>LOEQ01001355.1:480306-490625 GCA_001685075.1 Bramus lutescens
AGTGTTAGAGTGGACGTGGGCTTAACCTCTGCTATTAATCTGTACAAGTGCCTCCTGGGCTTTGTTCCAAGCAATATCTCACAAATGTCAGTGCTGAGGACTCACCGCTCCCCCGAGTGGGACGCAGCCTTGTTAACTTTGAAAGGCTGGGGATGCAGAGCTGGCATGATATATACAGTGAGCGGTTCCTGATTATAATCCCAATTCTCCGGAGCTCGTGGAGGTATTCTCAGCAGCCCAGCCTGACTAAAGGGGAGAATGATGGCTTATAAAACCTTTCATGATTACAGTTTGGCTTGCGGCTCTACAGCAGTTAGGAGCGGTGTGTTGTAGTACACATCCTAATTGAATTGTGCCGTTCTGCCCATGTACTCCAGCCGTGTTCTCCGAGCTCGGCCTCAGAATCATTTTCCCGCAGTGCACTGTTGGGATCTGCCATTTTCCATCTAGTCAACTTGGGCAGTCAAAAAGCAAATTGCAGTCTGAAAGCCATGAAGGGAGCAGGGTCCTCTTACTGACATGCATCATCCCAAACCTAATAAGACAGGTTCGCTGGCCTTACATATATGGGGGTTTTTCAGCCAGCCATGTGAGCTCCTGCAGGACCAGACTCACTCATGGGGGTGGAGAGTAAGTAGACTTGGAGAACTCCTGCAGAGGTCATAAAGAAATGTTATGAAGCCTTTTAAATGTCAAGCAAAATTAGATGTTGGGGGAAAATAGGGTCAGAAATCTTCTGGCATCCTGAAGTTACCCTAAGCCCTTTTCTGTTTGTATTTGTGGTCATTCTCGTAGCTTCTCAAAGTGTAAGTTGGCCCACAAAGGCTTCCCTAGAATGAGTATTCTCTAGGACACTCTGCTAAACGGTCTGCTTAGCTCAACATCCATGATGGTCTGTGTTTCTGAGAAACAAACTGGCTGTGTTATGGCAGGGCTGTGATTTTCGACAGTGACAGGGTCTTCCTTTGTTTCTATGTGTGTCCTCTGTGGGCTGGTGGGCATGGTCCAGGCTATGAGAAGTACAATTCCATGCGAGCTGACCCTGCACTGTGCTTTCTGGAACGAGTTGGTATGCCTGATGCCAAGGCCATCGCTGCCGAGCAAAGAGGGACAGACATGCTAGCAGATGGTGGTGACGGGTAAGAAGGACATTCTAAAATTTTAATAAACTTTATGTCGGTATCACATCTATTGACAGGGTTAGTTCTTCTGATTCACTATGCGCTCAACTTGATGCTTGCTGGTAGATCCTATCCATATAGTGTAATAATCGTTTTAAACAAAGTAGTAGCTATAATACTTAAAAGCAATATTAGGTCTTAAAAGTAGTTATTAGGTTGATCGGTACTTTTCCCTCTCACCTCCTTACTCACTGACATGATTTAAATAATTGTTTTTTAAATTTTTCACAGTGGAGAATTTGATAGAGAAGACGAAGATCCAGAATATAAGCCAGCCAGAGTGCCATTCAAAGACGAAATTGATGTAAGGCCTTGAGTGTATTGACTTTACTGTGCCAGTAACACATGATATGCCCAGATAGGACTTGCTAAACTTTATAGATAATGGCCTTTGATTAAGAGAGAAAATAAAATCAAACCCCCATTGAAAATATCTCTGTTTCTTGCATTGCTTTCAAGGAATTTGCAAATTCTCCCCCAGAGGATAAGGAGGAGTCCCTGGAAATGCACAGCACAGGTGAGGCCCCCAGACAGCTGTAGGGTGGGGAAAGCGAGCTGGGCAGTCAAGCAGCAGGATCGTATGCCATGGCATAATGATAGTATCTTCCAGGGTAATCTTCCGTGTGGACCCTTCCCTTGGGAATCATTTTGATCCTTATTTATGGCTTCACTACATTAAATTTCATGGATAGAACTTTTTAATTAAGATAATTAACCTGCTTATAGTCCTTGTTTAGTGGGAAAAATTAAAGTCTTTAAAACATTTGTATTGAGAGTAGGGTGTTTGTTTTCATTTGAAATATTTGTGTGGACTGTTGACTTTCTACCCAGTGCAAAATGATTAGACAATAATTACATGCTTGTTATGTTCAAGATTACCATTATAAGTACATTTATAGGAGGGACTGGTTTTCTTTGTGTAAGACTGATAAACTTTTGCCCCTCCCTCAAAGGAGTTAAAAGTAAATAGTTAACAAATTCTTCATAATCGTTACTGTTTGTTTATATTTTAAAACCTGAGGATGCCAGGTTGGCCTGTCCCACCCTGTCCTCAGAAGTTGCTGTTGGGAAGTTGTCTTTGTTGTGAGAATGCAGGGCACATTTTCAAACTCTTTCTCTCACTTCCCCAGGCAAGCACAGCGAGAGCAATGCTGAGTTAGGTCAACTTTACTGGCCGAACACGTCAACCCTGACTACACGCCTGCGCCGGCTCATTACTGCCTATCAGCGCAGCTATAAAAGGCAACAAATGAGGCAGGAGGCCCTAATGAAGACAGACCGGCGCAGACGGAGGCCTCGGGAGGAAGTGCGAGCTCTGGAGGCGGAAAGGGAAGCTATTATATCTGAGAAAAGGCAAAAGTGAGTCCTTCACCTCCCTTGCAGTACAGCCCCACCCCCCCAACCCTGGTGCCTGCTCTTCTCTGTTCAGCCCACAAGAAGCAGTGATCACACCAAACAGTGGCACCAAAGAAAGGCCTCGTGACTGGAAGGTGTCTGTCCCTCAACCCTAAATAAGTCCTAGAAATATGCTCTGGGGGCAGAGAAGAGAGTGTCCTGTATGCCCACCTCCTCATGCATGGTGTGAGCCAGGTCTCCTTTCCCACAGGTGGACTAGAAGAGAAGAAGCTGATTTTTACCGTGTGGTGTCCACCTTTGGGGTTGTTTTCGACCCTGTGAAGCAGCAGTTTGACTGGAACCAGTTCCGCGCCTTTGCCAGGCTGGACAAAAAATCTGATGAGAGCTTGGAGAAGTACTTCAGCTGCTTTGTGGCCATGTGCAGGCGGGTGTGTCGGATGCCCTCCAAGCCCGAGGATGGTAGGTACATGAATGACGAGCCACACTGTGCACTAGTTGATCAGGGCCATGCCAGCAGGTTCGGGTGGGCCCGGGGCCCGACTAGGTAACCAGCATGCTTCATGTTACAGAGCCACCTGACCTGGCCTCCCTCATCGAGCCCATCACTGAGGAACGAGCATCCAGGACCCTGTACCGCATTGAGCTGCTGCGCAAGATCCGAGAGCAAGTCCTCCACCACCCACAGCTGAGTGACAGGCTGAAGCTCTGCCAGCCCAGTCTGGACCTGCCTGAGTGGTGGGAATGTGGACGGCATGACAGGGACCTGCTGGTGGGCGCTGCTAAGCACGGGGTCAGCCGGACCGACTACCACATCCTCAACGACCCCGAGTTGTCCTTCCTCGATGCACACAAAAGCTTTGCTCAGAACCGTGGGGCCGGGACCGTCTCTTCTTTGAACGCTCTGGCCGTGGGCTTTGGCCAGACTCCTCAAGGCGTTTCCTCTGCTCATGCTCACGAAGAGAAGGTAACTGAGCAGGCCGAGGGCAAGGCAGAGGAAGCTGAACACTCACCGGCTAGAGAGAGGTCGGTTGGGAAAGAGGAGGAAGAAGAAGCTGGCGGCGGGGCCAAGGAGAGCAAGCAGGATTGTGAGACGGAGGCCAGCTCTCTGAAGAGTGAACTCAAAGGGGTAGAGGGCAGTGCAGACCCTGGGTCCAAGTCTGTCTCGGAGAAAGGCTCAGAAGAGGATGAGGAAGAAAAACTGGAGGATGACGATAAGTCAGAGGAGTCATCGCAGCCCGAAGGTAACGCCTGGCTCTGGCCACTGTCCCCATCCCACTGGCGTTTACGGTGGAGCCCGGCCTTGCTGTGAAATCCAGGATCTCACTCTGTAGCTCTGGCTGGCCTAAGACTCACAGAGATCCACCTGCTTCTGCCTCCAGGGGGCTGGAGTTGTAAAGGCATGCACCACCATGCCAGTGCTTCAGGCTCTTTGTCTTTGAAAAGTCATTGGTGGCAAGGTATAGTGGCCTGCACTTTTGTTTGGCCTTTGGAGGTGGCGTCTACATACTGACATCCAGAAGTACACAAGGCGCCTGTGCTCTTCTGTGAAGGAATAGTCCTGCTTACGGTTGCATGTGTTTGTCCTGGTACTTTACACTTGCAAACCCATTTCCAAGCGCATACTCAGAGTGGCTGTGCACACATCAGTCAATTCTGGTTTATGGGCACAGGTTAACTTCATGGTCGGGTGTGCTAAGAATCCTGTGTAATGGTAAGTTCAGACAAATGATTGTGAGGGAAGAGCAAATATTAATTATTTCAAAATCAATGACGAATGGTCAAATCCGCATTTTCCGTGTTACAGATTCCCGTGTTACAGCAGAAAGCAGGAACAGGGTACCATGTTGGACCTTGCTGCTGTTGTTGCCTTGTCCTGTGTCACAGGACATAAGTCCTTGTGTTAGAAGCATGGTTAGCCTTCAGCGCCTATACCATTTACTTGGTGTAGTGGCACAGGCTCATAATTTTAGCACCTGGGAGTAGGGAAACAGGAGGCTCACAAGTTCAAGCCCAGCCTCAGCTATATAGTGAGTCTGAGGACTTTTTGGGCTACATGAGACCCTGTGTCTGTGACCACAAAGAAAAGATTCACCAATAAGCTAGGAGCACCATCTACACTAATGGGCTATTGGCAAGCCTTAGACAACACAGATGTGAAAAGCACCCCATGTCTTTCAGGATATATAGTAGGCATTCAATAAAATGGAACTTGACGGTATTCCTGTTTTCAACCCCATCCTTTCTAAGCGTGGGCTTCAGCGCATTCTGGCCATGAGTGCTGCACATAACTCATTTCTCAGCAGGAGCTGTCTCCAGAGGGAAGAATTTTGATGAAGAAAGCAATGCTTCCATGAGCACTGCTAGGGACGAGACCCGAGATGGATTCTACATGGAAGATGGAGACCCTTCTGTGGCTCAGCTCCTTCACGAGCGAACATTTGCCTTCTCGTTCTGGCCCAAGGTTGGCAGAGTTTTGTTACTGTGATTGTTTTGTTGGCTGAGCAAAAGAGCAGAAAGAAAATCTGTGTAGCTTAATTTTTTTTCAAGTAATTTGAGGTAAACATTGTCAAGCATACAGAATTTCCCTTTATTTTAAAGAATGGCTAGGGAGAACCGAAATGAAGAAGCATTTGGGGTATTTCTGTGATAAGATGAAAAGGCTTGGGTTGTAGAATAGAAACCATTGCTCCTCACCATTCCTTGGAGCTGGCTCTTCAGTCTGTCGTGTTGTCTCATGGAAGCTATGGGTTTCTCAATAGATTTGAGAAAATAAAAAGTATACAACCTTGAAATCATGTTCTTTACTTTTTAAAGATTAACTAAAGCCTTTTGATTTGAAATAATGTATTTGAAAACCCACTATGTTCTTAAGTCCAGAGAAGGGGTGGTGGCGGACCCCTTCGCTCCCATTCATTGTAAACTCATCCCAGATGTAGTTATAATTCAAGGCAAAGGAAAATTGGTCTTTGGTCAGGAAACGTAATTCTTTAAAATCTTCTCTGTGCCGTTTGGGTCTGTGTTTCTCAGGGCAGGAAGTGTCATCATGGATGCCACAGCAGGGGCTGTCTAGTTTAAAGCGGTACCGCACACACACCATAGGCCTGAGGTCATCATCCCAGCTAGTCTTCATTGGCGTTAATGTGGCTTAAGAAGGAGGTGACAGTTTTGTCTGAAGAGTGTGCTGTCAAGATTTTGTTTTTCTCCAGTTCTCTGTCCTCTTAGTTCCTGGTTATAATTTCCCACCTCGAGTCTAGAGGGGAGTTTCTCAGCTCAGTGAAAGGTTTATAGTCACAGGTACTATTAATCTGTGGAAACTTGGTTTAAGGAGCTGTAATTAGAAAATTCTAATGTGCACGCTTCAATGAGATTTGGAGCCATAATAGGTGGGGAATCCAGATTGACATTCATTAGGTGTTCCTAGGTTGGTGCCCACTTCATAATGCTGAACTTTATTAATAGTGACGCTAATGATGTCCCCCTTCCTGGAACACACTGCACTCTGGCCTGTGGATCTGAAGGGCCTGACCACTAAAATGCTAAGTGAGAGGCTCCATTGTCACCCGCTGAGGTTCTTGAAGCCTGAATGAGTCACGATTTGAGGTTGTTTTGAAGGTGCTGTTTACTCGGTGTGCTGCCCGTTTTGTGACATTCAGTGTGCGGAGTTGAAAATGGCCCCTTTTCTTCATTAGCACCGTCAGAACAGCCCATCAGAAGCAAGCTACTCTGATGGGTTTTCTGGTTTGCTGCTTCAGCTTCCTTAGTCCCAGCGATTGGCCTTGAAGCGTTCTCTGCTCTTCTGTATCTTGGTGGGTGAATTTACCCAGGTTTTTTACTAGGTCTTTGTTACGAATGCCCTACACCTCTTCCCCCTCCAGGACAGAGTAATGATAAACCGATTAGACAACATCTGTGAAGCCGTACTCAAAGGCAAATGGCCAGTCAATCGGCGCCAGATGTTTGACTTCCAGGGCCTTGTCCCTGGTTACACACCCTCCACCATGGACAGTCCCTTGCAGAAGAGGAGTTTGGCCGAGCTCTCCATGGTCAGCCAGGCCAGCATCAGTGGGAGTGAGGACATCACCACGTCTCCTCAGTTGTCCAAGGTAGGCCACTACAGTTTTCTTTCGTGTTGGGGGACTCTGTGGGTTTTAACTGATTTGGGAGCCTGTGCCCACGAATATGACTTGGTTTTGTTTGTCTGTGTAACTGTGTTGCCCGTAATTGGCAGGCTCTTAAGTGGCTGGAGTCCCAGGCACTCATCACCACATTCAGCTGATTGGCCAGACTTGAAAATGAAGTGATTACTGTTTCCATATCTGTAGCTACCAGTATAAAATGTTCAGTTCTTCGGTGCTCTCAGTTTTTCTAGTGCTAGCCCCTATAGCAGATGAAGGTTCGGCTCACTGAGCCTCTGTTCTGTTGGAATCTCTCCATAGGATGATGCCCTTAACCTGTCCGTCCCTCGCCAACGGCGGCGGCGAAGGAGAAAAGTTGAAATAGAGGCCGAAAGAGCTGCCAAGAGGCGAAATCTTATGGAGATGGTTGCCCAGCTTCGAGAGTCTCAGGTGGTCTCGGAAAACGGACAGGAAAAAGTTGTGGACTTATCAAAGGCCTCAAGAGAGGCAACAAGTTCTACCTCAAAGTTTTCATCTCTTACTTCGAAGTTTCTCTTGCCTACCGCGTCTACGCCAGTGTCCGATGCCTTTAAGACCCAGATGGAACTGCTGCAGGCAGGCCTTTCGCGCACCCCCACCAGGCATCTGCTCAATGGCTCCCTGATGGATGGAGAGCCTCCCATGAAGAGGAGGCGGGGCAGGAGGAAAAACGTGGAGGGCCTCGACCTGTTTTTCATGAGCCACAAACGGACAGCGTTAAGTGCAGTAAGTTGGGCATTGTCTCCCGCTGTGTCTACTCCTCTTGACAGCCACCCCTGGGCTGCTGACCCCGCCTCTCTCAGCAACATCACATTGGAGCTGGCTTCTTCCACCAGAGAAACAACTACAGTGGACGGAGCTGTGGTTGATCCTGGTGCCGATCACTCAGCCCGAGCCAAGGGCAGCAGAGGAGTGATTCTTCCCGAGGTTCTGACATATAACTGCTCTAGAAAGATTAGCATCAAACAGAAACACTGGTGTTGGGGCTGACATCCGTTAGGCCAGTGTAAACGCTTAGTGCCAGGCCGTCACGTGCCCAGCTAGTGGCTCAGAGTGCTCTCACTCTCTGTAACTGGTTGTCTTAGAAATCCGAGACACATCATTGCTAGTTGGAGGACAGGTCAGTAGATTTTTAATTAGGCTATAAAAGGCAGTTTAATAAATCCTCTTCTCCAAACTGCCTCAACTACATCACCCCAAAATGGAACCTCTGACTCTCATAGCAAGGATTTCACCCGGAAGTACTCCATCACGTGTGCTGCATGAAGGGTTGAGGGCTTTACATTCTGAGCTATTGATTTGAAAGTAATCAATAAAGCCATGTTGGGCTGAGCCACCGTGAGCCTTTCCATGGGCAGTGGGGCAGTTTAAAAAACAAAACAAAACTGTGATTCGAAATTGAGAGATCCTGGATTTTTCTGGCTTGGCTTTCTTCCTCCATCTCTACTATTGCACCACCATCCCCTTTTGTAAAACAGCATCTCACTGTATGCCAGGCTGGCCTCACACAGAGATGGCCTGCGTCTGCCGCTCTGAGTGCTGGGACTAAAGGTGTGCACCACAATCCCCAGCCCCAGTTACTTGAGCCTGAAGAGAGGCTTGATAATTTTTATGGAGGAAAAGGCAGGTTGGAAAATGTCAAAGCAGAAGTCATTGACATTTTAACCCCATTGTGGGGTGTAACCGGAAGTGTCCATACACACAGGTTCAGAGTTAACTTCAACGTCAGTTCAAATCTGAGAGACCTCTTTTATTGTACTTTGTTTTGTTTATTAGAGACAGGTTTTTCTGTGTAGCCCTGGCTGTCCTGGAACCTGATATATAGAATAGACGGGCCTCAAACTCAGAGATCTACCTGCCTCTGCCATCCAAATATTAGCATTAACGATGTGTGTCACCACCACCCATCAGGAACTCTTAATAGATGTTACAAAGTGTATTTTTTAAGTGCTTTTTTTAACGGTTAGATTCTTTAAATCAGTTCCCTGATTATGGAGTCTGATTTGTTTATGAATAAGATACAGGGAGAAGGCAGGGCTGGCATAGATGTGGAGATCAACAGTGTAAAGCGTGCTGAACACAGGCTCACGTCCACACTCCAGCTCCCACCGCTGTCGCGGAAGAAGACAGTGCCTCCCGTGGCATCTCCAGTGCCGGCTGGTTTCTGTGATTTGAAGAGTAAGGCACTGAGTGATGTGCCAGGCATTCTTAGAAACGTTGGTATTGGGGTAAGATAGCAGAAATGGGCACCGACAGAACACTGTAAAATTCCACAGTTGACTTGACATGAAGTGTCACAGTTAAATCATAGCTGCAGAGCAGGGACAATGACTCCGTGGGTAAAGGCCCTTCCCATTCAAGTCTGCTGACATCACTGTGATCCTGGAACAGACCTGCATAAAGGTGGAAGAAGAGAAGCCATTCCTCGAAGCTGTCCTTTGACTTCCACATACGTTAGCGTACATATGTGTACGCATTCGCACTCACACACTAGTCATGCATTCACAGGTAGAGTCAATGCAAAAAGTTAAAAACATAGTTATATTAAAAATATTGCATAAAGCCAGGTAGTGGTGGTGCACGCTTTTAATCCCAGCACTCAGGAGACAGAAACAGGGAGATCTCTGGGATCTCAGGGAGTTCCAAGCCAGCCTGGCCTACAGAGCCAGTTCCAGGACAGCCAAGGACAGCTAAGGCTGCACAAATAAAACCCTGTCTTGAAATGCCACCATCCCCCCCATAAAAGAATTGCATAAAAACTATTTAAGGCTATGTGGTAAAGATGTATATAAACATGAAATTAATTAATGTTTAGATTTGAATCCCAGCCCCAGTATGTCTGATAATGTATATACAAATATCTAAAAATACAAATTTCAACATGTTGTGGTTTTAGGTATTTTGGGTAAGGGGATCCAGCTTCCCTGATGTGTCATAGTTATGTATGTATGCTAGGTGGGCCCAAGACATACTCCCAATGCTCCAAAGAGGGGTTAGGGTACAAAAAAGAGGTTGGAGAACCCATAAGGAAATTTTCCTGAAGGTAGTTGTGTGTCATTAAGTTTTGAAGCTCTTGTTGGAGCAGAAGAAGTACTGGGGCAAGAGATCATTTCTTATGTCTGACTTGAAACATGGAAGTTTTTCCAGTGAATGCAAACGAGGTTATGAAGATGTAGACACCTTCATGGGGTGCCCTGAAGGCATCGCGGAGCCAGTTAGCGAAGTAGCCTAGCTAGGGGAGTGGCCAAGTGGCAGCTTTTGGATCAGGCAGAGATTACATTTCATTTCAGAAAGCCCAGTGTGGTATAGCAGCCCGGAGGTTAGACTAAAGAGTGTTGGAGCCTAGAATAAGGAAATTTGTAATAATACAGAGGGAAGGAGAGCCCTGGGGACGGAGAAATGGGTGTTTGGATGTTGGAAGGACAGCATTTAAGGACCAGTGGCAGAATGGGGGTGGAATGTTATTTCCGGTGCCTAACACAGAATGGTGCTCTACCAACCAAGTTAAGTCAGTTATTTATAAACTGGTGCTCGTTGGAGGCATAGCCAAGGATCCCTGTGAGCGCGCCTTTCACACACCTCTAGCTCAGGCTGCCACATAGCACACATTCAAGGCCTAAAGGGCCAA
>LOEQ01001355.1:494527-509251 GCA_001685075.1 Bramus lutescens
TCCCGGCGCTGGCGGGACTGCAGAACGCCGCCGCCGTGGGTACCAGTGAAGAAAAGGCTGCTGAGAAGGCCGAGGGAGGCCCCTGTAAAGAAGGAGAGACCCTGGAAGGCAGCGATGCCGAGGAGAACCTGGACAAGACTGCGGAGTCCTCCATCTTGGAAGACGAGGTTGCACAGGGTGAAGAGCTGGACTCCCTGGAAGGCGGGGGTGAGATAGACCGCAAGGGAAATGACAAGTAGCAACAGCAGCTCCTCTGAAAGTGTTGAAAACTGTCGACAGGTGGTAGTCCTACTGTTTACACTCACAGTTAATGTTCATACCTAGTTTTATAAGCTGTTCTGTAACATAGTGTAGCAAAACAAGAAAAAAGAAAGAAAAGAAAAAGAAAAAAGTCCAAGTCACGTTATGCAGGTGTGTCCGAAGGTATCTTGGTCATTAAGTATTGTGCAGTGCATTATTTATTATCCCTAGGAAAGATGAAATCTGAGAGGCGATCGTGTCTTTTTAAGGAAACTTACATAATGCTCTGCTTTTTTGGGGGTACCGCTGGTATTATAATAAAGAGCAATTTGTAACAGAGCGGCACTAGTGGAAGGAAGTGCTGCTCAAAGGAAGTATGAAGTTATATATTTAATTTTTTTAATTTTAATTTTTTTGCTGTGAAGGTCAAGATGAAATTTACCATACATATCATAACTTGCTCATTCGTGTCCCTTTCTGACTGTATGGGGTTCCCACATTGCATACACACACATCCATACACTCTGACAATCTCCACGTTAGTGTGAACGCCTCTACCCCGAGGCGCAGCAATAATAAGGCAGCTGTTGAATGTGAAGGGTCCCTTTGGAAAATTAACCTACTGGGAGGGTTCTTGCCAGACAACTGCAGTTCCATTGGCTTGTGGTCTTGTGATGCACTGGTATAAACAAAATAAATAGAAGAATAAATAAAAGAGTGAGAGAAGTGAGAATCAGGTACCTTTTTTTTTTTTAAATTAAAGGACTTTGTTACTTTAGCCACAAAGCTAAAACAGCATTACCTCAGCTCTAAACTAGCCTTGAAGTTTACAGACAGGACTTTGTAAATGTTTTTCTTTGTTGTGATGTCCTTTTATTTTTTTTCTCTGAAAACTGCTATCATGTAAGATAAAATGTAAATTGCTGCCAACTGTAGTAACGATGCTTTTAATAAAAGTGACCCATGATATGCAGAGATGGAGTTACAGAATGCAGTGTGTAGGGGCGTGGGTGTTCACTCTGTGTGTGTGTGTGTGTGTGTGTGTTCGCAATAGATGCAGGCACAGCATTCTGACTTTCATACCGTTGCTTGCCATATCCTCTTATGCTAGATGAGCTGTTAGTATCACACTAACCGCCCTCAAGACTAGATGGGGAGGAAAACCTTGAATTGCCTTTATGTAATTCCACACCAGCTATCTCAGCAGACACACACACACAAGAACCTCTTCGTGCTCCCCTGAAAGGACATCTGAGAGTGAGAATCCTGAAAATGTGTGCAGCCTGTGATAATGTGCTACACTGTAGACAAAAGGGCAAAAGAAAAATGGGGCTTTAATAGGCACACTATCTAGGTCATTTATCCTTGGATAATGGGGGAAAACACAATGTCGTAATGTCAGCAAGGGACACAAAGGCGTTCTGGTGTCCTGCCGACCAGCGCTTGATACCAGAAACCAGTGTGTGGAAGAACACATGTGGAACTCGAATAGACCCACTTGAGCATGTGTGTGTGCATGTTCACACGTTTACCCAGTCTCAAGGGCTATAAGTTCATTGACCTTTTATTTTTAAAATAAGATTTAAATTATAAGACCTGTTTTCTATGTCATTTGCACAAACCCTGTTTCCTTCCCTCTAAATAGGAAGTGATATGGATGGAGTTGTGCATATCTTTACCTTCCTAGACACACACACACACCTGTGCACACTCACACACACCAGTGCACACACAGGTTATCCTCTACGTGTGATGCGACAGCCTAGAGATTCCTAGTATAGCCCAAGATGAAAACGTGGCCATGACTGGACCAGGAACAACTGGAAGCTATTATTATGGCTAAACCTTGAGCTACCCAGCCTGTGCTTGGGAAGGACGTGTCTTGGAATGCCTTCTGAAATGGATTCTTGGAACATGAAAATATAACTAGACCTGCAAAAAACAGAGGGACTTAAATATTTAATTGAAAGACTTTACCAGGGAAAGCTGGTATAGTATGATACATTATAAAAGATCCATTCCTAAAATTCCTTATTTATTGAAAAGTTTCTTCTGGGCTCCTGTAAGTAGAGAGATGAGCATGTCTCTGTCCCTATCAGCATCAAACACTGAGAGCGATGATGATCTTCAAAGCAGAGGTATCCACACTTGGAGGCATTGAGAACTCTGAGCTTATTCATTTTACTCAAAGTCATTCAAATTTTCACATTGGAAGATATATTTTTTCTTCCAGTGGAACAAAGTATTGATACTGCATCTTGAGACTATCTAAAAAATAGTTACGGTTCAGAGAAATGCTGACCAGTGAGTGAGTGCTTCCTGTGGTATAAATGAAGCAACAAGGTCCCCGTTGTTGCTAGGCTGCTTGGTTGGCAAGGAAAGCTGAGAAACAGTCATGGAAGTAACTGGCTCTCACTAAGATCTGGAGGATAGTCTGGACCAATCCCATCTTGCCCTCCTAAAGTACTGCATTCTTGGGTTGGAGAAAGAAAAGTGATAGATGGATGATCTAAAGGCTTTGCTGTTACTATATTTTTATATTTTCTTCACAATTGCATGTTATTGCTGAGGCTGAGACTTGAAAGAAAAGGTTTTTTTTTTAATTTCACTTTATGAAACAAGGTCTCTTTATGCAGCCTAGGCTGGCCATGCACTCACTTATTCCTGCCTCAGCCTCCCAAATGCTGGGAGTCCTAGGTGTGTGCACTGAACAGGAAAACAAACCTGTGAACTTGGATCTGGAAACGAGACTCTGACAGAGTAGACTCCAGTCCCATTTGAATTTATGTTGTCCCACAAGTATTTCTGCTGTATAAAGAAACCAAGTCTTTGAAAAGATCAACTTGACACAGTTGTCACTTGGTGTTGAAACCAAATTCAGCCTGCCATCCAAGCCCAGGCACTTAACCACGGTGCTAATGAAGTCACAACTCATGAGCAAGCACACACTACTTCTGGACTTAAAGAGACAGAGACAAGAACAAGAGACTGGTCTCCTGCTGTCGTGGTGCTTACGTTCTAGTTGGAAACAGACTGGTGGATTTAAGTTTTGGCAGAGCAAGGAAGACTTATTAAATGAGGTGTTAAGTTGGTGAAGTTAGAAAGGGCTCCGGAGGGCGCAGCAAACTCACCTGAGCTATGAGAAACAGCAGGTAGACTTGGCTGCAGGATCTCCCAAGCAAGAGGAATAACCAGTGTGGAGATCTTAACAGGGGACTGCTGTGGAGTGAGCACAGCATGTCTGCTCAGAAGAGTTGGGAAGTGAGGCCAGAACTTACAGAGCCTGGATGGTCCTGGTAGAGGGTTGAATTTCATTCTAAGCCCTAAAGAAAATCATTGAAAGACTCCATCCAGGAAAGTGAAGCATTTGTACATTTAAAAGGTCAAGATGGGAGCTGGAGAGATGGGTCAGTGGTTAAGAGGACTGGATGCTCTTCCAGGAGACCCGGTTCAATTCCCAGCACTACATTGCGATTCACAACTGTCTGTAACTTCTGTTCCAGGGGACCTGACACCCTCACATAGACATCCATGTGGGCAAAACACCAATATACATAAAAAAAGACAAATATGGAAGTAGCATAGGAATAAGGGCCTGCGGAAGGGAGTGAAGAATTCCAGCTGGGAGGTGCATCTAGTTAGTAGCCATGAGCTCGGCAGTGGGCTTGGGAAATGTTTTAGAGGGAAAGCCTTCTGTTTAGGCAAAGTGCCCCATGAATAATTCCAGTTAAGTAAGTCTTCAGGACAATAGCCCCAGCTCTCCTAAAGGATCTGGTGTTCTAGCTTGGGATCTTCCTACATAAGAGCTGAATTTTGATGTGATCTCTTTAATCAATTTTGATCTCCTTATGGTATGGTTTAAATGAAAGAGAACAGGTCGGTGATAACTTCAGGTAGTCTCACTTGTGACCTCTTTCTCTTTAGACTGATGCACGGTCTGGCTCCTAGCCGATAGAAGCTCCCATCCCTGGAGCAAAGGAGGCAGCGCTCCTTGTCAGGGTGCTCAGGGGCGTGCCACAGGAGTGTGGCAGAGCCTTCACTACCTCAGCCTTTCTGTGGCCAGTCTTCCCCATAGCCTTCCTGGCCTGGTGAGAAATCTGTCATGGTGGATTCAAAGTTGTGGCTAAGCAACAGCTTCCTGACTTTTCTGGCGTGTCAAACAGAAGCACCTATTCAAAATGCCATTTATACTTCCTTCTAGGTGACTTCCTCCACTATCCTTTCCCTACCTCAGCATTTAGATCTGGAAGCTTAATTCCAAAATTACTGAAGAGAGAAACCTGATCCTTTTTAACCCCCTGACGGGGCCCAGGCGATGCACTGACATCATAGGCTTTGCAACTCAAAACTGTCGGTTGTCAGTTCAGGAACTTTCAACTAGATGTGGGCTGGGTGGCTGAAACCCAAGCAGGCTGTGCATTGCATGCATGGTTGGGGGAAGGCACATACATCCGAGACCACATACAACTGTTCAACATGTTTCACCATGCCTCCCTGGGAGGCAGGACGCTCTGCCCTGCAGATTTCATGTTTTGTTTTTTACTATGTGTTCATGAGCTAATCCACACCTCGCCCCAGCCAGTTAGGGCCGTGTTGTGGCTACTGCCCCTTTGCATGAAAAAATGGGGTCCTTTGCCAAGTGGTAAGGCAAGTGTAGTGACCAAATAAAATGTAAACTTCTCCCACAGGATCAGGGGCTATCTTGACCATCTGTCTTGATTGTAAACCTACCATTAGCCTGTGGTCTTAAAATATTAAAAGTTAAATTAGTTTGAGCTATCTTATAACTCTTTAGAAATCACTGATGGTAAGACCTGAAGACTGTAAAGTTTCTAGAGAGGACAAACTGACTACTGAAGTCTAACAGTCGTGTGTGTACGTGCACATGTGTGTGCAAGCAGATACCAGTATGCCTAATATTCCTGTTGTTTTATGATCTAATCTAATCTACGCAACTAAGAGTCTAAAGTTTTTAAAAATGTATGGGATGTGTGTGAGTGCGCACGTGTGCGTGTGCCACAGTGCATCTGGAGGTTGGCTGTCTTTGTTGAGTTAGGATCTCTGTGGTTTGTGCTGTTACAGTTAGTTCTTAATTCAGGTCAGCTAGCCCGTGAACTGTGGGTTTTCCTGTTTCCACTTCCTATCTCACCTTAGAAGTATTGGGGTTACAGGAGGGTATCTTGTGGTCTGGGAATTGAGTTTTGCTTGAGGAAAGGATTGCTTGGTTAGCACTGTTATCTGCACACACATACGGGCACATGCACTCACGCACGCACACACACCACTGCCTACTCTCTCTAGGATTTCTGGACAGTTAATATTGTCCTTTTATCTGTTGATGCAACAAAAGTCCCAGTTTGGAGAAGTTGACTCGAGATGTCTGGAGACTGGTTAGGATGGAAAATTATCCCACCCGAATGGTATGTCTTGTGTCTTCCTGTCTCCCACATGGCTTTGTGTGTGCTGTTGTAGCTCTCAGTGATTTGTACATCTCTAGTTTTCTCTGCTAGGGTTGGAGCCTTCTAGGGCAACTCCACAGCCCTTTCCCTCTTACTGCGAGAGGTCTGGAAAATGAGGGAAGTTGTTGCCCCTTGCCATGCACATGTTCTGCCCCGGCTTCATCTTTCTTAGGAGCAGCTAGACCAGCTCACAGTAGCCCAAGAGGTCCAGTAAAACCATCTTTGTGGTCTTTCTTTGCCCTCCACTCTCCAAAATCTAAAGGTATAGACAATCTGTGGTCTCTTCTGTATAGAACAGTGTGTTCTGAGCCACCGAATAGAGGGACACTGGCATAGCTCAGGGACAAGGCAGTTGGCTTGGACCCTGCCCTTAGTCCACTTTTAGTAATGGACTCTGTAGACTGAAGGATATGTAGCCAAAGGAGGGGGACACAGCTAAAGCTGAGGACTGTCTTTTTCATTCCAACCAAAACCCATCCACAAGAGATGTGTAGGTGCTGGTTTTCCTGTTTAAGTCTTGCAAAGGCTCTTGAGATGGTTCAGTGGGCAAAGATGCTGCTAAGCCTGGCAACTGGGGTTCAATCCCCAGGACGCAGATGATAGAAGGTAGAAACCACCTCCTGTGCGTTATCCTCCCTCGCATGCCAGCACACGCATACTATATAAAATGCAACCTATTTTTAATTATATATCAAACTCTTTGTTGAGGACCATGACCCCAAAACTTGAGTCATGGAGAACAACTTACATTTATGTTTATGCTCCTTTCTTATTTTCTCTCTTGTTTTTAGGTTTTGTTGTTTTGGTTTTTGAGACAGAATCTCACTGAGTGGTCCAGGCTGGCCTTGGACTCTCAATTCCCCTGTCTCAGACTCCGAGTGCTGGGATTACAGGTGTGTTCCGCCATGCTTAGCTTTAATTATTTCCCAACATGATTTACAACAGACCAGATGAGCCAACAGTGGCTTGCCAGAGGGACTGAGAAAGCATGGTGTGGACTTCATGTGGGAAGAAAACTTTGATGCTTTCTCCTTACACATTTGGAGCTCAAATTCTCCCATGGCCAAAGCCTACCCACTGACCCCACCTGCACCCCTATGCCCCCGTTGCCATGGGGGGCACGGGAGAGTGCAATGTCAAAAACACATTGTCTGGGGCTTTGACTAAGCCATTAACAATTCTCCTGGCTAGCCTGGTGCAGCCAGAGTTGTAAAGGATGAGAACACACAGGCAATAGCAAAGCCACGTGACCCTGGACACATCCCCGCAAATCAGAATGCTCAACAACGTGACGCCGTTAGCTTTACTAATGATGCCGGGCCAAAAGCCTCTCTCTCCCTGCTCTCAAGGATCACTGAAACCCACCAGAACTCGAAGGTTAGGGAAATGGACTGTTTCAATAGCTGTCACAGACACAGATTTCCCTAGCTCCTTGTTTGTTAGCCATGGCTAAATGTATTGAATTGTGGCAGAAGTTCCAAAGCCCAGAGATCTGAGGAGGGACCTGTGGCTTCATCACTTGACTTGGCATCCTGTAATTTGACCTCATCTAGTTTGCTTTAAGACAAGCCCACCAAGGCTCCTAAAATTATTGGGATTAAAAACAATCACCATTAAAGTTAAAATCTTCAGTCAAATGGCCTACACCTTGCCCTCTCTTGCATTACTAAGGCCATATGCTCCTTTCAAGGGTCAGCAGTGGACTGAGAATGGCACCACTGGCCAATTCTAGAAAACTGGACACTTCCTTGATGAATTAGATGAAGCCTTTTAGATTTTACTTTGGACCTTCATATATTAAGTCTCTTCAGGAATAAATATTATGAAGACTGCTCCTGTATTTTGTAAGGAATCATTTTTCAAAAGTGCTGTGCCAGGGCAGGTAGTGAGCAGCATTCTTAACCATTTGCAGTTGTGTGTTGTCAAACGTTTGTGTTGGGAATTCGGGGTTAAGGAAAAAGTGCAGTGTAGTCCCGTGGGCCTCAGTCTGTCAATGAGCTGGTAACTATGCAACCCTCACCTGCTTGCTTGGTGGAGGTTTGAGGTCGTGTGTGCAGGCACTGGCTCAGCTGATGCTTTGAAGCCATCAAAGTCTCCATCACTTTCCAGATGAAAAAGGTTCTAAGGTTGGTTTTCCAAGGTTAGTAATGGGCTTGGTTGGATCTCAAAGGCTGGTCTTAAAACTCTAAACCACGTATACTGTTCTCCTCCCACTTTATAACTAACCAGGTGACTCCTCCACACAGTGGGAATGGAATGTGGCTCATCTCTGAGTCCTCTTTCTCACTGGGGGAAGCAAGTTAATCCTCTTCACGCTTCCCTTGGGTTATGGTATGTGGATTAGAAACAGGACTATCAGAGCCATGAGCCTGAACTGGCACCTGCTAAATGGTAACTTCAAAGCCACCATCATCTGGTGATGAGTTTCAAAGCAGCACAGGAGAACATGTGAGAAACAGGACTGGGTGCTCAAACCTGTAAGTCTTGTTCAGGAATAGAGCTGGTAGCCTGTCCCGATAGACAGGCCCTCCAGAGCTGAGACAGTGAGTCATCTTTGAGCCTGGAAGAGGAGGCAAGGCTGGGCGAGAGGCTCTGTCATACCATAGCAAGGGCAAGGGATAGCTTGCTGGGGCTTCATGCACATTGATAGATAGGTAGGAATGTTTCCAAGATCTATAAAATAGGCCAAATGTAGCTCAGGGGTGGAGTAAGTGAGGGTCCCTGGAGTCAGTACTAAGTACCACACATTCATGCGCGCGCGCACACACACACACACACACACGCACACACATGTGCCCTGGAACAAAGGTATACACAATGAACAATGGCTGAAACTTCACAAAGTAGAGGCTTTCTCTCTCTAATACACTCTACGCTGATGTATGATCAAGCAATCATGACTGGCATCCTGAACTTTGAAACATCCCACATAAAAACAGGCTTTCTACCCTAAATTTAAAGCTAGTGGCTCCAAATCCCCTGATCTTAGCAGTGCAATTGTGTATTTATTGATGGTAAGAGGGTTTCTTCATTTATCTGGCTTTCAAGGCATCTGTGACCTCTCTGTGAGAGCATCAGTGACAGGAAGATGCAACGGGCATGAAGGAAGACCTGTGTGGTAATCTCAGAACCTGGGAGACCAGGACAAGAGGGAATGAATTTCAGGCAAGCCTGTGTCACATAGATCCTGGCTCAAAATAAGAATTATCATTATTAATAAAGTAAGCTGGCAAAGGGGCTTAGAGACAATGGAGATCATGTTCAAGGTCAGTGTCCAAATGGAAAGCGCAGGCAGAGTCAGTCCCAGCCCCGGGGGCAGTAAAAGCCACGCCAGACTCCGTTTCCCTCAAGTGCTTCTTCTGGGCTACAGACCCCAGTCTCTATTGTGTCCCTGAGCCATGAACACACCTCCTTTCTCCTGCCCACAATGAAGATGGCAGAAGTTCCCTGCATGCCAGGCTTCTGCAAACACTGAATGAGCTCATGCCTAGATCTGCTTGGCACGCTGGCACACAACATACACAATGTCCACCATTGTGCCTACTGTCCCTGCGTGGTGACAGTACCGCAGGGAGCTCTGTCCCCATTGTGTCTGTCCAGTGCTCTGTGAGTGTGTGTTTGTTTTGGGGGGAATGAACGGTTTACCTCATTCACCGAGACTGGGAGAAATTCGGGCAGTCTAACGAGCCAAAGACCTCTACCCTCAGGACTCAGTCGGAACTGCAAGACCATTCTTACAGGCCTGACTTCTGGCAGCTGCATGGTGGCTCTGCCAAGCTGACACAGGTTTCTAGATGCCCAAGGTGAGCCCACCCCTGCCAGATGGCAACCAGCACCCACGTCACCACTCCCTCCACCCTGGCATGCTCAGGGAAGGGCTCCTGTTTCTACTCGCCTTTCAGTATGAAAATCGAACCAAACTAAAACAGAATGAGCTCTGGGGAGCTGCCCTTAGCCTCCCTTGTGTGGGGGAGCTGAGGTGAGAAGAAAAAGGCTTTTCCATCCCATTTGGGCACAGAATTCCTGCCTTCTTATTTAAGTTCTAACATTTTCTTTGCTGCCATGCTGTGTGGTCCTGAATGCCAGACCCCCACCCCCCGCCTCCCGCCTCCTGGCCAGCACAAAAGCACCTCTGGCTACCAGAGTAGAGGGGGCAGACTCAGACTCCAGGAGACCATGGATGTGGCGCACGCCCACACATCTGACACCGGGCTCTGACTTCGGAGTCACCAAACCCAGTTAGTTTATTGTATTTATTTAGTATTTTGAGGCAGTATCTCCATCCAGATATACCCCTGCCTGGCTTTGATTTCTCCATCCTCCTGTCTCAGCCTGCCAAGTACTAGGATAACAGGAGTATGCCACCACATCTGACTCTAGAACTCAGCTTAAAACGGTCAGCTGGTCAGGGGCTTCACTGCCAATCCTAGGATTACCTGACATCCCAGGAACCCTCATGCTAGTTAGTCCGGGAGAATTGACTCAGGAAGTTATCTTCTGGCCCCCATGGGTGCACCGTGTCATGTGCATTCCCACCCCCTATGTACAAAATAAATAAAAAAGACACGTGACCAAGGGTTTTCTAGTTTTAACAATTTGCCTCTGATAACAAATGAAGGTCTAGGGGCTTGAAGGTGTGACTATGGGTAGAACTTAACCTGAAGAGCAGAGGTATAAGCTCCTACAGAAACTGGACCTATTTGTTTTCAATCTGATGCTCTTTTTTAAAAATATTTATTTATTATATATAAATATAAGACAGACACACATACAGACGTCCGGTCTTCTTCCGTGGTCTGGCCATTAGATGGTTGTGAGCCACGATGTGGTTGCTGGGAATTGAACTCAGAACCTTTGGAAGAGCAGGCAATGCTCTTAACCTCTGAGCCATCTCTCCAGCCCCCAATCTGATGTTTTTCTAGGTAGTATTTCCATCAACAAAAGGCCCACTGTGGGCTGAACCGTGTCTTCCGTCCTCCCCTTGAAGCAGTAGCTCAGTGTCTCTAAGTATGATCGCACGTAAAGGTGAGGTTTCTAAAGAGATGGCGACAGTAGATGAAGTCGCATTTGATTGGTCAGTGCACCAACACATAACCTGAGGCATGTTTCAGAAAGAGCGATTAGGATGTAGAGGCATAGAGGAAGGTGGCATAAGAATTCAGAGAGCAGACCAACGTCTGTTCACGGGGAGCAGGCCCTCCCAGGAGAGACCCTGCCGTCCCTTTGGTCTGGGGCTTCCAACCTCCAGTACAATGGAGACTCAAGTGTCTGTTGTTGAAGCCACCCAGTCTAGAGTGTGATGGGGAAGTTCAGCCAATCACATTTGGCTAGGGCGTGGCCTCCTGGGGCCAGGGAAGATAAACTTGGACACCCAGGTGTGCTCTCTCTTCTTCTCTGCAAGCTCTGGACCTCGGTCGTGTGAGTTTCCCCGTTTTCCAATTATTAAACTAAATCTGTTGTATTGAGCTGGTCTGGTTAATTCTAGCTTACCGGTCGACCATGCTCATCAAGAGTGCTTGGCTAGGACAACCCTGGCAGGCCCCTACACTGTGCCTTTTTATGAATTCGTATTCCTTTTTACAAGTCTGGCCAACCACCTTGGAAAAGGGAAGTAAGAAACCACACTTGCAGTGAAGGGCAGCATTGTCCTGTGGCTAGGGTGGACTCTGATGGTTGAGCCAACCGCAGGCTTCGTGTGCCCGGCACAAGCTTCCCCACCTCTCAGAATATTGACCATAGATGAAAGTCGGAGAAATGGTGATGCTGGTGGTAGGGATTCCACAGACCATCTCAGGAGCTGGCAGCGAAGATTACACCAGGCCACACATGCCAGGCGTTGAGTCTGCACGTCCTAAGCATAATCCACGTGGTTATTTGGTTATGGCTAGTGACCTGAAACATGGGTTCAAACCTGGAACATTATCCTTTCCAGAGCCATCAAGAAAGCCACCACCTGCCCTACATGTGACGCAGTCAAGTGTAGGCCTTAGTGATGCTTCTGCTCTCACACCTTTCTTCCTCCCTCCCTTTCTTTTCTTTCCTTTTTGGAGTTCATCTGTGTGCAAGAGGTCAACCACTGGTGTTGGTCGTTCCTCAACAGCCATGTTTGTTTTGTTTTGTTTTGTTTTGAGATAGGGTTTTTCATTAGCCAGATGCTCACAATTAAGCTAGGCTAGATGGCCAGCAAGCCCACAGAGATCCCTTCTCCTCTCTCTCTCTCTCTCTCTCTCNCCCTCCCTTCCTCCCTCCCTTCCTCTCTTTCTCCTCCCCCAGCACTGGGTTACAGGCATGCACACCACACTCTTGTTTTTTATCCAGATTCTGGGGATCAAAGTCAGGTCCTCAGGCTTGGGCTGCAGGACTTCACCAACTGAGCCGTCTCCTTAGCCCACACGCTGGTTTACTTAAGAAGGTTGGTATAAGAAGGAGAGTGTTCCGTGAGAAGCAGTGGACAGCTTGCTGAGTTATAAGAAAGTAATACTTCCTGAGTTTCTCTGTGTGCTCATGGCTGACAAGCCCCAGCCAATGGGGAGTGCCTTTTTCAAACAGGTTTCTTTAAACCAAAACAAAAATTACAGCCCTCGATTCTATAGCTATTAACACGGAGAGGGGGCAGAGGAGTCACCAACTTCTAGTTTGAAGCAGCACGAAGTGGAGCAGTAAATCTGTTTAGGTCTCATCATGTTTGACTTTAAGAAAATGGCTGAGCTATGGGCAAGGTAATTCAGGAGGATATAAATGGCCGCATTATAATAAGCAGACACCTATTTTAAGCATGATCTATGTTTTGGAGAAAATTCATTACAATAAGTCTTACAATCCCAACCTCTTCAATGAATTTTTCATGTCTGCATACCAAGATATATATAAAACGATCGTAATCACGCACCTTTGGGGCGCTGCTGAGCGCCAGCTGTTTCCAGCATGATTTATAGGTTGCCACGCTCAAGGTTAATAATCAGGAGAAACAGGTTACAGTATGCAATGGATTTATGTCAGGTTAGAAGTTCAGTTAGTAGAGACAGCGTGTTAGAAGGAAGCACACACTTTTAATTATTTTCTGCCCCCCCCCATTTGTAATCAACTAAACATAAATGGTGTTTTTACATGAGGAAACCTTCCTTCTAGGCCTTCCTTCAGGTTACTTTGGGGTTTATTCAAAGGGAAACACAGCTAGAAATTAATTATTAGCTGTGCATATGAAAACACAGCTTGAAGGTACTTAAACATCTGTGTAATGGGTCTGAGCAGAGGGCTTGATGGAGCATCAGAAACATCATGCTAATTATGCCCTGGCTGAACTGGAGATTTCTGCCGCTAGCCACATGTCTAGAAGACTTTTCGGAGATACGGTACATATAGGCCACAAGTCAGCCTCTAAGGGTGCTGCTGACATGCAACTTGTCTCCCTTTGGGGCAGCCTTATTGCATCCATTTTGTATAAATTTCTGAAATGTCCCCTTTAAGTTGAGACAAGAGATTCATGTTGTAGACCTAGTGGGTTTGTTTTATTATTTTTTTATTTTTTATTTTTTCGTTTCTTGAGACAGGGTTTCTCTATGTATCCTTAGCTGTCCTGGAACTTGCTCTGTAGACCAGGCTGGCCTTGACCTCACAGAGATCCGCCTACCTCTGCCTTCTGAGTGCTGGGATTGAAAGCGTGTGCCACCACCGCCCAGCATAGTGGGATTTTTTTATATAATAAAGAGAAATTTTTCATATATTTTCTTAGCCGATTTCTCATTATCATTATTTGCACAAGTTTCTTGTATAATTACTTCATTCTCCTTTTCATCAGGCTGAGTATCTTCAGGCCTCCAAGAACTAGCAAGTACAATATGCATCTCCATAGTTTAGGTTTGTTGTTTGTTCTTGAGACATTCTCACTATACAGCCCCAAATGGCCTGGAATTCACTCTGTAGACCAGGTTGGCCTCAGATTCATAGAGATCTGCCTGCTTCTGCCTCTCCATTGCTGAGACTAAAGTTGTGTGTCACCATGCCTGGCTAGTCCACAATCATTTTATGTCAACCTCCAAGTGCTAATTACTAGCAGTGAATGATGCAGAGTCTTGTTTCATGTCTTCACATGGACATCTGTGCAAATTCCTGAGGATCTGCGGCCAGGAATAGATTTGTGAGAACAGCCTTGATATGTGCTTACAGTTATTGTTATGGGTACAAGACAGTGAGTTCCCCAAAAGGCTCGTGAGTTTCAGGCAGGGTTGCACTGGCAGTGATGCTGAGAAGCCGAGGTTGCAGCCTTACTTAATCTCCCAGGGGCTTTGTTGAAGTGAAGAAATGGGACTCCTGCAGGTGGGTCCTCGTTGAGAGAAATCATTCCCTGGGCATGTGTTTGTTTTTGCTCCTCAGCCCTGCTTCCCGCCTGCCTCCAGAGGAGCAGTTTCACACCACTGTATCCTTGCATTCATGGCACTCTGCTTCATCTTCGGCCATCAATCAATTGTGCTGCTTGACATGGCTCAGAAACCTCAGAAACTATGAGGCCAAGGTAACCTTCTCTCTTTGCGATTGCTTATCTCGTGCATTTTGTCGCAGTGTGTAGAGTTAGCAAGGGGGCGGCTGATCACTCTTCAGGAAGGATAACCAGTCTAACCTCCGGAGGCCAAGTACGAAGGTTCTCTTTCCAGCTCCCAGCCAGGATTTGTCGTCCCTGTCTTTTTCATTGTTGCTAGATATAGAAAGTCAGGGTTTTATTTTTCGAGTCCCTAATTGCTAGGGCGTTTCTCTCCCTCCTGTTGTTAGCCTGTCTTATTTTGTTTTTGGAAACTGTTTATCTCCCGTGCCCATTTTTCTACTGAATGAATTTTCCTGGATGAATTGATGTTATGTTGAAAGCCAGTCTCTAGACCTCGATCAGAGAGGTCATGGCTGGAGATGTAGCTCAGTGGTAGAGAACTTGTCCAGCACACACAAGACCCTGAGTTCAGCCCTCAGCACTACAAAATAAATGGATAGATGGTAGATAGATAGATAGATAGATAGATAGATAGATAGATAGATA
>LOEQ01001355.1:542694-553627 GCA_001685075.1 Bramus lutescens
AAAGTCATTATTATTGGAAAGGGGAGTTTCACCCACAGCTTCTGGGCACGGCCATCACTGAAGCCCAGAGTAGCCTGGATCACAAGTAGGTCCTGGCACAGTCTGGCTTTGTGTCTATGTGTTTCTTTTGCTCCTAAAAGCTGATGAGTAACACCTTACCTTCCTCTTGTGTTGGCTCCAGTGTGAAGCCTCTACTCAAACTCTGACTTTCCACTCCCTAAATGTTTTCTTGTCCTCTCCTTCCTGGCTTAGTTAGGATTCCTTCTTCCTCACCAGGACCTCCTCACCCCCAAGCTTACTCTCAGGCAAGCCTCAGCGACTCCCAGAAGGTTAGAAGTTTACTCTTCTACATGATGGCAAGGTTCTTCCTTTCCTGATTCTCCAGGAAGCCATGCAGACTTTTCCTTTCTCCATCTGCTGCCAAAGAAAGCTCTGGGGATGGCGTTCACTCCTGAGCCCCAGAACTTTGTTCTTATTTTCATATCGCCTCATGTTTGTATGTTTTTCTTCCTGCACCAGCCTGGAGTCAGCTGTCACTTTCTGTTCTCCTGGGTCCCTAGACTTGCCTTTGCTTTTCTAGCCTTGTGCAAAGGAGATGCGAGCAGCATGTTTTTGCTCCCCTTTGGGTCCTAATGCACCTAATTTTGTTTGGTGGCCTGTCTGTGATGCCAGCTGATGGAGCAGTTTTCCCTGGCTGTCAGCAGGGGCTGAAAGATCACGTGGAGCTAGGTTCAAGTCTGGATTCAATCACGAATGGATCAGAAATATGTGAAAACATTGCATCTGAACTAAACATATAGAAACCTTCTCATTATTATGCTCTATCCGTTATAACTACTTTGTGGAGCATTTGCATTATATTAGGTATTATGGCTGATTTAGAGATGATTTAAAGCAGGTCTTCTGAGACTTTTTTCCACCAAGGACCTCTTTTGTGCTATGCATTTTTTTTGGCCCAAATATATAGGTATATAAAACAGACATAGAAATCAAACCTTTACAGGCATTTTATTTGAAGCCATTCTTTCGTATACATATAACTTTTATAATATATATAATAACCAATTATTGAAAGTAAAAGCAAATTTGAATGTTGATGGAATGATGAAGCTTTTTATCTTCACATGAAGAATGTGTTTTTAGCTGAATATTTCATATTGCAGGGCTTACAGCATTCTCAGTGTTTTTCCACGTCGATTGGTACTTTGATTTTGCAATCACAAATAAGAATGCTGTTTTATGCAAATACATTGTACAAAAATGGCAAATAAATTTAGAACCATTATATAAATTATTGGAAAAATGTTTTAATCCTAAGCCAAAATTCATTAGTTATTTTTCATGAAATTCAAGCTAGCAATTCAAAACAGCAATTTTTTTGTCATTGTTTTGAGACAGGGGGTCTATGTTATATAGTCCTGGTTATCCTGGAACTTACTAGGTAGACCAAGCTTGCCCTGAACTCACAGAGATCCTCCTACCTCGGAGAGTGATTAAGACTAAATATAGGTGTACACCATCATGCTCAGTTATCTGAAACATAATATTTAAAAATATAAATTATAGCCAGGCAGTGGTGGCACACACCTTTAATCCCAGCACTTAGGAGGCAGAGGCAGACGGATCTCTGAGTTCGAGGCCACTGGTCTACAAAGCGATTTCCAGGACAGCCAGGGCTACACAGAGAAACTCTGCCTTGAAATAACAAATATATATATATATGTATATATATACACACCCATATATAATATACATATATGTATATATTCTCAGACTTAAATAGAAGAATATTTAGAAATATTCTAATATGATACACCAAGGGTTTATCAATGTGATGTTTCCTTACTGAGGAATGGTGGCAGGAAAATATTCAAAGAAGTTTTTTCATTATTTAATTAAATAATTTTCCATGTACATTAAAAATACTGCCACGAATAGCACCCTAGTGTCGAGTCTGAGCCGAGGTGTGCTGGGCAGTGTATTTGTTTGGTGTTCTCATCCCGGGCATTGGTTGAGGTATTTGTTCAGAGTCAAGGCTGCAGAGAAGACCCAACATCAGGGAGCACTGTCAGGTGCCTCAGGTGCTGCTTTGCCTATCTGGTTTTGAGTTGATCTGGATGTATTGTGTGCTAAGACGTTTCTTACTTTTGCCCAAGTTCCTACAACTCCACATTCAGTCTTTGTGACGCTGTGAAGCTTAAAGCCCAGGAGAGATGTTCTAAACAGGTCATGTACAAATACCCCAGTTTACACAGCGGACTTGGGCATCCCAGGTTCTGATGTCCTCAGATGGTCCCAAGGACACCTATGGCTGACGATGTAGTCATGAAGATTATCAGCCATCCTGGGGACAACCATGGCTGACAATGTAGTCATGAAGATTATCAGGCCATCCTGGGGACAATCATGGCTGACAACGTAGTCATGAAGATTATGAGGTATTCCTGGGGAGGCCGATGGATGACAATGTAGTCTTTAAGAGTATAGGTCCTAGTCTGGAAGACAGATAATAAGAGAAGGAAGTAAAATGGCGTGCGGGAGAGTATAAAGTACACAGTGAAGTCAGAACAGAATGGTGGCTCGGTTTCAGATTCTGTGCCTATGAAAGGCATCCTGACAAGAGGGGTAAACTCAGGAAAGGCTAAATAAAGGCAAGAAGCACATCTTTGGGTAGATGCACTGATGCGTCACAAATTTGGTGGAACCAGGTGGGAAGTTTCATGGAAAGATGGACACAGGAACAGGTGCTTGCCTTCTACAATAGCAGTTGGTAACATCTCTGAGTTAGTATCACATTCTAACGCCTCAGATGGCTTTGGTGTCTGGTTTTTCCGGTTACACACCTCCTTTCCTCAGCTCTAGTCTGGAGGTGAGGCCCGAGGGAAGCTTGGCTTTTTCCTCTCTGGGGTAACAGGATGAAGGAAGCACCATGGGCAGGGCTAGGTCATCTGGTAGGTTAAGTGCTCTAGGTTCTTGTGGCCTGGGTAGCCATGCATGAGAAGTGCTAATTCTGAGACCGATCTTTTAATGAAAGGAGGTGACAGTTGTTATGAGAGTCCCCAGGAGAAAGGGGACAAACTGAGGCAAAAACCGAAACTAGGTTGTTGTAACCACAGCAAGAAGTGTTGATAGTCATTAAAGTGGCTGTCTTTTATTAGCAGCAGGTGTATGAGGCACCAGGCTGAGTAGGTCAGAATCCACCCCACCCCCACTCCCCCANCCATCCATGCTCAACATGCAGTTGGTGCTATTGAGCCTGCGCTTGGTCTTACTGACCTTTGGTACTTCCCACCCCTCCAGGTCATCCTAGGCACTGGGCTGTAGTTGGCAAAGACTCCTTCACCTAGTTTTGTCTAACAATGGCCATGTTTCTTCATTTTCTGCTTTCTTCTGAGTGCTACAAAGAATGAGGAAAAGGTGGATTTTTTTTTTTTTTACTGTTTCATCTCTTGGTGAGGGCCCTTGTGACCCTTTCCCCTAAAGTCCAATTGCTTGACTTTCTGTTCTCTCTCTTGTCATTTAAGGCCACACTGACATATTAGAGCCCCTGAACACCTGCCACTGTCCCCCAGGGCTGAAAGGAGAAGCTGTTGTTCTAAATCCAAAAGCAAACAGTAGCGCCACTGGGCAGCTGGCCTCCCATTAGCACAGGTGAGCATGGGGAACAGTGGAGGGCTTGTCACAGAAAGGGACCATTAGAGGTCTGGCTCTAGGGGACAGCTTCCTGGGGGCAGCTGTGGGGGGGAGGAGGGGAGGAAGGGTGCTTCTTCTCCACTCTGACAAGTGGCAAGATTCTCATCTAGTCTCTTTTCAGGAAGATCTCCAGGGGCGGGGTGAGTGGGAGGCAGCCACTCCACCACGAGTCCTCAGTTCACTTTCACGGCCTCTTAAGTGACTGCCTGGCAGGAAGGGAGAAGCTGGTGAAGGAGAGGATGTGGTTACTCTTCAAGACCCTAGCTCCGTTACAGGATTTGTAAAAGATGGTTGCAAAAACACATTCGCGTTATAGTTCAATAGGTTTATGCCATTAAAACATGGTGTTCATAAATGCATAGTGTGTGTGTGTGTGTGTGTGTCTGTGTATTACTAGGTCAAGGGGTGGGGTTACACTATGCTTACACAGTCAGTTGTTGGTTAACAGAATCAGTATGGTCTACGAACAAAACTATCATATCTCCCTTCATTGGCTTTCTAGGGCTGCCGTGACAAAGTGTGCTAGACACGCTGCCATTTATTTTCACCCAGTTCTGAAGGCCGAAAGTTCAAGGTCAAAGGGCCCTTGGCTTGCAGACAGCTGGCTTCTTGTGTCTTTCCATGGTTTTCCATCTGTCTGTCCCTTGCCTCTTTTATAAGCTTGACGGTGATACCAGATTATGGCCCACCCAAATGACTCTATTGATAACATCTCTTTTAAAGACCCTATCTCCGTATACGTCCTCCTTGTGAGTGAGCTGGGGTTAGGGCATCATAGAAACAGAAAGACCCTATCTCCATATACGTCCTCCTTGTGAGTGAGCTGGGGTTAGGGCATCATAGAAAGAGCGAGCGAGTGGCAGCACAGATTAGCTTGCTAGAGCCATCAACTCATCGCCACAGACAACAGGCCTTGGGATTTTAGAAAGTGTAAGGCTTAACCTTGAAAAACAAACAAACAAATCAATGTCCAGAGACAGCTAAAACACTTCAGTGTGTGTGACAGTCTTGCTATGTAGCCCAGGCTGGCTTCCAGGCCAGCCTCCATCTTGAGACCCTCTCACTTGAACAGCCCCATGTTAGGACGGCAGGCATGCCACTGCAACAGACCATTTTTTTTATTATTACTTTTCAGAGTTAGTTACACCCTTGCTTATTCTTCAAGATTATGAACTTCCAAATACAAAACTAAAGCATGTTGCATTGGTGGAGTTAAGGTCACTGAAGCTGAGTCTAGGCATAGAAGGTGCTGCTTACTGGTGGAGCAATTTCCTGCCGTGAAAGGACTCTGGACTAGGGGGCAAAGTATTTCTACTTCGTGAGTTTATTATTGCATGTTCTATTACCCTTATCTTTAAAAACTACAGGCACAGATGTTCCTGTGGTACAGTTACAGTCTCTCCAAGTTAGACGAGAAGCCCAGAGTTCTAAGACCAAGGCCCGCCCAGCCTTCACACCACGCAGGTGAAAGCACCTGGGGCTGGGCGTTGGCCTTGTTCCTGGATCTACCCAGGCTGCGGAAACAGGCGGGAGTGTTATTAAATGAGATGGCCTCTGATCCTGCGTTGGGACTTTTCGCCTTTCTCAGAGAATGCTTGTCTGTGTTTGTTTTCTGATCAATCTTGAAACCATTGTAGACTCCTCCGCAACCCCCGCTCGCTGGCTTCCTTTTCAGCTCCACCCACTTCCTTCTCAGCGCCACCCACAACACCCACACAAGCAAGAGTTCCTGGTTCCAGCGAGTGTGCTTTATCCCCTTCTCCTAGAAGACTCTGAAGAGCCCGTTAGGGTCCGGCGGATTTCACAGGAGGTGTGGCAGAGTTGGCGTTTCTGCCTCCTTGCTGGATCACCTCCATCCAGCTGCTCCGGAAAGCACCCCCACCGGGCCCTCCTGGGAAGTGCTGCCCAGTCTGCAGGAACTGACCATCAGCAAGCATTTGCATCACACGCCACTCTGAATTCTGACTCTGATCTGAATAGACATTGTCACTGCACCAGTGTCACTGAAGGCCAACTAGTGACTTCATTAACAACCGTTTCCTTATTACAATTAAAATGAGGATGCCCAGGTGTTTATTTAGGGCCGAGGAAGGATGCAGTATTGTTTGATGCGTAACAGAGTTACTGTATGCCTGTGTTAAAGAAATCCCCCAGAGTTCTGAGTTCTCAATGACACAGACTCCCTTGACCATTCCTTACTGTCAAGGTCCAGCTTGCCATCTGCTCTGAGATGCCCTGGGTCTCTGCCCAGGATTGTGTAGCAGAACTCCTGTCTTCAGCTTTCCCATCTCTTCCTGTTTCCCAGCACACACAACTCTCTGCTTCTCCATCACACACTCTTGGGACATGACTTCTAGCTTAGCAAAAGTCTGGAACATTTTCTTTTGCTTCCTTTGGGGTAGCCCTCCAGATCCTAAGTGCCTCCATTCTACTTTATGAATTAGCCTAGTCCAGGTACCTCGTCCAAATGGAAGAATGCATATTTGTGCTTTTGTGACTGGTTTATTTTATTTAGAAAAAGGTCTTCAAGGCTTACCGGTTGTGGAAAAATCTTTTGTTCACCTTTAAGATGTGTTGCTCTCATTGGTTTAGTAAAGAGCTAAATGGCCAATAGGTAGGTAGGAAGAGGTTAGGCGGGACTTGCAGATAGGGAGCCAGCACCCTGAGATGAAGAAGAGTGGAGCTGTCAAGAGAGGCTGAGAGAGGCAAGATGGACATGCCACGCTGAAAAAAGGTGCTGAGCCACAGAGTAGAACATAGATAGGAAATATGAATTAACTTGTTTTAAGAACTAGTTAGGAACAAGCCTAAGCTATCAGCCAAGTTTTCATAATTAATAAGAAGTCTCTGTGTGGTTATTTGGGAGCTGGCTGGTGGGACAGAGTTGGCTGGAGGAACAGAGAAGTCCAGGTACACCTACCCATGTTGTGGAATATTTGAGAATTTCATTCCCTAGGAAGGGTCACATCCAATGTGCATGCCATAGTTTGCTTATCTTTTCATCAACGGATGGATCTTTGTATTGTTTCCATCAGTCAGATGTTGGGTAAAATGCAGAGAAAGTCAGCCTGCAAGGGTCTGCTTGAATTCCTACATTTTGATAATTTTGTTTTGAGTATATTCTTAGCAGTGGGAATACTGGATTTTGTATTATTCTGTGCTTAACCTCTGAGGTTTTTCCCCAATCAAACCATTCTTAAACACCTCCTCACAAGTCAGCATCACCAAGAGTGGAATTGTCATCTATTTGGTGAAAGAAGGACCACTTCCCTGAAGGGAGGGAGTTTTACATCTCTTGTGGCATCATCACCTTCCTTGGTGGGTAAGCTAGCTGAGAAAGGGTTGGGAGATACCTGGTGACAAACAGGAAGGACTGAGTATTAGTCCTCATACTTATCACAGTGGTCCTAATACGCTGAGTGTTGTGATTTCAATAGGAATGGTCCCCATAGGCTCATGTGTTTGAAAACTTGGCCCATAGGGAGTGGCACTATTAGGTGTGGCCTTGTTGGAGGAAGTTGATGTAGGAGGGTCATCTGTCTATGTGTTACTTTCATTCGTTAATAAAGAAACTGCCTTGGCCCCTTTTGATAGGCCAGCCCTTANTGCGGGAGCTGGGCTGGACGAAAAGCAGGGCCCGCTCCCCCTTTATCACTACAGGAAGTGTGTCACTGTGGGGCAGGGTTTGAGGTCTCATATGCTCAAGTTTTGCCCAGTGTGGTACACAGCCTCCTTCTGCTGCCTCCTGGTCAAGATGTAGAACCCTCTTTCCAGCACCACATCTGCCTGCATCCTGCCATGATGATAATGGACTAAACCACAAAAACTGTCAGCCAGCCCCAGTAAACTGATCAGTTTCTAAGTGTCATGGTCATGGTGTCTCTTCACAGCAACAGAAAGCCTAACGAAGACAATAAACAACAATTTCTCAGGAGGAAAATGTTGTAAAATGTTTGCCACAATTTCTGTTGTGGTTGAATTTTCAATCAGCAGGAGCCATTGTTGTTATTATTTCCATATTTACAGATGAAGGGGCCCAGGCTCCTAGCAGGTCTTGGCTGCTTTATAACGTTCATCCGATTGCTTTGAAATGTCTGTCTGTGGCTGTCTTTCTGTTTCTGCAGTCTGTTGACAGAGCTCCACCTGGGATCCTCTAGTGTATTTTGCTCATGACCTCGCCTTTTCTGCACCTCCCCTAGTTTGTTTTCTGTGGATATAACTAAATAGTACAGAGCAAATAATGTACAAAGAATAGGATTTTATTGAGTTTATGATTCTGGAGGCTGGGCATGTAGGAGCATGACCATCGGATCCAGGTGAGGAACTATATGATGATGTATGATATATCATATGATATATGAGAGCATGACTGAGAACACAGAACTACCAGAGGTTTGCTAACATCTTGCTTCGTATAACCAATTCACTCCCATCGTGACTCATTCATCCATTTTTTTCATGAAAGTTCTCACCTCCTAACACTGCTGTAAATGGGCACCATGCTTTCAACAAATGAATTTTTTTTTTTAGACTTCCCAACCAGAGCAGCACTGTGTGTGAACATAGTTTGCTGGTAATTCGTTGATGCACTATAATCCCTTAGTAATATTGTGGCTTGGCACCATCCAGCTCTGTTACTTACTATCCACGTGGCCTGCAGCACGTCATCACATTGGGCCACACCTTGGGTTCTGCCACAGGAGGTATCATATCAAATGCACAAAGTTGTGGTCAAACATGGGAAACATGTGAGTACTTAGGCCAGAGTTCTCAGTGAAGGACAATTTCGGAGTCACCAACACAATGACACTGACTGTAAGGGGGGCCAATAGGAACAGCACACAAAGCCAAGGAACCATGGTCTCTAAACGCATCCCTACTCAGATGTTAGACGCAAGGGAAATGCATGTCTTTGAACTAATGAAATGTGGTCATTGCCTTTTGGTGCATGCCTAAGGAAATGGTCATAATGGAAGAGGAGACACCTAAAATGTGCCTCACCTCTTTGAAAGGAACAAAGGATCTGGAGCTTCTCTGTCCTGCCTATGGCTAAATGGGGTCACAACTATGACAACTAACTTACCTAGTCAGGTCTGGAGAGTCCCAGGAGGAAACAATTTCTTTGGCAAAGCAAACTCAGCCCTGGCACACAAGACAGAAGTTGAGCTGCTTTATAGAGAACTAGCCCCTACTCCTTCATGTCTTTTAAAAAGAAAGCAGCATCATTGACTCACGTGATTTGAGCTGGTGATACTGGGAAGTGGCACAGTTTGTCGTCCCAGGGAAGCCAACTACCCATGTCCATTATCCAGGGTGCCTTACACCATTGATCCATTTGAAGGCACTTACACAATTGATGCATTTGAAGATGCCAGCTCCAGGCAAGTGACTCACTTCTGAGTCTCAAACACACCTAATTGTTGCATCTTGACATGCCTTTGGAGACAGCCTTGATAATGTTTAGAATCACACAGTGCTTGCTGGCTCAGAGTTAGTGGAATCTAGATTCCTTCTCTCATGCAAACAACCTCTCCCACAATTTTACAGTTTTCTGTGCTCTTAGAATTTGATGAAGATCTTTGTTGAGTGATTAAACTTGTGTCCAGGTAGACTGACAAAGGTTTGATTCCTGTGACCGACTTAAAGCTTTATGGGTGTGTGCTATTGGCAGGTCTATGTGAAGGAGTCTTCGCTTCAGTTCTCTTCTTCATCACTTAAACATCAGTGCTTACTGTGTTTCCAACAGGATTCTAAGCCCTTTCATGTTTGAGAAAGTTGCTCTCAATACTCCTCTTTCATAGGCATTGATTAAGCACAGAAGAAACCCGACCACTGGGCCTGTAACAGCTCCAGAGGGGACTTTATAACCCAACGCCTCAGCCCCCTCTGGACTGACCTGCCACCAAACATATAGAAACACAGATGGGAATATGTTTTTCCCCATTTGAGCCATTTTCCTTGGTATCGGTCCTTGCCCTAGAGATAGAACTGGTAATTCCATCTGGTATCATGGTTCCTCTTTGCCGGCATTCTTGAGAGTCTTGTTCTGTGGCCATGTTCTTTCTCTTGTATTCTCATTCTCTTATGATCTACCTACTCCTATACTCGGGTATCTTCCCAATTAAGAAGAAAAGCAAATTCCCACCCAAGCCTTGAATCCATTTCTTGCATGGGTCACAGAAGTCTTGAACTTACCACTCACCTCATATTATTACATTTTTGTGCTTTGACTCCATCACTGGTATCCCAAGAAATATGGTCTTCCCAAGGCCATGTGCCTTCCAAGTCAGTCAATCCAATGGCTACCCTGTCTCCCATCTTCTGGGGCAAACTGCATGGCTTAGAGATTAACAAAGCTAGGGAATGGCAACACATACAGATAAGCTGGGATTGGGTGGGTTTCAGACTCTAAGGGGCACACACCAGCAGCCTGGAAACTCAGTGCCTCTGCTCCCATGGATCTGGAAACTGGGGTCCTTGACATGGCGATGCTCATGCAAACAATACACATTTACTGTGACTACTTCTGCTCCCTACAATCTTCTGTATGGCACTTGCCAGTGCTCCCCACTCTCTCCTGGTAGACTCACTTTTTTTTTTTTGGCTCTCCCACTGTCTGTGTGTTTCTGGGCTGCTGTGATGATTAATTTTATATGCCAACTGGACTGGGCGAATGTGCTTCCCAGATAGATGGTCAAACTCTAAGGTATTTCTGGAGAGTTTAAGATGGGAATCAGTAGACTGAGAAAGGCGAGTGGGTGTGCCTCATCCAATTCACTGATGACTAATAGAATGAAAAACTAAGTAAAGAAAAACTCATTTTCCTTATGGGGCACATGACTGGGATGTTAGTATTTTCCTGTCTTTATACTTGGATCTGAAGCAGAGGTTATGCTATCAGTTTTTCGGGATCACAGACTTTCAGACCCAGTATGAAATTATACATTTGATTCTTCTGAGTCGTTGGCTTACTGGTTGCTTGAGCATCTCAGATTCAATGATCACATGAGATGGCTCCTCATCGTAAATCTCAGGCCCTGTTTTTCTATTTATGTCTCACCCCCCATGGCCCACCATTGCTCCCTTAGAAAACTCAGTCATAGCTAGTTATCCTCTCACCCCTACACTCGGAGAAAAAAATCCTTCTTTTCCTTTTGGAAATCTTCCTTCCTTGTTAATAAGACTGTCCATGGGAAGGATGGTCTTTCAGCTACACTCTGCTACCCGCTGCTACCCACTG
>LOEQ01001355.1:562330-581500 GCA_001685075.1 Bramus lutescens
TTTTTATTAAAATACATGATTGACAGAATACAGATAATTCTCCCGCACCAGTAAAGTATCAAGCATGCACCCATTCCCACGGGCTTCCTGGGTCACGTGACCTAGTGGAAACATCATCACTTCCACCGGTGGGGATGGAGATGCTATGCACAGAAAGCTAAGCACCTTCCACAACATTGTGCCACTGGTCAAAGGCAGAGGTGGGCTTTGTGCCCAGAAGGGTCCAGACTCAGGGCTGACACCCATGTGCCATGATCCAGCTCTCAAAGCAGCCTCAGCAGTCCCTGCTGTCCTGGAACTGGATACATAGACCAGGTTCATCCCCGGCTCAGCAGTCTACCTGCCTCTGTTTCCTGAATTCTGGCATCACTCAGTTCTTGTCTCCAGTTCTTCCTAGGGAGGATAGAAGAGACCACAAGACAATGGAAAGAGCCAACCTCCTGCTCTGGATCTGCTCTTTCTAGCTCCAAGACTGTGCGATAGGATGTCTCTGCTAGTTAGGGGCTGCAAGCAAGTGCACGAACCCTGTCCCCACTATCCATCCCTACACAACACTGACCGTCCGCAGCTGGGTGCCATGGTCCTTAACGTAGATTGTGTCAGCCACAGATCCTTTCTCTTTAAAACGAGCACAAAAACAGGGCTTTCTAGATGAGGATGCGAGAGAGGCAATTTATGTATTGTCATTCCTGGCATGAAGCAAGCTGCCAACACACGTCACCTGTACTTCTCATCTGTCAGAGGATGCCATTCCTGTTTTACACGGAGATATCTTCCTTGTGCAGGGGGATTGGTTCTAGGAGTCCCCATGATACTCAAATCCTCAGATGCCAAAGACTCATAAGAAGGGCAAAGCATTTGCATATAACCTGCATCACCCTGCCTCATCGCCTGTGATTATGCACAATATTGAGTACAATGTAAGTCGATATAAATAATTTTTTATAGTAAATTGTTTAGGGAGTACGGCAAGAACAAAAGTCTCTACATAATCGGTACAGATGTAATTTTAAAAAGTGCTTTCAACCCATCCTTGTTGTTGTTGTTGTTGTTGAGATGAAAATCTAGCTATGTAACTTGGACTGGCCTTGAACTTGCTTCGTCCAACTCTTCTGTGTTAGCCTCAGCAGACCGTTAGCAAGTGGAAGTCACCGGGGTGAGGTGGAGTGGGAAGGCAGGGGGATGCCAATGAGCAACTGCAATATTCGATTGAATGTGGAAAGCCTACAACAGAGTCTCAACACTGTGGTTCAGAGGGAAGCAGGGGAAGGCGGCTTGGGAACTCACTAATTGTTGAGAAGCTTGTGAAACCACATTCACAGAGGACATATCACATCTCAACCCCGGCCAGGTAGTTTGCTCGGTACTGAAACATTACCACAAATAAGACATTGGTGTGGCACCCGAGAAATGGTTTCAGAGATGAGACTTCTACTGTGGTGAGGGGAACTTGGGAGGACATTTCAAGAGGATGCGTGAGGACAGAGATGAAAAGCAAGAAGCTCTAGAAAGTCTTCAAGAATACACAGTGGCTGGCACAAGGCATGTGGAATAAGGGGAAGGCTGTACACAAGCGTTTCTTTTCCACTGTCAGTTTTTAAATAACCGGCATGGAGGTTTAATATTAATTATAAATGCTCAGCCAATAGCTCGAGCTTATTACTATCTAGCTCTTACAAACAACTTGAATTAACCCAATTCTATTAATCTGCATTCTGTTACGTGGCGTTACCTCTCTTTCATCTTGCACCTCCTGCTTCCTCTCTGTGTCTCTCTGGTGGTTCCTCTCACTCTGCCCTTCTTCTTCCCAGTGTCCTTATTCTGGTTTTCCCACCTAACCTTATCCTGCCCAGCTATTGGTCAGTCAGCTTCTTTATTAAACCAATCACAGTGACATGTATTCACACAGTCTAAAGGAATATTCCACAAAAGTGAATCCAGAAAAGTTGTTTGTAGGTGTCTTGGTCGGTCTTGAGTAACAGTTCATCATTTTTAAAGATAATGCGGTGCCATGGTAGGTCAACCAGAAGCTTGAAGCCACACAATGCCACTCAGAACTATGGATTCATATGAGTGCAACTGCTAGCATGAAGATCATGTCTTTTTAAAAAAGATTTTTAGAATTGCTTTATTTTATTTTTTTATTATTCTGTTTTTCCCCTAAGATTTATTTATTTATGTATATAGTGTTCTGTCTGCATGTATTCCTGCAGAGAACACCAGATCTCATTACAGATAATTGTGAGCTACTGTGTGGGTGCTGGGAACTGAACTCAGGATCTCCATTGCTCTTAACTGCTGAGCCATCTTTCCAGCCCTAAATGCTTTATTTTTATTTTATGTGCATTGGTGTTTTGCCTGTATGTATGTCTTTGTGAGGGTCTCAGAGCCCTTGGAACTGGAGTTACAGACAGTTGTGGGCTTCCAAATGGGTCTGAGAATTTAACCTGGGTCCTCTGGAAGAATAGTCAGTGTTCTTAACTTATGAGACAAAAGATTGTATCTTAAATATAGATCATAATCTATTCCAGTAAAGAGCCTCTCAAAGTTTTTTCAAGGCAAAATAATGTACACACCTTTAAAAAAAACAATAACAGCAATCAGTCGACATCAATAAACTCCATGCTTTTTTGTTTGTTTGTTTTGTTTTGTTTTGTTTTTTTCAAGACAGAGTTTCTCTGGGTAATAATAACTCTAGTTGTCCTGGAACTCTGGAACTCCCTCTGTAGACCAGGCTGACCTCAGACTCACAGAAATCTGTCTGCCTCTGCCCCTTGAGGCCAGAGGGCTGGGATTAAAGGCATGCACCACCACTGCCTGGCAGTAGATTGTGGGTTAAAGTCAGCTTTGCATTTGAGGTATTTATATATGTCATTTCCTTTCAGTATCAAAATCTAATGTGTCACTATATAGTATTCTAGAATAAATGTATATGGCAGGGTAATTGCTCAAGAATTAAAAAGTGTGCCAACAAAACTCTTGCAAGCTTTATTTTGTGACACTTGGGGCTTTTGTTTGCGCAATGTTTCCTTGCGGTAGAAGAGGTAGATTAAAGATCATTGCAAATCAAAGTGATGCTTTCCACCTACTAAATGAATGCCAACTTGCCTTTCTTTGTTTCTCCCACATCTGCATAGATCTGTCAACCGAACTGTGCAATCTTTTAGGGGCAATGCTGGATTCAAAGTGATGAACACCCAGGCACCACCAAATTGCTTTGCTCCTGGCTTCTCCAGGTCACGTCTCCATGCCCTTCCACTCACCCTCTCAGAAGCACATTTCTCTCTGAAACTTTGTGGGGAGCTCGAGGAGCTGGAGAAACTTAAGCACCACACAACAGTGCCAGATATAGATGTACCTCTGAGCAGTCGCTGTGTGTCAGCTCCTTGCTCTGCCCTGTTTCTGAGTTTAACAGTTATTTGGCCAACCCTTGGAGAAGTCTGTTTTCCCAGGAAAATGACCTGAGTATCTCTTGGGTGGGGTCCAAGTGTCTGTTGCGCTGGGGTAGAGGGTTGTTCTGCCTTTGCTGGGTCCCAAGGAGCTAGAGTCCCTAGCAGGGGGAGGATGTCACCCTACTGCCTGACACTAGTCATCTACCATGTTATTTATAGATATTCACAGTGATGCCCCGTGGTCCTCGTGCATCTCACTGGGGCCAGCTCCACCCTAAGGTTTTGCCAGCTCCTCAGGTCTGCAGGACTCACCAGCTCTGCCTGCATTTAGGCTGCTTACCGCAACTGTCAAAGTCTACAAAAGAAACAAAGCCTTCAGGCAAGCGGAGTCTTGGTTCAGTGCACATTTTGTTTTCTGCTATGTTTACTTCAAATTGATAACACAGATCAAGCCCACAGCTAACTAACACATCTGCCCGAGGTTTGCACAGCAATTCACAATATGTTTTATTCCTTTTTTTCCTTTAATTATGGCTTCGAATTCTTTTTGACACTCTCTCAAGTAACAGGTGGTTTTCTGACCATGATAAATGCTAAATGCTGTGGAGGGTAGGGCCGTTAGGCATTGTTTTCTTAGCTGTGGTTATACCTAGGCCCCAAGCAGCTTCTCATTTAGCAGCTTGCAGTAGACTGGAATTCCTGGGGGGCTTTGCTTAACCCTTAGTTCTCCAAAACCTGTTTTCAATGTGCTGTTGGGTGGGGCCTCTCATTATACCCAGCTGCTTGGCAGATGTACTTTTTGTATCCTGGGAGGTAGAAGTGGGGTTGAAGGTAGGTCAAAAAGTTAATGTGTCAATGCTCTGAAGGGTGATGGGGGCAGAAACTTGACGATATTAAAGGTGATTTGAATTTAGATTTTTTTTGAAGAATAAAAGCATTCTTTTATATATCTGCAATAGATGATAACAATTAAATAAGTCACACATGAATCATTGGAATTGGAATGAGGGCAAAGACCTATTAGATCACACAAGCCAATTCCCTTGCGAATGCAGACTTATTCTCTACAATGCGCCCAGGGTGCTTTGTACAGTCTTTGAAAGACTTGAGCAATTGGGGCCTTCGATTATTTCCCAAGGGAAAGGCTTCTTTACAAGGGGCCTCAGTGTTTCCCCCCTTCATCTGATGTTTCCACTTAAAAAAATAAACAAAAACCTATTTACATGTTGCATACAAAATCTTCTACAGTGCCGAGAGACATTATACATGCTGACTTCCTAGAAAACAGCATGCCCCTGGCGTTCTTCTGTCTGCTGCCGTTTCCAGTCTGCACCTGGTTTTCCATGCTCCTCGGAGAAGGACATGGCATAGATATATCCTCTGGAGGACTTCCTAATGTACCCCCTTTCCAGCTGCTCATAGGGGACAATGCACTCCTTTCTTTTGAGACCAGGGAGAGAGGTTTTGGAATCAGTGCTGCTCAGACTGCCCATGTCTTTGGATATAATGAATGCTCTATTATCCAGGAAGTGTTAATCACTTAGCATTCCGTTCTCTTTGGAACAAACTTGTCTGTTCTGTGCTCTCTGCATCAGGGAGACTGGGGATTATGGCCATATGAAGGGCCTTCAGGACAGACACTCTGTCCCAAAAGCCCCGCAGGAACTGGAGATCAGGGAGGACGGAGGGATGCACAGACCCTCCTGTGGAGCTGCCACACTGTGCTGCCACAAAGTGCCCTTGAGGGACCCTTCAGCTCGAACAGTCAGAGTTTGTGAGGTTTTCTTTGATTTTTCTTTCAGATTTAGGGTTTTAGGAGTCTGGTTATAGACTTTGAAAGTGACTAGGAGAGAGCTTATGAATGACCTAACGTAGGGGACGGTGGCTGTGATCCTCACCCCTCCCATCCATCCCCAACTGTGCGAGCCCAGTCAACTCAACCATGCCAGGCAATGGCTGAGAAGGGCAGAACAATGAGTCAAGTTTACAGCCTTGGAAGACTTAAGACCTCAAAGAGGCGAGGCAGGCAGGCATGGAAATGATTCTGAGGCGCAGAGGCAAGGGTTGTGACGGGGGAAGCAGGGAGCACAGCCTGAGTGCAGGGCAATGGGACTTCAGGGAGCCTGAGGTTGGAAACTTAGGAGAAAGGTGAACTTGAAGTTCAGGGAAGGACAAACAGGGCAGGGACAGCAGAGGTGAAGGCAGAAGGCCCAGGAGGGAATGCTTGAGTATGGTGTGGCGTGGAAGAAGACCAACCGGATGGTGGGGTGACTAGCACCTTGGAGACCTTGCCTGCTTGCCAGTTTTGAGTCTCAGAAGGGGCTCACTGTCCTCATTTGCATGGCAAGCTCGCCACAGCTCAGAGAAACATGGTGTCTTCATCTAGATCATGTGGTCAATGAGAGAGCTAGGATTTAAATCATGCCCTTTGGGAAAGAAAGGGATGCTATCAGTAGCTGTGGGAACTGCACACTCTGGGGCGGTGAGTGGGGGGCTCTACCAGTGACCAGAACCTCTGTTTTCCCTCAGTATGGGGACAGAGACAGGGGTCTTAGTGCCTCGGTTTACAGGAAAGAAGAAAATGGTCTTTGTAGAGTCCATCAACTCTTAGATATCTTAGAATGACTCACGCTGCAGTACAACTTACTGCCTCTGCAGCCTGATCATTCTGACCAGGGCTGAGTCAGCCAGGCCCGTGGGAGCCATGCAGAGCCTGTGGCCACGGGCAAGGCAAATGTTCATCTTTGTGGTTATGGCCTTCCAGCAGGCACGTGAAATATGGGGACCAGGAGAACATTCTGCACCTCAGAGCAGGGAGGAAAAATGCAAAAGACAAAGGGCGGCAGGCCCACTGGGGACGTGCATCCAGCTCGATGGCACTGCTTCCACTGGTGTGATAGCTGCGATTCCTTTTCATGCCTTAGCCACTCGGAATCTGTGATTTCTGTCACATCTGCTCAACTCTGTCATTATAGGGCCAGAGGAGCCATCTTTGAGCAGATAGTCACAGGCATGGTTCAAAAAACTATTGTGACTCCATTTTAGCCCTTTGAGCCTCTACAATAAACACATTGACTGGTGACCTCTGAGGAACAGGGGATTTTTTTTTTCTCACGGACAAAGGTGCTGGCAGTCTTGGTTTCTGGTGGGGGCTCACTACTCTGTTTACAGATCTTGCTGTAAGGAAAGGACCTAGAACCTCTTTTATTAGGGCACTAATCCCATTCATGAGGGCTCTCCCATCACACACTAACCACCTCCCAGTGCCCCCAACCTCCCAGTGCCACCACATTAGTGACAAGGTTTTTAGCATGTAAAATCTGGGGATGATACAAACATCTGCACGGTAGCTTAACTGAATTTTGAAATTTGAAATTTGCCTCACAATATCCTTAGAAGTGTTTCAGATGTTAAAAGGTCTAGAAATCCATCTCACCTCCAAGTCGCACAGAAACAGGTGGAGGGCTGGAACTGTCACAGCTTTCTGTCCTGGGGTGGGGGTGTGGGCAGGTTGCTTCAAATCAGAAATGTCTTTGATTATTTCTGGTCTCATTCGGTACGTTTTGCTTTCATCGTGCAGTGGTGAGGAGGAGGTCCAGGATGCACGTCTCTGCGTCCCCTCTCTCTTCCCTTTGCTCCCAGAGTGTTGGTAGGTAAGTACTGTGTGTTTGCGACCTGAGATAAGTTCCACTTCACCAAGGGTTTGTCAGAATGAAACCCAACCTAAGGTGGAGAGCATCCATAGTTGGAGACAATAAACTACACGCTGCCTACTAGATTCAAAGGATTCATGAACCGTGCCCGCATTTATTTCTATGGTGACTCATGGCGAGCTCCCAGAAGACCTGTGTAGCTCTGCTCTTATGAAAATATGGAAACACTCACCTGGCTCTTATTCTCCTCCTGAAAAACAGATGAAGGTACTGTGGGAAGTCAAGTGAAGAGTCTGTAATTCTTTCTATAGTGTAAAATCATAATGTCACGACTTAGCAGACACTTCGGATTGGCTTTCTTTTCTTTTTCCTTTAATTGTATTGGTGTTTTGCCTGCATGTCTGTGTGAGGCTGTCAGAAGCCCTGGAACGGGAGTTATAGACAGGTGTGAGCTGTCATGTGTGTGCCTGGAATTGAACTTGGATCCTTTGGAATAGCAGAATTCTTAACTGCTGAGTCATCTCTCCAGCCTCTTGACTCTTGATTGCCTTTCTTATCTCTTTATCTTTTCTTTTCTCAAGTTTTAGTTTACTGAGAAGCTCCTCTCTCTCTCTCTCTCTCTCTCTCTCTCTCTCTCTGTGTTGCGTGTGTATACGTGCTGTGCATGCGTATGTTTATCTATGCATTCTTGTGCGGAGGTCAGAGAAAAATGTTTAATGTCATGCTGTATCTCTTATTCCCTTGAGATGGTGTCTTAGTTAGGGTTTCTATTGCTGCAGTGAAACACTGTGACCAAAAGCAAGTTGAGGAGGAAAGGGTTTATTTAGCTTACATTTCCATATTGTTGTTCATCATCAAAGGTAGTCAGGCAGGAACTCAAACAGGGCAGGAACTTGGAGGCAGAAGCCGGTGGTGCTGCTCAGCCTGCCTTCCTATGGAACCCAGGACCCCCAGCCCAGGGATGGCATCACCCACAATGGGTTGGGCCCTCCCCGACTAATCACTAATAAGAAAATGCCTTACAGCTGGATCTTATGAAGGCAGTTTCTCTCCCGAGTTTCCCTCCTTTCAGACTCTAGTTTGTGTGTCATGTTGATGGAAGACCAGTCAGCACAGACCGTTTCTCACTGACTGGAAGGTACGTTGGCTGGCCAGAGAGCCCCAGCCTGGCTATGCTCCTGACTTAGCCTCCCTTGATGTCTAGTGCTACTGTGATGAGCACAGGAGGTTACACCTGGCTTGCTACGTGGATGCAGAGACTCTGAACTCAGTCCTCATACTTTTACAAGTGCTCTTACCCACTGAGCCAGCTCCCAGGGCCCAGTATTTCATTCTATCCCAGAGGATCGTAGCGGAATCACATTCCATGTGCTTGTCTCCAAAGGTTTCTTTCGAGGACAGTCTGTGAATGGTCAACTGTGCTAGTTTTTGTTTCATCAGTGAAAGAAAGAAAGAAAGAAAGAAAGAAAGAAAGAAAGAAAGAAAGAAAGCTTTCGTTCTTTCTTTCTCTTTCTTTTTTTTTGAGGGGTTGGGCAGGGATTCTCTGTATAGTTCTGACTGTTCTAGAACTCACTCTGTAGACCAGGCTGGCCTAGAACTTGGAGATCTGCCTGCCTCTGCATCCCAAGCTCTGGGATTAAAGGTGTGCGCCACCACCACCTGGCTCAAACTTTTTCTTCTCTATCATTGCTGGGAGACAATAGGTTGACAGCATTTCAGGCTTTGAAGACATTGATCCCACCATCTCACCATCTCTAGGTGGCATCACATCTGATGAGAGATGACAGTTCTAGCCTAGCTGCTTCAAAAAGCAACAGAATCTCTTGTCGCTTCAACCTTTTGCTCTGGCTTCAATGTTTTACACTTTCCCATGATGTGCCTAATATGTGTGATTATTTTTTAGAAAAGATCGCTATGGGAAATGTTACACATCCTGTCCATAGAGACTCATGCCTCTCCTTAGTTTTCTGATTTTCCTAAACATTATTCCTCATCATCTCATCTCTAATTTTTCTACAGAACTCTGCCTGAATGTATATTGGTTATTCTTATTTCTTTCTTTTCCCTTGCCATTTTATTTATTTATTTTTTTGTGTGTGTGTGTTATATTCTGGGTGTTTTCATCAATTGTGTATTTAACTCATTTATTCTTTATCCATGTTTTCTTTGCTGGTAGTCTCTCGCTCTCTACATATTGTCTATCTTTTGCCTACACGTCTACAAGCATATGTGCTATTTAACATATGATGGTATAGATATAATTTCTTTTCTAAAGGTTTTATTTGTGTGTCTATGTATGTGTGCTTGTCTGTGTGAGCGTATGTCACACGTGTGCAGGTCTCCACAGAATCAGAAGAAGTTCAGATGCCCCCGAACTGGAGTTATGGGCAGTTGTAAATCACTGGGAACCAAACTTGGGTCTATCTTCTGAGAACATTAAGCCTCTCAGCCACCAGCCACCTCTTCAGTCCCCTTTAATTTCATTTTCCTAAAATCTACTTGGTTATGGATTATGTCCAATCATATTTGACATTTCTCTTTTGCTTGATAATCTTTCTATAATTTGTATAGTTTTTGATATTTCATTCATATTTTTATTTATCTATTAAAATTTTTTATTGTAATAAATATACACGGAATGGCTTTTTAATTGCGCTGACAAAACACCATGACCAAAGCTTATAAAAGCAAGTGTTTACTTTGGGACCCATGGTTCAGGAGGGTTAGAGACTATGGCCATCATGGTGGAGCAGGGCAGCAGGGAGGCTGGTGCTGGAGCAGTTGCTGAGAGCTCACATCTAGATCTCCAAACAGGAAGCAGAGACAGCTAACTGGAAATGACATGGACTTTTGAAACCTCAAAGCCTGCCCCCAAGTGACACACATCCTCTGTTACTGCCACACCTCTTAATCCTTTCCAAACAGTTCCACCAACTGGGCACCAAGTATTTAAACATATGAATCTCTGGGGACATTCTCATTCAAATGGCCACACAGAACAAGACAGCATTTTAGCTGATGTTGACCATATGAATCATTTTGTTAAGCATATGTACAATATACATAGTCATCTTATGTTCTAATATTTGACAGTTCTGCTGTTTGAAGACCTTTTAGGTTTAAATCGTGGTTATTTCTTTCAGCTGCTAGTTACAATTGTTAGTACTTAGGGGTTTCATAATTTTTTTTTTGTGTATGCATGTTCGAGCATGCACGTGTGTGTGTGAGATGTGATGATCCAAGGTTGATGTTAGGTCCTCCTTGGTCACTCTTCATCTTATATTTGAGGCAAGGTCTATCAGTTGAACCAAGAACTTGCCAATTTGGCTAGTCTAGTTAGCCAGCTTTTTCTGGGACTCACTGACTTCCATATTCTAGAATTACAGGTGAGCTGTCATTCCCAGCCAGTTTTTATGAGGATCCTTGAGATACAAATTCCTATCCCACTTAACCGCTGATCCATCTCTCCGAGTGTGCATCTTATATTTATTGGGGCTTAACGTGTGTGAATCATGGGTAGTGAAAGCTTTGTCCGGAGTGTATGGAGCATGACATTTTTTTTTCCTGTTTGGGGCGTTTAATTAGGATTATATGAAAATTAAAAGCAGGCCCATGATTGTCATTTCTCAGGAGGCCATTACCACCATTTTTGTTATCATTATTATTATTAATAAATGTTTTCTTTTCTCACCTCATGCTACACTGGAGCCAGATATCTGGGGTGGTTTAGCCAGCGGGTGTTTTCTGGACTCTATCTTTTTCTGCCGAGAGTGAACTTGCGCTACTTCCCTTTGTGTCACTGTGGTCACATCATGTGACACCGACAATTTAAGGGGACAAAGGATTGTTTGGAATTGTGGTTTAAGGGCCTGTAATCTTTCCTGGGAGAGAAGGTACAGCAGAGTTCCTGGCAGTGTAGTGGTTCCTACCATGCCAGATGGAGAAGCACAGCTGGCCAGCCAGAACCAGAAACCAGCATATACCCTACAAAGTCTCACCTCCAGGGATCACTTCCGTTAGGGGGACCCCACTCCTTAAAGATTTCCAGATTTCTAAAACCTGAGTCTCTAGTTGGAGAATGGGCATTGCAAACCTGGGTCCAGAGGGGGCCATTTCAGAATCAAGTCATGACAGAGCCTGTTGCAAGGTTTAAGTTTTATGTTAATCGTAGGTTCACTCTCTTCCCAGAGCAAGCTCCAAAGACCACATTTCTTTGAACAAGCATGAAAAATGTTCTTAAGGGTCAGATAGTATACACTCCAGGCCTGTGCACCATATGGCGTCAGTAGCACCTGCAGAACCTTATAGTAACACAAAGGCGGTCACAAACCATATGTAACTGAAAGGGCGTGGCTGTATGCCAATAAAACTTTATTGACAGAAGCAGGTGGTTGGCCTACACATTGTTTTGCTAACCCTGCTCTAGAATTCTGGCATTAACGTTTATTTCCTGAGTAACCCCACATCCTCATTAAAACAAAAATGTGTTAATTCATTTAACTTGATCATTTATCCAGCATTGCACTGTTTTATAACAGAGGGATTTTCAAAATATCCAGACTTCCACAGAACCAGTAGCAAAATCTAACAATTTCTCCCCCCCCTTCAGTTTATATATCCACTCAGCTAAAACAAATCTAATACGTTAGCTAAATGACAGCCATGTGTTTTTCCTTAGGCAGCTCCTAAGTCCTTACACACTGTGCCACAGTGTGTTCTGAGAACACATCTTCCCTCAGCGACTTTTGGGGAGAGACACTAAGATTCTGACATTTCTGTTGGGTCAGAGGGTGGTGTATAGATGGTTTTGGCTTACAACAATTTGACTCATGATTTTTTGGCTCTATAGCAGGGTGAAAGTATGCCCATAAATCATCATATTTTCCACTTTCAGCACAGCATTCAATAAATTATCTGAGATGTCCAACACCTTGTTATAAATAGGATTTGTGCTAAACTGTTTTGGCCATCTGTAGATCAACATAGGTGTTCTGAGAACATTTAACCCAGGCTGGGTTAAGCTGCGATGTTTTGTAGGTCAGGTGTACCAAATACGTTTTGCCTTGTGATAGTTTCAACTTATTTGTGATGGGCTTATTGGTCTGTAACTCCACCATAAATCAAGAACCTTCTGTAGAAGAGACAGAGGTGGTGTGTGGAGTATGGCCTTCTGCCTTCGTGAGCTCTCCCAGCCGTGTTTATAGCCTCTTAGAGAGCTAGTGCCTTAGAGGCGCTGGCAGAGAGGACCCAGAAACAAATGCGCCTCTCTTCTAAGCTGCACTGTTACAGGAAGATAAAGACGAAACAACAGCAGACAAAAAAAGAATCTTTACATTTATTAAAGCAGGATAATATCAATAAAGAAGAGAAAGTGTTGAAAACCGCAGAAGTTATTTTAAGGTAAATAAATGGCTGAGAAACAGTAGTTTAGACTCGTCGAGGGGGAGCACTGCTTTCTAATTGGAGCTTTAGGCTCACGGGGGGCGGGGAGAGGTAGTACTGCTTTCTGATTGGAGCTTTAGACTCACCGAGGGGGAGCACTGCTTTCTGGTTGGAGCTTTAGACTCGCTGATACTCGCCGCTATCTGGTTGGAATAGTATCTTAGGACAAGATGCGTAAAGATCTGAGGAGGTGAAGAGCGACAGTTAAAACACACAACTACAACTGAAATACAGTGGTAGGAAAACTGAAGCCAAAAGGACTGAAGAGAAAGGGAATTAGGAATCTGAGGAGCAGAAGGGCTGGGTCGGGCAAAGCGGCCCTGGGAGATGAGTTGATTAGCAGGTGTGGAAAACAGTGGATCCCACTTAGAGTGGGAAGGTCGAGGGACCGAAAAGAACTGTCTAGAATGATAAAGGAGCGTCAGCAGCCCTTGCGGAGCGTGCATAGGTCTGCTCTAGGTCCTTTGAATATGTTAGAGTCGTTGGCTTGGTGTTTTGTGTGGCACCCTGACAGTGGGAGTGGGGGGTGCTGACTCTTTTGCCTGCTCTTGGGACCCTTTCCTCCTACTGGGCTGCCTCGACTAGCCTTGATATGGGGCCTTGTGTTGGTCTTATTGTATCTTCTTGTGCCGTGTTTGGATGATGTCCCTGGAGGCCTGCTCTTTTCTGGGGTTGGGGTGGTTGCGGTGAATCTGGAGGAGCAGGGAAGTGAGGGGCTGGGTGGAGAGGAGTGAGGGAAAACTGCAGTCAGGATTGTATGAGACAGGAACAAGTAAACTTTTTTTTCTTAAAGAAAAGGGTTTCAGGATACACATTATGCTATGGGGGAGCTTGGGCAGTTTTCTTAAAATGGTTGCAGTTCATAAAGTGAATGTGTTTCTTAAAATGGGTGGCTCGGTGCTTGCTTGCAATCATGATGACCTATATTCTATCCACAGCACCATGTAAAAAGCCAGAAATTGTACAGCACACTTATAACCTCACTGGTGGGGAAGCAGAAACACATGGATCCCAGGAGACTGCTGGCCAGCCAATCTAGCTTAATTGGTGAGTTCCAGGTTCTAGCGAGAGCCTCTCAAAAACAAACAAACAAACATCCAACTGTGGACATCCCTTGAGAATGCCACCTGAAGTTGACCTGTGGCCTCTTCATGTAGGCGCGCACACACATGCATGTATTTCTTTATGCATGGGTACCCTCACAAATATGCGCAGACATACCCGTAAGCCTACACAACAAAGTGGAAAGGTAGAAACTGGGGGGAAGTAAAAGCTTTGTAAGAAATGTGCAGTTTAAATGTGGTGCAAATTCGAACATGGCTTGGTGGAGAGCAGATGATATGATTTTGCTGAGGACTTAGTTGGTCCTGATGCATTCATTGTGTGGCCTTTGGAGCAGCACACGAGCAGGGACACATTGTTCAATTGCTTCATCATGTTTTGTTTCCTCTGTTAACGTGTTTCATTAAACTGGATATAGGTGGCTTTCTGCCTGGAATGCTGGCACTCAGGAGGCTGAGGCAGGAGGATTGCCATGATTCAGAAGCCTGGACTACCAGGTAAGACCATTTTCACCATCCTCCAAAGTGTGTCTTGGTATTTGGACGTATGTATACATTCTGAAGTGAGCGTTGTAATGAAGCTAATTTATACGTCTGTTGTCTCTGTTGCCATCAAGTATGTGTGTACGTGTGCATGTGTGTGTGCGCAGTGTGTGCGTGTGTGTGTTATGCAGTGACTCTTCCATGAAAGCAGTCGCACTCCTAAGGGTTCATATTTATACACCATTATTGGTAGTGGTTCCTATCCTACGTCCTCAACACTGTGACTTCAGATGGGTTCTCCATGCCTGTCCTTTTGTGGCATTGGTGACCATCTTTATGATCTTTATGTGGAGTTTTTTTTTTTAACTGCCTGAGTCATCTATCTACCCAAAGCTTACTTTTCTTGTCGTTCTGGAGAGTACAGACAGATCCTCAGGCTGGACAAGTCCACCACTGTGTTATACGCATAGCCAAGGGGGACACATTCAAACTACAGCAAGCCAATGACTGCCCATGACCTATGAAGAAGGTTCAAATCCTTTGGCAAGATTTATGAAGTCTCACACATGCATACTCCATCCATAAAACATGCCATTTACCTACAAATTAAGTCCTGAGTAAATGTGTTTTATTGATGTGAGCATAGCCATGATAAATAGACCCATATCTAAGACCCAGAGGAATGGCTAGTCCCACCCCACGTCAGGCTCAGAGGAATGGCAAGGCCTTCCTCTTGGCCAGTGTTACAGAGTGTGCAGAAAGTGTCAACTGCGACTTCCTCCTCAGGGATGACTAGAATCTGAGACTACTCTGACTTACGTGGCTGGCAGGAGACAGACCACACATGTGGCACTGAGGCTCTGTGGCACATGTGTGGCTTGTCGTCTGTTTAACTGTGCTTGGGATAGAGTGATCAGAGGCCAGGCTGTAGGTCCTCTGTCTTGGTTCGAGTCTTCTTGATTCTTACCATATTTTCGGGCAAGTGATTTAACGTCTAGGGGGTTCTGTGTTGACCTGTAAGGTGTCCCTGTGAACTTACCTCATGGGACTGTAAGAAAGGGTCATTGTGTGAACTTACCTCACGGGGCTGTTGGAGATGTGTGTGACACAGCACAGAGTCTCCAGAACCATGGCTTTTCCCTTCTTTGCCTGGTTTAAGGAGATTTTCAGGGGGTCTTTCCTATGCTTTCTTCCTCTGTACTTCCTGTCTTCCCTTCCATGATCCACGCTAACTTTCATTGTAACTCTTGCTGGTTGTCAGCTAGTGAGTTCTGCTGGTCTGGAGGGCCATCACGGGTTTCCATGACATCCCTAGTGTCCCCACATAGCTCAGTGATGGGAGGGGAAAGGAAAGGAGGGAAGATGGATGCATGAGGTAGAAGCAGAATGTAGCTAATCGAACTTGACCATGGGAAGGATGTTCTGATTGATCATGAGGGTAGTGGGACCCCGGCAGGCCCTAGCAGGATGCGTACCTCCCTAGGAATACATTGTGTAGTTTCACAGGCTTCGGAGTAAGGTATACTTTTACTGGTTATGAAGCAGTGTGTGTTTCCCTGTCACATGTCTACCTCAAAGAACAGCAGCAGAGAACGAGGCTGCATTTCTGACCAGCAGGACCCCTGCTGTCAGCTGAAAGCTCACAACTGCCAGGCTGGGCCTGCTCCCTGGTGTGTTGGCTTGGAACAGTCTTCAGAAGTAATGGGGTCTGTTTACCCAGTCTCTAGGCAAACCTGCCACAGAGCAGTTAGCCCTCCTTCTGTGAGGAGCTGCCTCCAGCTGAGCCGGCTGACACGGGGATTGGTGTGACGTGAACTCAGACAGCAATTTGGCTCCTTATAGAGCATGGTCAGGCTTCTGGAGTCCCGGGGGCTCCCACCGCTCATAGCCAGCGGCAGAGCCCAGCTGTCTGTAACCCTGTGGGGACTTCACTGTGTTTACTGGATGGTCATAGGGTAATCTCTTCCAACTCACAGAACAGGCTGCATGGTTACCTCATCTGTTGTCCAATGACCTCATCCACCTAAAATGTAACAAGTATGAGCCAGGAACAGAGCCAGCCAGAAACTCTCTGGAGCCCAGTAGTGGCTGGGCAGGTTCTCCTGGACTCAGGAAATCTGCAGAGAGCTGTCCACTTAGTAATCATTCCCAGCCTGGAGCAGCTCCCAGCCAAGCGGTGTGTTTTCCATGGAGTGGAGTTGGGAGGTGCCTGTGTGGACATGTGTGTGCCCGCACCTGGAAGTTGCTTATCTCAGGAGATGTGTATTGCTTCCCGGTTTTAAGAAGGGCCACCGACTACAAGCTGGCAAAACTGCTGACCCAATATCCTTAGCTAGTCATGACCAAGATGCCAACATACAAAACAGGATGGAAAACACACCTTGCAGGGAGGCGAAAGGCATTTGGTCTTCTCACTTGGAGGTAGAAGCATGACTAGATATTGTTCTACTGTTTATCACTCTTTTTGAATTATATTTGCTCTTCCCTTCCAAAAATATTGCATGCAGTGAAGGGGAATATAAAATAAATTACCTTTGTCATAGGCTGCTGGGTTTATTAGGCCCTTTCAAGTTCTTCACAACATAAAGGGCAGGGTGACCTACAGTCGACTCCTCTTTCCAAGGAACTCCTGGATTCTCTTCTCCTCTCTCTCTCTCTCTCTCTCTCTCTCTCTCTGTAACAGGACCTCTGTTACTTGTGCATGTAATGGCTTAACTCTTTGAGTTACTCAGAGCTCTGTATTCTCTTCCTGGTTTCTCTTGAAATGGTATTTAATTTTGTTTGCTAGGGCAGGGGACTTGGCTCAGTAGCAGAGGATTTGACTAGCTTGCTCAAGGTCTTGGCTTCCATCCCTAGTGTGGTAAAGAATATCGAACAAACACATAAAGTAATTGAACTTTGTCGAAGCATAACTAGCCATTAAAAGTTGTTATCTATCTCTGGTATGGCATACAATACAATATCCCCCCCCCTTTTTTTTTGTTGTGCTTGTGATCGAACCCATGGCCTCAAGAGTGCCAGCAAGAGCTGCCCATAAGCCACCTTCCTGGTCATTCACCCCAGCTGAAAATCTGTCCCCTGGTTTTACACTTTTAGGCAGCTGATTTATGCTACCCATGTCATGTCCATTTGAAAAAGCAAACATATGCAAAAACAAGGCCAGGAAGTAAAAATGAAAAAAGCAACACGGAAGTTAAACAGCCCCAGAGGTCAGCAGTGTATTTGGATAATCTCTTTACAGCCAAAGGACGCTTGAGGGTGGAGGAATGCTGGCCCTTTTCAAGAGCAATTGTTAGTAAACTCACAACCATCCCGCTGACTAGTGGAGATCAATTAGCAATATGGAATCCTGCAATTTTTTTTTTTTNTTTAATGCTGGAGAAAACCAGTTTCAGGCTGGTATCTATCTATTGGAGAGTCTGGAGGGCTTGGGAGGCAAAGACTTGGTTCTAATGAGCAAAAGAGCAAGGGGTCGTTATTTCCACGGTATTTGCAGTTGACTCCTGGGCTAGCACTTGACATATTCTTTCTCGTTAGCAAGCTCTGAGAAATAGTGGAGAATAGCCAAACGTTTCACCAAAATCTGGGTTCCGGGCACGTCTTCCCGAAGGCAGTCAATACCCCTGTGAGCAGACTGCCTCCCAGCCTGTCCAGAGCCACCTCTGCTTCTGGCAAATGGCTTTTCAGAGCAAGGTAAGCAAGCACCATGGAGAACTGGAGGCTGTTTATTTAAACAATTAGGAGCCTCAGCCTCTTGCTGCAGTGTCCCAGCAAGATGGCGTAATATGTGCACTTTACATATCAATAGCGGAGGAGGCTGTTTCCAGATGGCGGTACCTAGTTCAAAGCCACCTTTTTATGCAGAAGGAAGACTGTGTGACCTCCCTCCAAGTAAATGTGTTTGGTATGCCCTGGGAATGAATGTTTAAAAAAAATGGTCCTGTGCTATATTTCATGTCCAGTCCAACATGTGGTGTGTGCACAGCTGTTCTGGGCTGGCAGGAAGATTACCATTTCCAATTTTTCCCCTTCTGAAAGCTTGATATGCATATATGAAACTTGTGGAAAAAAATAGGCATAATGAGACAGGGAAGCCGGGTCTCAAGGCACTAGCCGGCACACATCTGGAGTTTCAGCATTCTACAGATAGTTACTTATTCCCAGGAGCTGCTGCCGGAGTGGGAATGGTAGCCCGGTATCCATGGTGAGCATCCCTATCTCACTGTGCCAGGTGTGCGTGTGTGTTGTTTCTTGGAAAGGCTGTCCTCTAAGGGGGTGGGGAGGAGGGAGGACAGGAGAGGAGAGACAGGGAACAAACAGAAGGAGGTAATTGGGCGACACCTCATCCATGGAGCCGGCGCAGGCGCCTGAGAAAGGCGGCGTGTTGGAAGGACCAGAGCAGTTGAATGATGACGTGGAGTCTTCTTGCTGCCTGCCAAATGCACGCTTGTTTCTATGGGTACAAGGCCAGGGAAGAGAAACCCTGGGGTCGGAAGAGAAACCCTGGGGTCAGAAGAGACCTGTGGAAAATAACACCGGGCAGGCTAGGCCCTGCTGCTTTGATATTAGGCTTGGACTGCGAATCTGAATTCTTGCTGTTTGTGCCCCCTCTGGTTAAGAAGCAGGAAATGTTTCAAACCCCACAGTCCTTGATTTAGAAGGCTTCAAGGGGTAGTTTAATAAGGACTTTCTTTTATTTATTTTTGGCAGAGTCTTACTATGTAGCCCAGGCTGGACTTGAACTCTCCCTCTTTCCTCAGGTCCCTGCTTCAACATTCCTGAGTGCTCCCCNNNCCCAAGCGCTATCACTTGGATGGTGTGAATGACTGAGGTTTATAGTCCCCTTGACAGACAGCAAGAGGGAGGGTCTGGGACCTGTCTAGGGACCTCCCTCCTGGAGGACAGAAATAGAACGAGGCTGGGAAGTTCTCCCAGGAAGATAGTCTGTTACAATGTCTTAGATTCAGAGGGTGAGTGGATTTTGATTTAAGTTTAAATTCTTCTTATTTATTTATTTATTTATTTATTTATTTATTTATTTTTGAGCCGCAAGACCACGAGGTTTCAGATGCCTCTTGTAAAACAATGCCCCACCGGGAGGGGAAGTGTGAGGTCCGGCTGGAGGCCGCCCTTGGAAGA
>LOEQ01001355.1:581626-592629 GCA_001685075.1 Bramus lutescens
CCAGATGGTGGGAACCAGGAAGTGGGGAGGCAGGGGGAGCCTTTGGAAGGCCCCCTGCTCTTCCTCTTCAGCTTCTGCTTCCTGCTTCTCCAGCTCGGCTGTATTCCCTCTGTTCAGCTCTCTGCAGCTGAGGCAGAGGTGGGGAAAGGGGTACCGGAGAGGTGAGACCTGCAAACTCAAATATGGGCAGATAAAGGGCACAGAGTGGTGCCCTGATTGGAGAGGTGAGGATGGAAAGACAAAGGGCCCTGCAGACCAGCAGACGCAGACGGAGGGCAGGAGAGCGAGAAACAAAAGAGCCTCAGTTGCTGGGACCAAGCAAGAGCTGGATGATGCAACAGGAGGATGTGGGCTGGAAAAGGCAAAGGCTTCACCCAGCTGCACCTGGCCAAGGCTTCATCAATTCCCTGGCGACAGCGCATAGACGTCAGCCCCAGAGCCATGCTGCCTCTAGTTAATTAAGACCGTGTGTTTACCTGTTTGCCATTTAAGAAACTGTGACTTCAGACACTCTTAATCTCTCTTCCCTCATGGTAGAGGACCTTGGAGGCATAAACAAAAGCAGCCTTCTAGACAAGCTGCCCTCTGATAGGACAGCCAAGGGCCAAGTCTGAGGAAGAGGTGGCAGAGCAGCATCCATCACAGAGACTACTTCTGTCCTCAGTGCAAGGGACAGGCCCAAGGGTCCATCAGTAGTATCCTCTGACGTCTTTTTCTTGTTCATCTCATGGAGGTAGTCTTCTGAGGTGCACAAGAACGCTTCCCAAATACACAGTGAATGGAAAAAAAAAGAAAAGAAAGAAAGAAAGAAAGGAAGGAAGGAAGGAAGAAAGAAAGAAAGGAAGGAAGGAAGGAAAGAAAAGGAAGAACACGCCGGCCCCTAGGTATGGTGGAGGAGAAAGTTTAGTATAGATAAAAGGGAGAACATAGCCAAGAGGCAGGGACAGCTATCTGGTCAAGAGTGAACCTGATCCTGACCATGTGAGGAAATGGGTAGGGGAGAAGCCAGAGGAGAGAGGGGAATGGGGTGCAGCACCCAGGAGACCAAAGGTACAATAGGAGCAGATAATCAAAATGGTTGCATTTTACAGGGAAGGACAGCCCAGCCCTGGGCTGGAGAGTTCAGGGTCCGAGGGGTGAGGCATGCCAGCCATGAGGGCCCTAGAACAGGAGGTTCTGAGGGATGCTGGGAGAACCTGGTGGCCAGGACTATATGTTAAATAGATACCACAGTCATTTGTCCTCGGTTTGAAACCTAATACACAACAGGGGAAACCCCCACAGAGCTGGTAGCAGTCTCTGGGTGGGAATAATTCCCAAGAACATCATAGCCAGGCTAGAGATATATACAGGCCTTCTTGCAGACCCCAGGAGATGCCAGGGAAGCTTCTGCAAAACAAATATGCTCCCAACAGCATTATTTTGGGAGTTAGAGATTTGGAGGCTGTGTGTGTGTGTGTGTGTGTGTGTGTATGTTGCGTGTGTATGTGTGAGTGTGTGCATGTGTGTGTTGTGTATGTGTATTGTGTGTATATGTGTGTTGTATGTGTGAGCGTGTTGTGTGTTATGTATGTGTGAGTATGAGTGCGTGTGCATGTGTGTGAGTGTGTGTGTTGTGTGTATGTGTGTGTTATGTGCGTATGTGTGTGAGTGTGTATGTGTGTGTGATAAAATGAGGTGAATATGGTGCTAATTTCAGTATTTGCAGCTATCAGACTGGGGAAGTAGGTGAGAAGTAGGTGCCGCACTCAGCATGCATGAGACCCATAGGTTCCTTGTCCAGCATCAACACACAAAAGAGGACAATCTTGGATAAACAACTTCAAGGGAAGAAAGATTTATTTGGGTCACAGTGTCAGAGGGTTTGTCTGTTATAGTAGAGCAGGAAGCAAGGCAGGCCCTGTCATGGTGTCCAGGAAGAAGAGAAAGGGAATAGAGGATGGGGCCAGGGTAAGTAAGATACAGCTTCCAGGTTCAGTCCTAGTGACCTCCTTTCTCCAACTAGCCCTGCATCCCAGCCCTTTGAGCTGCCTCTCAACAATGCCAATATATGATTTTGTCAGGCAGTCAGTTCCGCAACTGTGCCAGAGTCCTGTGGATCTGATTGCTTCCCCAAATCCCATCAGCTGGCAAACAAGCCCCCACTCTAGTGGCCTGTGGGGGGCATTTCATATTCCTAACAAATACCACATAGCAACCGATGAAGCGAAGACGGTTTTGGAAAGATGTTGACGGAAAGTATAGGAAAGGAAGCAATACCATTGTAAACCGCATTAGTCCTCCACAGTCACGCACATCTGAGATGAAATCATCTGAGGAAGAGGAGTGAGCAGCTGGGGAGACCCATCTGTCACCTGGATCCAGGTTGGTGGCTAGTGAGCCCCTGTGATCCTGCTTATTGCCTTCTCATAGCACAGCAGCTATAGGCACACGTAGCCATGAGCAGCTTTTTACATGGGTCCTGAGTGTCGTGATATTTCATTTGTATTTTAATAAATAAAGCTTGCCTGAGGTTCAGAGACTATAACAGCTGCACTGGTCAGACTTATAGACCAGGCAGTGATGGTACACACCTTTAATCCCAGTAGCCACACTAGCTTGCTGAAGAAACTGGGCGGTAGTGGTGCACACTTTTAATCCCAGCCCTATAGAGGAATATAAAATGGGAGGAGACAGCTCTCATACAGTCTCATTCTGAAATTCCTGGAGACAGGATCGCCATATCAGACTGAGGTCGAGGTAACAGCCAGTAGCTGTTTTGCGTTTCTGACCTTCAGGTTGAACCCCAATTTCTGTCTCTGGGTTTTTATTAATTGTGCTACACTTGGGGGCCTGAATTAAGATTCGTGTTTGCATAGCAAACTCTATTACCTACTTTCCAGCTTTGTGACTTAAAAGTGATAGTAACAAATGGTTTGCTGTGGCCACGAGGAAGCATTCCATGCTGAAAGCCCTGCCTTGGCCTTGGAGAGGAGAGGAGCAAGGGAGTGTGGGTGCTGGTGCTGGTTGGGGCAGATGGCCTCAGTTTGAGGTGCAGAAAGGGGCTATCGTGTCTGCTTGTCCGTGGTCCAGTGTGCTTGGCCTCCAGGCTCTCTCTGTAAGAGACCCTTTCCGCAAGCATTCAGACCTTTCCTCAGCACGCTGCATGTGACACTTGAGAATGGGTTTGGCGCAGGACAAGGTGACACATTTGTTGCCACCAGCTTCGCTCTTACTTCACTGCCCCTCAATCTGGGGGCTGCATCCCAACGCTGTCTCCCTGCTCCCTCAGTAGGAAGAACGGAGGAGGTTTTAGTACGACAGTCACTTACGAACAGTGATATACTGGAACCTTTCCATTTCTGTCACAGATCTTCCAGTGCTCATGGGAAGAATCACATGAGTCAAAATCATATGTGCACAAATTTAAGGAGTCAACCAAATAGACAGCATGAAGTTTGTTAAGAAAATCTTGCCCTACTTTGAGCCAGTTACTCAGGGCGATGTTTCTGTATTCTTTTTGTATTTGCGTCTGTATTTCTATTTAATGCAGTGAAACTGTGACTTTATTTTTGTTTGTTTGAGGCAACGTTTGTACTTTCCTCCTCATTTTGACACACCACCCAGACAGAAACAGCTTAGTCAAGGAGCGGCTTATTCTGTCCTGTCGTTTCAAGGGATATCAGTCTTTCATGGCATGGCCTGAGAGGCTATCATGACAAGGAAGGCATGGCCTGAGAGGCTGTGGGACCTGTGGCAGATGCACTGTCCCTTTTGACCTCCTAAGCAGCAGAGAGCTCCAGACCAACAGAGGTGGCCCCCACCTTCAAGGCTTGCTGCCAGCGACTAGCTGCCGCTTGTCGCTAGCTAGGTCACAGGTCACAGGTCACAGGTCACAGTGGTTTCACAGACTCTCCAAAACAGAACCGCCAGCTGGGACCAAGTGTTCTGACACATGAGCCTATGAGGGGCATTTTTCATTCAAATCATAACAGACACTATGCACGGGCTTTGTACTGTGGAAGAAGGGCACGGAGCTTCCTGTTTACTTCCTTCCTTGACAAGGAACATTTCCCCTCCACCATCTTCCCAGTGCACTCTGTATTACATAGTTCAGTTAGATCAATATTCAGAGTTTGTTCTTCAAAACCAAGTCTTTCAGGGATTATGATCTTCTCTGGGACTCATAGGAATAGCTGGTAGCCACATGGTCTTTTAAAGGCTTGAGAAAGAACCCTACTGTAGCTCTAGAACTTTCTTCTTCTCCTTCTCCTTCTTCTTCCTTCTTCCTCTTCCTTTAGGAGGAGGAGGAGGAGGAGGAGGAGGAGGAGGAGTTCCTCTTCCTTCTTTTTCCCAAGACAGGCTTTCACTGTGTAGCTCTGTCTGTCCTGGGACTCACTCTGTAGACCAGGCTGGGTTCAAACTCACAGATATCCACCTGCCTCTGCCGCCTGAGTGCTGGAATTAAAGGTACGTGCCACCGCCAGCTGACAGAACTCCTTAATGCTTAATTTTAATTCTTTTACAGTTTAATCTAAAAAGTTGACAGTTTATAAGAATGTTTGGAATACCTTTGTTATGAAAATCATCTTCCATTTGCAAATTTAAGGAAAGTTCTGTACAGCTGAAATCAAATTGAGAAGGCTGCTAAATGCAAAAAGCACCCTAAAGCTCAAATACTTCATTTGAAAAAAGAATATGAAATATCTCAAGAATAACTTTTATACTAATACTATGTTGACATAATATTTTGCATAATAACATGTTGACTGTGATGTGTTATAAAAATGAGTCTGGGCTCAATTTTTAAGGCGACAGATCATTTAAAGTTCCACCTGCTGTGCGTATTATGTTTCTGCAGGATGGCACTGCCCTGAATTGTGCTTGTTTTGTTTGGCCTTTCGGTTGCTACGCATCTATCAACCTTTGATTTCATGCCAGAGTTCTGAATCTCCTCTTGAGGTGGCATTCACAGCGGCCAGTCTGTCTCCTCTGCCCTTGAGAAGCTCTCTGCTGGCCTGGCAGCTGTCACGCTGAGGTCCCTACGCTGACACCTTGGGAATCCCTTCCTCGCTTCCTGGCTCTGTCTTCTTTCATCTTGAAATCCTTTGTTTAATGAAGCACCCTTTCCAGTAGGGACCTGAAGAACAGCTTGTGGGAAGGTAAGATTTTGCAGCCTCATGCATCTGGGAGCTCTGTGCAAGCCCTGACACAGCAGTTTGGGTAGGTGACTCCAGTATGGAAGCAATTATTCAGAGATTGGAAGGCACTGCCCCATTGTCTTATACCTCCGTTGTGCCATTGAGAAATCCTGTCACTTGGCTTGGATCTTTTGTGCATGAGCTAGCCTCTCCAGCAAGCGTCCTTTCTTGTTCCTCTGGTAGAATCTTCCTTGTCTCACTATTGCAGTGGCTTTCATGACTCTGTGACTTGCTGAGGGTCACGACTTCCAGTTCTGGGAGATGCTTCTGACTCACACAGGGAGTGACTTCTGCTCCTTCATTTGGTTTTCAGCCTTCCTCTCGGGAAATCTTTACTATTTGGATGAAATAGATGGTTATTGGTCCGCCCTGGTCCTCTCGTCACCTTAGCCTTTTGATTTCCCACCCATGTCTTTTGCTCTCCTTTCTAAAACATCCCATGAACCCCTCTCCTAACTCTTCCACTCAGTTTATACCACTGTCCTTTTAATGACCAAGACACTCTTCTTTTGTCCCTCAGCTACCGTTCTCTTTGATTGCATCTGATGTCATCTGTATCTTATCTTCAAAACCAATAGGGATTGGTTTAATATTCTGTTCTCTTTCTACCTCCACCCTCTGCTTTGTGTTTTAGGTTTCTTACTCTCTTTAGAAAGGAAGCAATTCCGGGGTGTTCTGGCAGTTGACTGCCAAGAGTGGATCAAGCTTCCTGGCAGGGTACCTGAGGGTAATTCCCCAGGACAGCTGCTTTAGGTGTTCTTTCCAGAGCTGGTCAGATTTTCCAACAGAGACTTTGCCCATCCCCTGCCTTGAGGGTAGCAGCACCCTGGATGCCAGAATTCTGGGAACTGACTTACTTGGTGAGAGAGCTTGGAATTTCACTACACAGCATTCTTCATTGCCTAGTTCTTCCAGGCGCTCCAGGCAGTGGTTGGCTACCCTTGCCAGATAATCTATTTCTGCAACAGCAGAGTGCCTCACAACTCTGGGCCTAGGAAGATAATTTTCTTTGTTTATGATTTTTTTTACATCAGGCTGTTGGTAAGCTTAGCTGAATGGTATGCCTGATCACATGGTCACAGCTGATGCCACAGACACAGGGTCCACCCTGTACCCTCCCATGGCTGACATTTCTTGGTCTCTCTGTCTTTTTCTCTAGCTGCCCTTATCTGTTGGAGGAGAGAGCCGCTTGTTGGTTCCTGGCTGCTCAGAACCAAAATAATCACACAGAAACTGTATTAATTAAAACACTGTTTGGCCCATTAGCTTTAGCTTTTTATTTGCTAATGCCTATATCTTAATTTAACCAATCTCCATTAATTTGTGCATCACCATAAGGTTGAGGCCTACCAGCAAAGTTTCAGCGCATCTGTCTCCAGTGACTCCATGGCTTCTCCCTGATTCTGCCCTTCTTTTTCCCAGCATTCAGTTTAGTTTTCCCCGCCTACCTAAGTTCTACCCTATCTGGCCAAGGCAGTTTCTTTATTAACCAATGGTATTCACATCCTACATCACTTGTCTGTTTCTCTCCCATGCTATCTTCTTAGAACCCCTTCATCTGACCTGGGTTTCTCACAGCCTGGCAGGGCAGAGGGGATCCTCAATATAGTCCTATTTTCCATCCTGCCAACTTTCAATGGGTATGAATCCAATTGAGAACTATGCCCAAAGAAGCCACGGTGTCACTTAGAGCACATTATATTGGTCAGAGAAATCACATCCCCTTCCTTTCCTTGCCTCTCCACATTTAAGGATATGAAAAAGTTGACTCTTGTTCTTGATGAAAGGAGAGGCCCTTGTGAGTGATCACACGGTTGTAGCGAGGTTCGTTTCTGCAAAGTTCATTCTGCCTCACCTCCCAGGCCAAAATACACCTTTAGTGTGTGTAGTGTGTGTGTGTGTGTGTGTGTGTGTGTGTGTATGACATGATACTTGTATTGAAGTCAGAGCTCAACTTGCAAGAAGGAGTTGGTTCTCTCTTTCTTCCATGTCTTAGTTACTGTTCTATTGCTGTGAAGAGACTCCATGGCCACAGCAACTCACAAAGGAAACTATTTAACTGGGGCTGGCTTGTAGTTCAGAGATATAGATGAAATTTTCTGTCCTACCTGGTTCTGCAGCTGTTCAGTCCCAAATGAACACACAGAAGCTCATATTTATTATAAACTGACCTAGTTCTCAGGCTTATTGCTAACTAGCTCTTACAATTTAAATTAACCCATAATTCTTATCCATGTTTATCCACATGGCCTGGTACCTTTCCTCAATAAGTCATTCTCGTCTTGCTTCTTCTGCATCTGGCTGGTGACTGTGTTTCTGTACCCGACCTACACTTCCTGCCTGACTACTGGCCAATCAGGGTGTGAATGTTTATTCACCAGGGTTGACCAGCTAACAGGCTCCATTCCCCTGTATGACCAAGCCTCTAACAGGGTTACAGCCATAGGATCTGGTTTGCCATTAAAGCCCCTGTACTTATCAGAAGAAATGAAATTTTACCAAGTGGGAAAGATATTCCTGGGTAACAACTGTCAAAAAACAAAAAACAAAAAACAAAAAACTGGTATGATTAGAAGAATTCTGGCAATACCTTTGTCACATAAATCTCTTACCTGCTCAAGCAGCCAGACTTACAGTCTCTGTTTAAATTGCTCAAAGTATAACCTGGGGCCGGGGATGGGACCTGAAGGATTGCCGTCTAGCTGGAGTCCATGAGCTCAGAGTGTGTATAAACACCTCAGTAAAATCTCCTGTTGGAGGCCGGCTCTTCCTTGGTCATCAGCCCAAGCCGGATAAGCGTGATTAAAGAGCTTTTCCTCAATTGATCTTTAAGTATGTGGAGGGATTCCTCGCAGGGAAGGTTTATTGTTTCCATTATAGGCAGTTCTATAAACCCATATCTCATGCCTTCAAAACCAGTACGATGACAATGATATTCCAAATTCTGCTACCATCCAGGAGCGCAAGCTGGTCCTATTCTATTGCAGTTTTCACAACTCTGGGCATTCGGTAGCTGACCTTGACCTTGCGAAAGCACTTTTTTCAGTAGGTAGTTTTGTTTTTGTTTTTGTTTTTGTTTTGGACAGAGCTCACTCAGGTAGCACAGGCTGACCTTGAGCTCACTGTACCACAAGAGCCCCTGATCTTTCTGACTCAGCTTCCTGAGTACTGACTGGGGTTGCAACTTTCCACAATCACGTCCAGTTGAGGCAGAGGTTTTTTGTTTTTTTTTTCATTTTAAGCAGAAATTTATTGAGCAAACAAAAGCAGGCAATCCAGAGAGAGATTGGCATGGGTTGTTCTGAGTGTTCTGGGGGAGCATAGCATCCTCCAAGTTGTTGATAAGGGAGCCTCAGTGGGAAATTAATTTGCATTTTTATAGACTAGAACCTTTGATGGGCGGGGCCTTGCCCTCAAAGCACCTTTCCTTTTGTTCCAGTGCAAACTGAGGTTTTTCTCTTAATTAGGTTTCTGCTAAACTCTTTAACAGTTCCCAATGCTTGTCTGCGAGTTAAGCTCAGTTAGGCACATTCCCCTTTCTTGCTGATTGTACTTTCCCTATCTTTCTGTTTTGAATTCTTTGTCACCCTCAGTAAACACAGTGAGCCATAATCATGTCACAGCCTGACTTTTATTTTGTTTTGACATTTCCTCTGCCAAACAACTTGGTCTATTATTTTTAAATCCCTTCTCACCTCTGGTTCTCAAGATATGGCTAGATGCAGCCAGATTCCCTGCCAGAATGCAACACGAATGGCTTCTAGGCTAGATCCCAATAGCATCCTCATTCACCCCTGAGAGCTCGTGAGCCCAATTTTACTGTCTGTATCTCTGTTGGCATTCTGGACTCTTGCACTGTAGCCAGAATGACACACTGAGCCCTGTTTATAGCAAGGCCCTCAGTAGCTCACAACGTCAAACCTGAAAACCATTTCAGTAGGTCTGAGAACCAAGTGGCCAACTTTCTTACAGCCACCGCACTCCTCGGTACTGGATTTCTTACTAGTGTTTTTCTTCGCTGTGACCAAACACTTGACAAAAAGCAGCTGAAAAGGAGGCGTATGTTGGTTCACAGATCAAAGCAATGCTATCCATCATGGTAGTTCGGGTGCTGGTGGGGCAGTTTTGGTTCATGGAGATGACCAGGGAGAAGACAATTTGATTTTCTCCAAAGATTAGAACATTGGCTGGGCGGTGGTGGCACAGGCCTTTAATCATAGCTCTTGGGAGGCAGAGGCAGGTGGATCTCTGTGAGTTGAGGCCAGCCTGGTCTACAGAGCAAGTTCTAGGTTAGCCAAGAATTTTTCACAGAGAAAACCTGTCTCAAAGAAAAAAAAGAAAGGAAGGAAGAAGAAAGAACACATTCTTTGTCTTATTCCTTAAGAGTTGATCCACCTAGGCTGGTCAGTCATCTGGCCAAGAGAACATAGGTGGGGGAGGATGATTCACCTAAAACTAAGCTAAGGAGATGGGCGAAATAACCATTTAATGAGATAATTTGATGCTCTTTCCCAGGAACCCTTCCCCTGTGCAGCCACTTACAGAGTCCCCATGTTTTAGGCTGCCTGCTTTTCTGAGCCCTGACTTAGAAAGGGACACACTTCCTCTTCTTCCTCTTTTTTTCCTTCATATGCTGGCTGAAAGCCTGAGTATGCTCTCCCTGACACTTTGAACTTGTTCTCTGAAGCTGCCCATCTTCCTCCATGTGGCTGTTTATTTCTTTTCCTGAAGCTGCTGGCCTGACTCAAAGGCATGGAACCTGTTCCTCCCCGACTTCCCTCCTGGCAGCTGCCAGAGATTTGTGGCTTAGCTGCCCTGTCCATTTTCTCCCAAACTCTAAAAACACTGTTCTCTAGCTTCCTTCTAGGTTCTTTTCTAAATTCTTTTATTAATGAGATTCAAAGAAAGAAGCTTCCGTCTTCCCAATGTCTTAGTAGGATTACTGTTGCTAGACTGAAACACCATGACCAAAAGCAACTTGGGAAGGAAAGTGTTTAATTCACCCCGGGTCCACCAGAAAAGCAGTGAGGGCAGGAACCTGGAGGCAGGGGCTGAAGCAGAGGCCATGGAGGCATCTGCTTACTGGCTTGCTCGTGTGGCTTGCTCAGCCTGCTTTCTTATATAACCCAAGACCACCAGCTCAGAGGTGGCTCCACTCACAATGGGGTCGACCCTCAAGGCGCCATCAATCACTAATAAAATGTGCTGGGTGGTGGCCTATTCCTCTAATCCCAGCACTTGGGAGGCAGAGGCAGGAGGATCTCTGTGAGTTCAAGGCCAGTCTGGTCTACATAGTGAGTTCTAGGACATCCAGAATTACACATAGAAACCCTGCCTCAAAAAAGCTCTAGTAGCTATTTGTTTAAAAAAAACAAAAACAAACAAAAAACCAAAACCAAAACCAAAGACTTTTTGTTGCTTCTTTGTGGATCTTTGTGGATTTCACCTCATGTACTCTAATCCCGCTCATGTCTCCCTCCCTTCATATCTGCTCTGCCCTTGCAACCTCCTCCCGAAATAAAATAAATACAACAACAGCAAGACAAATCCCATCGCAGAAGCTGTTTTGTTAGGATTCGGGCATCTGCACTGGCTGCCCTTGGGGTCCTGACAGGATACCTCCTCAGCTGCAGCCACTAAGAGCACCTCCTGTGCGCATTTGTTACGTCCCCTTTTAAAAGGTCGACTACTCTGTCTCGAAAAACAAACAAATAAAAATAAAAATTAAATGGTGGGCCTGTCCACCTCCTTTCTCTTTCTCTTTCCCTCCTCTCTCTCTCTCTGTCTCTCTCTCTCTCTGTCTCTGTCTCTGTCTCTCTCTCT
>LOEQ01001355.1:605229-626271 GCA_001685075.1 Bramus lutescens
GATTCTTCTGGTTAATATCTGTGGGTCACAAAACAAGAGACATGGATGGAAAAGACATTGTAGGGAGGAGGTGAGAAGGCACATGGGGAGGAAGTTAAAAAGGGGTGTGGCAAGAGTAAACAGAATATTCATATGTGAAATTATCAAAATAAATAATGCAAACCAAGGTCATGAGTTAGCCCACCCCAACATCCACCAGATCTGTGAACTGTTGGAGCAGGTGAAGGGGACGATCCAAAACTGCAGGATCTCCACGACACAGGACAACAACAGGATATCCAAGGGGAGCACAGAGAGAGTCCATAATCAATAGTGTAGCAGAAGCCAGAGGCCTGGAACCAGACCAGTGACTCATAGCAACGAACGCTTCCAAGTAAAGATGGATGGACTAAAGGGTAAACTGTGTGACTCACTGGGCCACAACTACAGCTTCCGCCATGAGATTCTTCTCTCTCTCTTTTTTTTTTTTTGTTTGATTTGGTTTTTGGTTTTTCTTTTAACTTTTGTTTTGTTTTTGCTGGGCAGTTGCGTGGGCAGAGGGCAGAAGGGAGGAGATGAGGAGATAAGTGGGCTTAGGATGCATGATGTGAAATCCACAGAGCATCAATATAAGTTAATAATAAATAAATATTAATACCCCATGAACAACTACAACAATAGCAACAGCAGCAAAAAGAATTGAACATAGGCCTAACCACATGCGTTCTAATCCCTGGAACCTGTACATGTCATATTTGGGCAAAAAGTCTTCGTGCACGTAACCAAGTTGAAATGGTAATTGTTCTTTGATGAGCCCTGGAAACATCAGATAAAGTACCATTATAGACTGGGGATAAAATCAGGTAGAACAATTGCCTGAAGTGAACAGAGTCCTGTGTTCTGCCCTCCTCCTTCACATGCACACACATACATGCGTGTACACATGTGCACACATACACACACACAGAGCATCTTTGTAAGTGAGACGCAGAGGAAGGTGACGTGGGGAGAAACTGGAAGGCATGAGAAGAAGCAGGCAGAGGTTGGGATGAAAAGGCCATGAGCAAAGGTTTGGATTAGAAGAGAAAGGGACTGTTTTCTCCTGGGGCCCCTGGAGAGATGGTGCATTGCTTTTGGTAGAGCGATGCTGATACTGATCTTCTGGCCTCCAGTGCTGTGCCAGAACAAGTCTCTGCTGTTTGATTAAACTACTTGTTATAGCAGCTACAGGAAACTGATTCAAAGATTTTTTTTTAAAGCCAGTGCTCTAGCATTCAGCTGTCTGGAAAAGCCAAAGGATCCCTGTTCAGATAAAGTGGTTTTAAATCATAAAATAAAACCCACAGAATTATTAGCATGCTAAATACATTAAAATGCAGATACCAGAACACAAAGACGTACTGCTCTGAGCACATTAACCGAAACGATGCATTTCAAATACAGGCAAGTTAGAGATTATTTTATTTTTGAAAGACATAAGGGTGCCTAATGACTGGCACTGCTCCAATCAACACACTGAACGGTGGCCGTGGCAAGGCTTCAGGGGGAAGGGTGGAGACAAGCGTGTCATCCATTGCTGGGTCTCAGCCTCACCGCTGAGGGGAAATAGTCCTGAGGGCAACTGTCCCAAGACTTTCACAGTGACTCCAGCACTGTGAGGTATTCTGAGGTTCTCTGGTTGCTGAGTCATAGGGATTGCTGTGTGGTTTATGGCCTACATTCTTAAGATGAGAAACATTCTTAGGTCGTGAACTTCAGGCTCAGGAAAGGAGGGACGCCTGCTTGCCAGGAGACCAAGAATAAGGGCCCAGGTCTGCAGAGAGCCAGTGGACAGTTAGTGCATCAGCAAGGATGGCTGCTGGGACAGATGTGGGCTCTGTGGTGCAGCCCCTCGGCGAGGCAGCAAGCAATAAGGCAGGCACGGCAAATTGGACAGGGTGTCAGCTTGACTATGAAATATGACGGATTAACAGGCGAGGATGGCAGTGTGACCTGCTTTCAGACACTTCATTTAGAAGCTATCATATTGCTGGATGCTTCCTATAATTTGTGATGATGCTGATTGTGATAAATGGTGAGTTTCTGGCAAACTCCGCTGGCCTGCTCCAATGGCTGAGCAGAGAAAATGTGTAATTCTCTGGGAACATTCATGCCACGAACGAGAGCGAGGGTCTGGCCGTAACCACACAGTGCTCAGTCAGTGAACAAAGTAATTAAATCAAGCTAATTAAATCACAATAAAAATAATTTTAATTTAATTAATTTCTCTGCACTGATGGAACATTATGTGGAAACCAAGAACCTTTCTGAACACTAATAGAATTTAGGAGCTGGGACACCAAAGTTGTGGTCACTGGTGTGGTACATGGGTTAATGTAGAGAGAATGAAATTAAATACACTTAATGAGCTGCTGATATGTTGACTGAGCCACAAATGGAAAATGATTTTGGAAGCAAGATAATGGAGTCTCTTCTCTTCCAGGTTCTTTTTGGTACTAACTGGACTAGTAAATATCAAATTCGGAAGAATTTGCAAATAATTAGAAATTGAGAGCCGATGGGCATCTTTAGGTCGGTGAGTAGAAGGAAACACTGTCTAGGGACTCTTATTCACCCTACTATCTGTCTGCCCTATCTCAGTCCCTGATACTGAATAAGGACACTAATGTGTTAGCAGTGAGATCCAGTGTGGTCCCCAGTCAAGATTAACCAAATGCTGATAAGCTTTTAACTTACAGGTGAAGTGAGCCATGCAGAAGGCCATGGTGTCTGCAGCCTGAATTCACCAAAAGCTAGCTGCTACCCTCTGAAGACATGCACCTAACTTCCCTCTCCCCTAGCCCTTCGCTCTCAGGGCCAAGCTGAAAGAATGCAAGCTGAACCTCAAATAATCATTGAATTAAACCGTTGAGGTCTCCTAAAGAATGCCTCCCCTCAGGACTTGAACACTAGGCGAATGCTCTTCTTCATGCACTCAGGCATTGTTCAGCTTACAAGAAGTAGGGTGTGTGTGTGTGTGACTCCAGATGACCTCTGAAGGTCATGGCCCAGAGACTAATTTTGTCATATAAGCAGCACTGGCGTTCTAAGAGTGATTTAGCAGCCGCAGGCATAATTACCAACTGTGATTTTAGAGGCGTTCTGTGCTTTGGGTCTCCATGTTATTTATCATGCACGTTGTTTTAATTAATATGTCACATGTGTGCCAACATTTGAGGCAGACTTTGCTTTAACTCGTCTAGGCAGAGCATTGTTTTTGCAGGGGTATTATTTTCGGGGTGCAGCTGGTTTCCCACCTCTGCATAGAGGTAAGCCAGGAAGCCACACAGCCAGCCTTGATGCATCGGAAAACCACCTTGTCTTGGGCCACTTGCCAACAAGGGATTCTTTCCCCATCAGGAGCATGTAGAAATTGCCCGCAGCAGTGGGGTTTGAAAGTGGAAGGAAGTAGAAAGAAGGAAGGGGACCAAGGTTCACGGGACTTGGTGCTTCAAGGCAGTCTCCGAAAGGCAAGGAATCCAGAAAACTCTTCTGTTGTCTGTTAAGTAGCTGTGCCAACATAGGCAACCTATGCCACTGCAAAGCTCAGCTGAGGAGTCCCAGTTCATCTCAGATCACAGGAGGAGGCCCTGGTAACTCTCCTGGCTTTCCAGGGAGGGCTGCTCACCCTTCTCCAGAGGCTTAGAAAGATGTGTTCCAAAGAGGTTTTCCTTCCTGGAAAGAAGATTTCTAGTTAAAGCTGTGTTCTGACACTTCTGTTGGCTGTAGTTCCAGCCTTGGGGGTGCCCCCGCCTCGTCCCAGCATGTTCAGAACCCCTCCTACCCTTCTCCCAGAAGGAAAACATGGTGTGATAATTCCTGAGACAACCCTTTTCTTACCTGGAGAGTTTTCCATCCCAGGATCTGTGTCTCCCTTTGATCTGGCCCTTCATCCCCTGTAGTTGTTAACTGAGTTACAACCTTAAAGGCTTTCTCTGCTTTCATCTAGCGCTATTCAAATTTTTAAGTAATGCTATGGCTTTCATTTTAGGTCCTATAAGGGCCAAGCCACATGTTGAGCATATGACCTGATCCCTGCTGCTCTCAGAGACTCTTGGACAGGGGTCCTATTTTGTTTCCCCCTAGAGATGAATAAATGACAATGTGTGGGAGTCTGTCACCCAGGCAGGGGCAGGGCTGCACCTGGAATCCAGGCCCCTACTTTTAAAGTCCTTGTCCTGCTCTATCATGTAGTTCGGCATGGAAACACTCAGCTCCTTACCTCTTCAGTCACAGGTGCCCACCAGTACGCGTTGGCTCACAGGCACCCTCGCCCAAATACCCTTCTCCAACCTGAATTGTTATGTTCAAAAGGAACATTTTAGACCAATTAGGAATGCTAGGATCACTTTCCCCCTATCTTACAAGGCCAATTAGCTACACAGGTGACATCAGTGGTGGCCCAGGGCCTCTTGTCATGGGAGGAAATATCTTTAAAAGGATTGCCCTGGAGAGCTGTTGGATCAAACAGCTTTGAGTATCTGGTCTCTGTGCCCACAGACTCAGCAGGTGCCTTAGGGGTACCCAGGACTTGTCACAGGCGACAGGCACCTCCATATGCTACCCCGAGAGCCTCACCTTTATGGCCACCGGTTCTTTCTTTGATCTTTCTCTCTCTTTTGTACAATCTGACTTTGTCCCTTCTCCTCCCATCCCTGTGTCTTCCTGTCCCTCCTTTTCTTGTCGCTTTGACTGTGCAGTTGGCCCCACACATCAGTTGTTTGGGTAGCCTTTGTCTGCTTTATCATTCTTCGCTGACAATGACTAATAACAGAAAACGACAAAAGAGAAAATATTTATTGGTCCCGAAATGGCTTGAATTAATGAACTCATGCTTTGGGGCATATAGATCGAACCTGTGTAATTGCGGGTCACAAAGAGTAACAGTCACTCATGCAGGGATATCATTTTGAGCTATTTTACTTTCAGGTTTTTGTTAATCTAGTGGGTTTGGTGGAATTAGAGGGCTGCTGTGAAAAAAAAAAATATCCCAGGCAAGCAGCCTGCTGGTGTGAGCTCAGCCTTGTCAAGCTGGCAGGGAGCTGAGCAGTCCTTTCTGCCGCTCACAATAAGGGCAATCAGCAGGGCCTGCAGAAAGAGTATTGAACTGCCCGAACAGGACATTTTTGTTGAAAGTGGTCCTTTTGATTTCATCTGTCCTGACTAATGTAATAAAAACAGGCATTATGGAAGGTAGTCATCTCAGCTTGCTAGGGGTCATTGTGAATACCCAGCAACGAGTGCAGTCGTAAAGGTTACCTGACTGCTGTAAGTCACTCGGAAGATGAGTCTGGTTCAGGGGTCGAGAAGACCTCACACCGAATGAGGATGAATGCTGTCTGATGAGCAGGCTAGAGTGAGTCCAGAATTGCCACACCAGTCCCACTTGGCAATGTTTCACTTCGAAAGCATCCTAAGTTTGAGCCTTGGGTCCGACGTCTCTAATTAGCAAGATCTCGATGGTTTATCTCCAAGTCAGAAGAAGGGAATGCAAAGTGGACTTGAACTTAATTTTTGCTGATCGGATGGCTGTTGCTATGGAGACAGAAATAGAGGCAGGAACCAGTCTTGCACGGTCAGGGTCAGGGCCTGGTTTATGTCAGCCTCTCCATGTGTGTGAATTCCATCCTCTGGCTCTGTGAGTTTATGACCTCAGTGGGGACCATTCGCAAAGAAAGGCACTTCACATAACTTGAGAATTTAGGAGTTTTCCTTCCAACAGAAAAGCTCTCAGAAGTTAAGCCTACTCTGGTCCTAGAGGGAATCTGAACTTAGCGAATTTGATTTCTTTACTACTTGAGCTACTCCGAGTTTGCTGGAACCTGGGCACAGCCCCATCAGCGATGGTTCTACAGTTGCCAGGGCACCGTTTCTCAAGCATTTGCTGAAGAGCAATGGGAGGAGTTACTGATTCTCCACCAGTTATATCCTCCCATGAGTCGAGGGGTAGGTACTGTTCTGGGTGTTGCAGCGGGAACAAGTTGGGAGTGCTAGTCGATTGAAAGCAAAACATGTAAATAGGACATAGATAAGACTCATCACATTGAATAAAAGTCATGGCCCGATACAGTCTCCAGACTCAAAAGATTTATATCTCATGGTTCTAACAGTTGTTGTGTTTACCGTGCTTTATAGCATATATTCACTTCACTCAGGCATGCTGTCAGTAAGCTGTCACCAAGAGATCATTGTGCCAAGATTCAGGCACTGGATTCCAGTTCACAGACGGAAGAGGGGATCCCTGTCCTTGAACTTCCTATCCAGAGGAGAATCTGAACCCCGGTAGATGGTTACAATCAGCAGGTAGGGAGTCTGATACAGGGACAGTGGAAGCCCAAGGAGGAGGTCCCTTGGTGTGTTGAATGAATGGGTTTCTGTGCTCACATGTCTGTGGTATATGCCTTGTATTCATGGGTTTTTGGAAGCGTTCAAGGGTAGAATTTCTGATAGAGATATCCAAAGTCAGTCTTGAAGAATAAATAGAGGTTAGACAATGAAAAGAAACAGGTTGTGTTTAGATCAGAGAAATTACAAGAGCAAACAGCTTTCTGGGAGCTACCTGCTTCTCTATGAGTTTAGTTGTAGTGCTTGGACCAGAGAATGGTGCAGTCTGGAAACATTGGATGTGCTCTTGTATTTCATCTCAAGTGTTCATTGGTTGAGTGAAGGAAGAAAGAGAAGAAAAAACAACATTAGGAAGAACATGGGAAGCTCTGAGATTTGTTCTCTGTGAGCCCAAAAGTGGTTTTCAAAAGTACATTTTATCTCTTAATATTTAAACTTCAGTTTCCAAAGAGAAACAGTGAGGGAGGGAGCAGGAGCTCCAAAGCAAGTTGCGAAGGTTGGAGTCCAGATACTTATCACGGCCTGCTGTGTTGTTCATACTCAGCGAGAGAGGTCATTACTATCGCGGCATCTGTGATGGAAGGAGGCTGACGGAAGTGTCAGGAAGGGAAAATCAAAGTCAACCTGGTGTACACCTTTAATCCCAGCACTCAGGAGGTAGAGGCAGTTGGATCTCTGTGAGCTCGAGGCCAGCCTGGGCTACAGCCAGCCAGCCAGAGCTACACAGTGAGACTATCTCGAGAGAGAGAGCGACAGAGAGAGATACACAGAGAGACAGAGAGAGATAGAGAGAGAGAATGTCGAGGTCTGAGGTGCTCCATCTGAGAGCTTGTGGGTCAGCCCCGGCACTGTTGGGGAGTGTGGAGTGTGTGGGTAATGAAGGAGAGAGGAGAGTCAAAGACAACACCCAGGTTTCCAGCTGGGCACAGCGCCGTCCCTTCCCAGAGATGGGCCTAGGCAGCTGCAGGGAATATTCACATGGCAAAGCCCACACAGCACCTTCTGTTTCATGCTGTTCTCACAGAGTATCACAAACTGCCAGTTTACAGTAATACTGTTGGTTCGTGGTTCCGAAAGTTAGGAAAGTCGAAGTCAAGGTGGGGACAGAACCTGGTGGGGGCTTTCTTGGAACATTACCATATGGTAGAAATCATCCTGTGGACAAGAAGGAGGAGCCTAGGCTTTTTATAAAGTAACATCAATCTGTTCATGAACACCCCCCCCACACACACACGTGCGCGCACACTTGGCGCTCCTCCTTCCAACCCTGTCACATGGGAGACAAACTTTCCAATGCATTCAAGCCACAGCAGACACCCAAACTTAAGTAACCTTTAATCTGTTCAGCAAATGGAACTAAATGAAGGTCATGTAGAGCCATGGGGGGCACTAGTAGCCAGCCATGAGACATCCCAGTGAGAATGAGGGTCACAGTGCTATGGACTGCTCTTCCACCCATGTGTGACAACTACTACCATCTTCATCAGAGCAGGGGGAACCATGTAGAAGAGGGCCTTAAGATGGGCCTGAGAGTGTTTCCTCTTAGAAGGAAGGAGTAGGGAGGGTCCTCACGAGAGAATTCAGCCACTTCACCCCATGGCTTCCCGCTAGCTTGATGTAATTATACCTCTGCACATGGTCTTAGAGGGGCTAGATGCTGTAAGGTTAGCGGAAGGGGGTGTTCTTGTTGAACACAACCATCCAGGCTAGAGGGAGACTGTTCTATCACACAGCTGCTGTGCGACTGTGCTCCAGTAATTAAGTCTTTACCTATTCTCTGTAAGTAAGCCCAAGATATTTATGGGCTAACCAGACTGGATGCTGGTGGAATCATTCCTTTGGCCTGGCCTTGACACTCTATCTGGACTGAGCAGCTGTTGGTTTACATCTTCTGAGAGAAAGTTCATGCAATACACAGTAACTCTGAAGGTCCTTGTCCATGCCGAATGGCCCCCTGCACCTACTTAGTCTATCCTCTGACGGTGAGGTGCATTTCTCCGTCACCCCACAGCCTCCAATGAGAACGCTGCTTCTCCCGTGTCCATTTTCACCTGGACGTATGCCCTGTGACACCAGTAACTTTTGCTCTTCTCCCTGCCTCGGACCCAGGGCCATTCGATGTAAACCTACTGCTGGAAAAAACCTCACAAGAGTTATGAATCCTGCCTCTTTGTGTTTCTGCCAAAGCAATAAAATTTATTTCCAATACTAATACTGCAATTTAAATTTATTATCTTTGTGCTTTACAGTATCCATAGCAGTAAAACCTGTTCCCAGGAGGATAATTCCAATCGCCAACTACTTAAGGAATTATTTTTGTTTATGTTTCAAAGCCACAGCAATAAACTTTAACATGAACAATAACACTACAACTGTGCATGCCCCTTTAAAACTTGCCATAAATGACAATTGTGAGAAGAATGTAAACATCAGATGTTTCTCTAGGAGAAAGCAGTTTTGTGTGTGTGTTTGCATAGTAAGACCAATTTCTTTTTCCTAAACAGAGCAGAGAGAAGCACAATCTTTTTTAATTGATCAACAAGCCTTGCCAATCACCGCTTCCTTTCTGGAGTAGCCCATTCCTCTGTCCTTACAACCTGTTTAAGAGTTCATATTGCTGTGATGAAATATTATAACCAAAAGCAAGTTGGGGAGGAAAGGGTTTATTTGACTTAAACTTCCACATCATTGTCCATCATTGAAGAAAGTTAGGACAGGAACTCAAACAGGGCAGGAACCTGGAGGCAGGAGCTGATGTGGAGGCCATGGAGGGCAGGGTGCTGCTTACTGGCTTGCTTTCCCTGGCTTGCTCAGCCTGCTTTCTTAAAGAACCTAGGACCTCCAATCCAGGGATGGCTCCACCTACCATGGGTTGGGCCTTCCCCCATCAATTACTATAAGAAAATGCCCTATGGAGGGATCTTCTCAACTGAGGATCCCTCCTTTCAGATAACTCAAGCTTGCATCAAGTTGACATAAAGCTAGCTACCACAAAGACTTTGACCTACCCCTAGATGTCATAGTTCAGGGAGTCCCAATTTCCAGAATGGTTGTCTAACACGGCCTTCACCTTGTCTTTATAAGGGACTCTCCAGAGCAGTCAAAAATTTCCTCAAATACATATTATTCCAGCACCCAGAGAAATGAGGGGGGGGGAGAATATGTTGCAAGGAACCAATCAGATGCATCAGAATTTAGACCTATGGACTATTTTCTCTAACAAAGCAATGGCAGAAATGTAATGAATTCTTTTCTGTCTCACCAGCCAGTTCCCAAGTAATGACAGATACTTATTAATTAGGAAAGCTTGGCCTTTAGCTTGGGCTTATTCCCGACTAGTTCTTATAACTTAAATGAACCCATTTATATTAATCTACATCCTCTCACAGAGCTTTACCTCTCCTTCCTCTTGTACCTCCTGTTTTCTCTTCCTGTCTCCTGGCTTCTCCTGTGCACCTAGATTTCTCCTCTTCCTTTTTCTCCACAGAAATCCTGCCTATACCTCCTGCTGAGCTACTGGCCATTCAGTTTTTCTTAATTACACCAATTACAGAAAATATATCTTCACACAGTGTACAAATATTCCGTAACACCGAAAAGATTTGGACAGAAAGGGAGCTGGGACAGAATGGGGCAGAAGAGGGCCAATGGGCACATAAGGACCAAGAAACCCTTGTAGGCTGTGCATGGCCCCGAAGCATCAACTGTATAAAGGCATGCTCAAGAAATGGAGGCAATGGGAGTGTGGCCTGGCCTCAGATGCTATTAAAGACCTCCTGCTAACGTTGTTGGCATGTGGTTTGGCAATTAAAGAAAAGCCTTTATTTGTCGATGAGTCCTTTGGCATTTGCAGAGGAAATAACTCAATGTCTTGAATGTGTTTGAAAACACCCAGCCCTGTTTCCGCAGATGGACGGGTGGCAGGAAAGGATAAGAGTCAAGATGTCCAATGTTGGTACTTGTTGAAGGGTGTTGGATGAGAGGGTGGAGTGGATCCCTGGGGATTGTATTTTCTCTAGTTCTCTGATTCTTGGGAAAATGGCATGATTTAAAGTGAAATATTGAAAGGAAGATGCCAGATGAAGCATTTGCTCTTTTTGATAGTAAGTGGTTTATTCAACAATGACTCTTTTTCTTTTCCATTTCCTTCTCCAATTAATGTATTAAAAAAACTGAGTACCTATCCCTTGAAAAATAGAATAAGACATAGCATCTGTCCTCTGAGACTTGATATCTGATGAGAGAGAGAGAATATATAAAGAACAGGTTTATGACAACAAGAATAAAGAAGCCAGCAATATGTAGAACAGTCAAGAGTGAACAGAATTTTACGTTACAGATCACTGTGTGGTGTGGTCCTTGAATGTATCTGGAGAAAGAGGAGAATTCCTCGCTGTTCTGGTTTGCTTTCTGTCGCTGTGATCACACCGTTGCCAAAAGAAACCTGGGGAAGAAAGAGTTCATTCGGTTGTACAAGTCCCGGTCGTACTCCATCCCTGGGGTCAGGGAGGAATTCGAGGGAGGAACTGGATGCAGAGATGGAAGCAGAGACCACGGAAGAATGCTGCTACTGACTTGCTTGCTCTTTGGCTTCTGCTCGTCTGCTTTGCTTATGCAGCCTGGCCCACCTGACGGGAGCTGGAACTACCCATAGTGAACTGGGCCCTCCTATACCAACTAATAATTGCATTTAAGAGGATGCCCTACGGGCATACCCACAGGTCAATCTGGTCTGCACCAGATTCCAATTCCTCAGTTGAAGTCCCCCCTTCTCCAGCATGTCAAAGTTGATGACTGAAGCTGACCATGCTACTGGTTGTAGTTGTTTCAGCACGAGGATAGAACGAGATCAAAGGAAATGCTCTGATTTAGGAGAGAGGAGAACCAATTCAAGAGGGGCTTTCTAAGGAGTGCTCTTTATACTTCTCGGACCACACATGACATGTTCCATACTCAAGAGGGGTGGAGGGCATTAAGACAGGGCCTCATGTCACCAAGGATGCCTTCAACTTGCTATAGAATTGAGGATGACCTTGGATTACCGATCTTTACATCTCTTCCTTCTAAGTGTTAGGATTACACACAACTCTCAAAATATAAAGTTCAAATATGTCCTTCAGGAGAGGTGTAGCTCAGTGTCAGGGCCCTTGTCTCGCTTGAAGGCTGTCCTGGGTTCAATCTTCAACATTACACACACACACATACACACACACACACTCACTCACTCACTCACTCACACACAGGAGGATGTCTTGGTTCTGTCTTCTCTTCTAGAAGGCATACTTACCCAATCCCTCTTGTCTGTGGCACATAATTTTGTGGCTTTCCTATTCTGTCTCCTCTTCTTTTGGGTGCTGAGCTCTGCTACACTGTGCTGTTATGGTGCCCAGCTCTGCCCTATTTCTTCTGGCGCAATAATGCTATACAGCCATGGATACAAGGTGTACTGGGTGGAAGTGTATGCCAACTTAACACAAGCTATAGTCATCAGAGAGGAAGTAGTCTCAGTTGAGAAAATGCCTCCATGAGATACAGCTGTAAGGCATTTTCTCAATTAGTGATCAGTGGGGGAGGACCCAGTCCATCGTGGTTGATCTCATCCCTGAGCTTGTGGTCCTGGATTCTGGAAGAAGGCAGACTGAGCAAGCCAAGTCAGTAAGCAGCTCTCTTCCATGGCTTCTGCACCAGTTCCTGCCTCCAGATTCCTGCCATGCTTGAGTTCCTGTTCTGACTTCTTCCAATAATAGAAGTATAAGACACTAAACCTTTTCCTCCCCAACTTGCTTTTCGGTCATGGTCTTTCATCACAGCAATAGAAACCCTAACTAAGACAGCAGTTTTAGTTTCCACCCTCATGTGACTTGCTTAACTGCTTCCCATTCTTCAGGTTCAGAGAGCTTTTCCACACCTCCTGGACTTCTCAGACATGAAGCTCCTGGCTTTGGGTCCCTATGCTGCATGCATTGAGAGAAGCCCTTAGCTCTCTCGGTAGGTAGCCCGTCTGATCTGAAAGTGGTCTTCTGACTTCATCTTTTTCCTGTGTTCAAAGGAGCCCTACCGACTCATTCTTTCCCTAAATCTACGTCCCCTTTCTGAGCTTCATATCTGCATTCAATACAGAATGCTTCAGTGACCAAACATCAGCTTGCTTGTTCATGATAAACAGAGAGCAGGAAAAGAGAGAGTCAAAATGTAGGGCAGAAAGCCTTCTGGGATGGTCAGAAAGAAATGGTGTCAATTAGTGGACACGTTTCATAGGCTTGAACTAATAGAAAATATTTATGCAGGAGAGAAGGAAGCTGTGAGGAGGGGATGAAGAGGACAAAACAGCTTTTGAAGTTCATACAAAAGAAAAGGGAACCAGTTTTCAAGGAAGTTCTTAGAGAGATGCTCTTGTCTGTGGACCTCTACCAAGTCCACAGAAGCTTCCCTGCATAAACCTCACTATTTTCTGAGGAGCCTAACAATCTTGGGTTAAACAAATGAAGGAGAAAAAACTGACCTAAAATGAGAGAGCTGAGAAGTGATGTGGAGAGGACAGAGAGAAAATTGCCAAGCTGTCTTATTTTTTTATTTTTTCTTTCTCAAGACAGGGTTTCCCTGTGTAGCTTTGGAGCCCATCCTGGAACTCACTCTGTAGATAAGGCTGACCTCCAACCCAGAGATCCACCTGCCTCTGCCTCCCAAGTGCTGGGATTAAAGGCATGTGCTCAGCCCTAAAGGCTAGGCTCACAGTCAAGCTGTTAGTTAGGGTTTTTACTGCTGTGATAAAACACCATGATCAGATAAGAGAGCGGGCTGTGAGCTTGGTGAGGGGCCCAGCAAGCAGAGCTCCTCCATGGCTTTTGTATCAATTCCTGCCCTGACTTCACTTTAACATGAAATAAATGGGAAACACTATGGTCATACCTGGTGTTCGCTGGGCAGCTTGTGTTTAAGGCAGGGTGGTGTACAGCAGTCTGGAGCTCATGCAGGTATTACTGGACACACTGCCTCTGAGCAGCAACAGGATACTCGACATGAAGAATGGTTCACTGGATTAAGTCTCTTTGAAAGACTTCCGTGGTCCATGCTGCAGCCAGAGGCCATGCCGGATGCTCATTGCTGGAGACCATGGTGGGTACCATATTGATGTGCATGGTTCATGCTGCCACTGGAGGATGTGTTGATGTCTGCGATCTCAGCTGCCCCTGGAAACCATGTCGATGTCCTCGTTCCCTGCTGCTGCCAGAAGCCAAGTGGAAGTCCATGATCCATGCAGTCACCTGCTGCTGTGGGCAAGGAAGCTTCTTTTGCAGTGCTATCCATGACTGCAGACTCATCTCTGAGAACAGGAGACGGAGATGGCTTCTATGACACCCACCCCCTCAAAAGAAAAGCAAAACAGGCCAAAATACCAACGGTCCAGATAGGAAATTACTGAAAAGAATTCTTAAAAACTGTGATAAAGATGCTGAAGTGTAGCTCTTCACAGCTGATGGCTTCAGGCAGGGAGTAGAGAAGGACTCATTTACTAAAGTTATATAGGACCCAAAGGAAGTGTTTACAGATTTCTTACAAAGATTGACTTCAGCGGTAAATAGAATGACACAAGATTCAGGAGCTACACAAATAATAATTGTATCTCTGGCTTTTGAAAATTCTAATTCTCAATGCAAAAGGATAATCAGGCCATTAAAGGCAAGGTCAGTACCTTTGGAGGAATGGAGCCAAGAGAAAATTAATATTGAATCTCATGACCATGATGGTACATAGTTAGGAGAGGCAATTTCTAGAGATTTGAAGAAAAATCAAATTGTCAAATGTTTCAATTGTGGAAAAAAAAAAAAACAAACCCATCATCTTAGAAGGGATTATAAACAGTGTTCCTACAAACAATGTTTTTTTCCTAAACATAATCCAAGCAGAACACCCCTCTCTTCTGGCTTATGCAGAAGGTGTGGCAAAGGCAGACAATGGACTAATGAATGTAGATCAACAAGGGATATTCAAGGTACTCCTCTGCCATTGGGAAGCTCCATTAGCGGCCTCTCACAGCCCCTATACCAAATTTGTTTTCTATGCCAAATCTGATCCAGTTGTTTCCTGCCATCGTAGAGGAAATGCCTTCCCAGAGCAATTAAAGAACCTAATGCCTATTTTAAGAAATCATGCTACTCTGGATAACAGAACAGCTAAGAAGAGAGAACAAAACATTCATGAAAAATCAGAAAGTGAATATTTTGTCAAACTTCTATAAATGAACAAAGACCAAAATTAAAGATGTGAGTAAGTGACATTGCCATTGAGGGTCTGGTAGACACGTGTAACAATGTAACAATAATTTCATCGGAGTCTTGGCATCCAAATTGGCCTCTTCAGGATGCAAATGTTCAGTTTGTAGGGATCAGAACTTTATCTCAGGAAAACCAGAGCATGAGATGGGTCAAATGCATAGGGACAGAAGAACAGAGGATTATTAAAGCCATATGTGACTAATATAACAGTGAATTTGTGGGGATGTGATTTGTTACAGCAATGGAATACTTAGATTAACATTCCCCCAATTATAGAAACAAACAGTAAATTAATGTATGTTTCTGGAAAAATATTAGGAGGTATTATAAAGAGCAGTCACTGATCATTCAGGTTGTACAAGAACAGAGCATAACAGCTGACATTTCGAAGGCACCAACAGCCCTACCTTTAAAATGGGTGACAGAGAAATCTGTATGGCTTGTGCAATGGCCGTTTACAACAGAAAAACAACTGGCTTTAGAACAGCTGTATAGGATCTACTAAATGCTCAGCATACTGAATAATCAATCACTCATTGGAATTCTCCTGTATTTGTTGTTAAAAAGAAATCTGGAAAAATGGAGGATGGTAACAGATCTAAGAACTGTTAATAAGGTGATTTAGGCAATGGGCTCTCTACAGTCTGGAAGTTCTTTGCCTTCTCTGTTACCTAAAGGATGGCCTCTTATAGATATTGATTTAAAAGATTGTTCCTTCACTAAACCTTTACAAGAAAAAGACAGAAAAATTTGTCTTCACAGTCCTATTTATAATAATTCTCAGCCTGCTAAGAGATAGCAATAGAAGGTTCTCCCACATGGAATACTAAATAACCCCACCACGTGCCAATATTTTGAAAATGACACATGAGCAATTTCCTGAATCTATAGTTTACCATTTCATAAGTGACATTTTACTGTCTGATTCAAATGTAGATACTTTAGAAAGAATGTTTGAAAAAGTAATGAAAGTTCTTGCCTTGTTGGGATTACAAATTGGTCCAGAAAAAATACAAAGAGGAGATTCTATTAATTATTTAGGCTGTAAAATAGGTTTTCAAAAAATTAGACCCCAAAAGGTACAAATTAGGAGATATCGATTGCAGACTCTTAATGGCTTTCAAAGATTGTTAGGAGACATTTCCTATTCATGTTGCACTATTGAGATAAAACCTGTTGACCTGATTAATTTAAATAAAACTTTAGATGGGGACAAGGACTTAAATTGTCCCAGGGAATTATCAGCTGAAACTGAAGGAGAATTGGCTTTGATCAAAGAGAAATTACAGAAGGCACAGATGGATTGTGTGGATCCAAATCTTAACTGCATTCTGGTCTTATTACCTTACAAACATTTCCCTATAGGTATTTTAGTACAGAGGGAAGATATTATCTTAGAACGGATCTTTTTACTACTAAACTGACTAAAAAATTAAAACCTTATATGGAAAAGTTCTCTCAGTTAATTCTAAAAGGAAAATTGAGACTTCATCAATTAGCAGGGATAAACCTAGCAAAAATTATAGTATCTTTTAGTAATGATACAATTGACAAATTATGGGAAGAAAGTGAACATTGGTAAAGAGCTTGCAGTAATTCTTTGGGAGAGAATAACAACTATCCCCAAAGCAAGAAAATTCAGCTTATAAAGTGAACTAACTGGGTCCTTCCTTGTATTATATGGGAAACACCATTAACTGGAGCCCTTACATTCTATCCCAAGGCAAATAAACCAGGAAAGGCAAGCTACAAATCAGAAAATTTAAGTAAAATGTATCAAAGCCCTATGATTCTGTTCAAAAGTCAGAATTATATGCTATTCTCATGGTAATAAGGGGTTTTAAAGAACCTGTCAATATAGTTACCGATTCACAATATGCAGAAAGCATTTTACATATCAAAACCACTGAATTTATACCAGATTATAAGAATTGACTTTATTATTTATTCATTTGCAAGATACAATCAAAAAAAGGAATCATCCCATACACAAAGCACACATCCAATCCCATATGGGTCTGTAATGTCCCCTAGCACAAGGTAAAGCAAAAAGTGATCAATTGGGATTGTGCAGAAGGTCTCAGAGTTTCACAAAAAAAATCATGTCAATAGCAAAGGTTTAAAAAAAGACTTTTCCATCACATGGCAACAAGTCAAGGAAATTGCAAGGAAATGTCATACTTGTTCTTTATACAACTAAATACCACTACCTGCAGGAAGTAACCCAAAGGGTATTCAAAGGAATGAAATCTTTTGGATAATTGGGTAATCACATATTTGCTAGAAGTTATGGTCATCATGGGTATACTTGTACAAATAAAGACAGGTTGTTGACAGAGATTTCTGTTCTGCCTGGTCCCACAGCCATTCAGTTCCAAAGAAATATACAAGAGATTATATTAATTATAAACTGATTGGCTTATTAGCTCTTATATATTATAATAACCCATAATTCTTGTCTGTGTTAGCCACATGGCTTGGTACTTTTTATCAGTGAGGCATTCTCATCTTGCTTGCTCTTGGTCTGGGTGACAACAACAGACTCAGCCTTTCTTCTTCCCAGAATTCTCATGTTCTCGTTGCCCCGCCTATACTTCCTGCCTGGCTATTGACCAATCAGCATTTTATTAAAGCAATATAAACAACAAATCTTTACAGGGCACAAAACCATTGTCCTATAGCAACAGATAATACTCCAACAAATGTCTCTAATAAAATGAAAGAACTTTGCTAATTATAATATAAAGGATAATACAGGTATACCTATAGGCCAGACAGTTATAGAAAGATCAAATTGAACTCTAAAGGATATGTTAAATAAACAGAATGAGATGATAAAGACCCCCAGAAATAGATTGCATGTTTTATTAAATGCTCTAAATGCTAATGAGAAAGGAACAATAGCTGCAGAAGAGACTTTGGATAATAGAAAAAACTATGGAATCAAATCAGCTGATATACTTTAAAGATGTACTGACCTCAGAATGGAAACCAGGACATGTGTTATGTTGGGGGAAGGGTTTTGTTTTTGTTTCCACAGGAGAAGAAAAGCTATGGATACCATCAAAATTGTTAAATATTCGATTTGAACAAGAGACACCTCTTAATTAAAAGAGATGATATTTCATTAAGCACCATGGTCATTGAATCTAAACTAACCTATAAAACTAACAAATGCTTTTCGTTTGATCAGATATAACTTGCCAAAAGAGAATCTCCCCAAAATTAGGGTTGGGGAAGGGTTTTGTTTTNCTTTAAAGATGTACTGACCTCAGAATGGAAACCAGGACATGTGTTATGTTGGGGGAAGGGTTTTGTTTTTGTTTCCACAGGAGAAGAAAAGCTATGGATACCATCAAAATTGTTAAATATTCGATTTGAACAAGAGACACCTCTTAATTAAAAGAGATGATATTTCATTAAGCACCATGGTCATTGAATCTAAACTAACCTATAAAACTAACAAATGCTTTTCGTTTGATCAGATATAACTTGCCAAAAGAGAATCTCCCCAAAATTAGGGTTGGGGAAGGGTTTTGTTTTTGTCTTTTCAGGAGAATAAAGGAATTCAGCTAAGGAATCTGAAGACCACTGGAAAAATGAGACTTCCAAAGAAAAAGGACATATTGTCCAGAAAAAAATGTCTCAAGAAAAAGAGTAAATTGGCTTATTGGTATATCACATTTCCAACAGGATGAAATTTCATAAATCTTCCCAAATGCTTGCTTCTGCTATTCTCTACAGACATATAATAAAATGGTCTTTTTGTAGTCCCAGTCCAATTAAAGATTAAAGCTGGCTTTGGAATTGGGAATGTGACTCTTTCCTTCTCTAAACCTAAGCATGCTTATTAAAGTGAAATCTAAAATCTCTGTCTCATGTCAGAAGAGCCACCTGATATGGAACAGAAGAAAAACAAATATTTAAGAATATTGCCACTAATCTCACAATTCTTTGTTTTCATATTGACTCTTTAATAGCTTTTTAAGGTATAAATTTCATAAGACTAATACATATATACATGCATATATATGTATATATATATTCTAAACTTTTTGTCATGATATTAATGGTCATATAGAGTACTAACTAATTCTAGAAAAAGGTTTCATGTATCTTCCTGTACATGATTTCATGTTTGAGTCTCCATTAGTTTTCGCAGTGACACATGAGCAGGCCTAACAGTGACCTTTGACATCTCCAAAAGGAGAATGGGGCCTCACAATGACAATTCCTTCAGGACTATGATAACACCACTAAGCTGAAAACCACCTAAAGATCAGCTTTGGACTACAAACTACTCAGAACAATTTTGAGGTAGCTAGCTGAGATGATCTAGCCTCACAGATTTCTCCAGACAGGACTTGAGACAAGCCCTGCACTTTTCCATTACACAGAGACTGGAGAACAAATGATGCACGAACTCTCTCAGGACTTTACAATTAACACAGTTTTTCTTTTCAGGATCCCCTAAAAATACTGTCACTCTCCAGACAATAGGAAATAAATTTAAGAATATGACATCCACATTCCCAAGAGGTGGGATGTGTGGTTTTTGGCATTCAGTGGGTTATGGATATTTGTCATTGTTTAGAGGTTGTTATTGGTTACGGCCAGGATGAAAGTTGAACAAAAGAGATTCGATTCAGTCTTCTTTTTTGAAAAGAGAAAAATGGGATAATAGAAATGATAGGATAAAAGGGTAGATTATTGAATTCACTCTGAAAAGAAAACAGGCAGGATATAGATATGATATCCTGATAAAAAGGTAGATTATTGGGTCTACTTTTAAAAAGCAACTACCAGTTTTAAATGATTTCCATTGGATTGGACTTTTGTATATTGTATACAAATTTTATATATTGATACAAATTTAAGATTAATTTTGTTAGAATACACTGAGCATACTTTTCTATTCTTGTTCAAGGTATTGTACCTATACAACTTATTTAACAATGTAATACAATTTTCTAGTCCTTGAAAATTATTATTACCAACTGTTTAATATAATAAGGAAATGCAGGTTATACTAGGTGAATCATCTAGTATAATTGAACTTGTAGTCACATTCAAGGTCAAACAAAGATATATTTTAGATAGGTCATCCTCAAACACTTCAGAGATCAACAGAATATGGCATTTAGGATGCTTTGATAACATAGGCTCTTTTTTATGACAATGAGACATGTCTGCTCCTGGCAGCACCAGCCTACTTCAGAGAAGATAATGGGCATCAAAGAAACTCCTTAATGATTTTACGTTCTTTGTGACAAAAGTAAGCCACTGGGCAAGAAAATGCCCTTTCCTCCACTGCTGACGATATGCTGTCCTAATTGGATAAGCAGGACACGAAAGAAAATGACTGACAAACATTGTCACAACAAGGAGAGACAACCCTTCAGAATACCCTCCTTCGCAGAAAGGTCTGTCAGATATGCTAGGCCTATAGGCCAAAATGGATGCCCTAGTGTTGCAGAGGAACTTTGGTGACTGTCCAGGCAACCAGCTGTTTCTGCCAGTTCTCACAATTTTTGGAAGCTACTTTCTTGCACTTCCTGCTTACTCAGTTAATATTTCCTTCTTGGGTCTCTGAGGGGGTAGAAGACTAGATAGTTATAGGTTTCCTTTTTTTAACCAAACACAGAAAACAAGTTATGATAGAAAGTAAATTAGGTACAAGAATTTGGATTAATTAAGATAGGATAAATATAGAGTATTTTCTCTGAATTTATTTTTCAAATACAAATGGAGACATTGTTGTCATATTTATTGCCTGTATATATTGTATATAATTATTATACACTTTGTATAGTTTTTCTTATATTAGTTATAACCTTTTTATTTTAAACAAGAATGGGAAATATAGTGGTATATTATTTGTGTTTTAATAAATAAAACTTGAAGATCAAAGGGCAAAGCAGCCATACTTAGCCAGCTATACAGGCCAGGCAGTGGTGGCACACACCTTTAATTCCTGGACTCAGAAGACAAAGGCAGAGGGATCTCTGTTAGCTCAAGGCCACCCTGGGCTACACAAGATTGAATCTGTCTAAAAGAGAAACAGAGCTCACACAAAGGTGATCCCAGCACTTGAGAGGTGAACACAGGAGCAATAAGGCTGGGAAGAGCGGAATATAAGGGGGAAGAGACAGGAACTCAGTGAGTGTGGAATGTGGAATCTTCAGGATTCATGGAGACAGGATCTTGTCCATTTTTGGTCTCAAGTAGAGGTAAGAGGCACTGGTTTGGTTTTCTGATCTTCAGGTTGAACCCCACTTTCTGTCTCTGGGTTTTTATTATTCGTGCTACAATTGTGTCAGATGGGAAACACAGTAAATTTGTGCATCTATGATGTAGGAGGGTCATCTGTCTATGTGTTACTTTCATTGGTTAATAAAGAAAC
>LOEQ01001355.1:668606-679917 GCA_001685075.1 Bramus lutescens
TGGAGGTGAGTGTTATAGGCTTCCTCCTTTCCCTGCCTCCCCGTGGCAGTCTGAGAAATTTCGGGCCAAAAAGTTTAGGTGTGAACCCTGGACTCTCAGTTATGTTTCCAAAGGGATCTAAGCCCCACTTGAGAGAGTTTATGTTTTCTCCTATAGGCCGTATTTATCCCAGTCTTGGTGAATCGGCCAAGTAATGACTCTATAACACTTATGCTGGCGAACAGAGCAGATGAGGGTTAAACTCAAGAATGAAAGGCTTGGGCCTGGTTCATGTAGTCCAGGAACAGCCCTGTGCCTACTCTTCCAGCGATGTCAGCTCTACCCACTCTGCATCATCCCCCACAAGTGAAATGGTGCCGTCAGAGTCACACCATGGGGCTTTACCCCGAGGCCCAGTCCCAGGCCTCAGAAGCCAGCAATTCTTCACTTAAGAATCAGAGATACCTGAAACAGCCTTGGACACTCAGGAATCCCAAGAATGCTCAACAAGAAATCAGTGAGCTTTACGAATTCTATGGATTGACTGGAAACTGGAGAAATAATTCTGCATACTTAAAATGTGCAATGCGATGTCATGATATGATAACATGATGTCATGATAGGATGACATGTGATGATCATATAAAGCTAATTAACATATCCATCACCTCTAAAACTTACTTTTTTTGTGCTGAGACTTATTGTTGGCGATTTTTAAAATTTTTATTTTTGATAGTTTCCTAGGTTATCACAATATTCCATGATTATATTATCCCTCAATTACTCTTTTGTCTCACTTCCTTTCCCTCTGAGCCCCTTCTTCTCAACTAGTCCCCCAGTGGTGGCGCCATTGAAGAGCAGGAGACCATCTCCCGCAGCAACCATTAACCATTAACAGTTCAGAAGCTCCTCAGGATGGGGTGAACCTCACCACATCCATGCCGAAAGCCACAGTTTCGTGACTTAATGTCCACCATTACCGTGCGCTCATTATGGCTGGGTCATGGCTATGTCATGGCTTCCTTCTGCATCCTCTTCCTCTCATACTCTTTCTGCCCCTCTTCCAGATGTTCCTCGGAGGCTGCTACCACGCAGCATTGATGTGCATGATGCATCCTTGTTAGCTACAGTCACCATGCTGTGGCTAGACATGGCAAAACTCACTTTTCCTGAAGAGTTGAGCATGCACTGTGTGATGAATAACCTCTTACTCCGCCTCGCCTGCTTCCAGCACCCACCCGGGAACCACTACCCTGCTCTGTGCTTCTGTGATGGAGATTGCTTTGGCTCCATCTGTCAGTGGATTGGTGCACATAACCTTCTAAGGATTGTTCTCTCTGTGTCCAGGGTGAACTGCTAAGTCGGTATATTGAGGAAACCACAGATAGCTTTGAAGAACACTTGGAATGGGATGTCGTTCTGCTCACAAGCACTTGCTCTGTTGGTGGCGCTGCCTGGAGTAACAACTGAACCTCACCCCTGGATCCAGTTTGTGTCGTCTGCAAGGGATCTAGAGTTGTAAGAAGGATGCTGAGCATATTATATAATTTGAAAATATATGTTTCAAATAGGCTTACCATATATCTTTGATTTTTTTAAGATACCTTATTTTTTGAAATAGAAAATAGAGATGCAAATGGAATTAAGGAAAAAATGAATATACTGAGTTTGGCATTAAAAAAAAACTTCAGCCTTTGGTTTTCTGAACTGCTCTCAGCATGGTAATGAGTTGGAATCAGGGGTCATCTGTAATTCTTGTCACGCTAAGTGCACCCTTTCTTAGTGCTCAAAACCCAAATTGTCTCTGCCACATTTTCTCAATGCTTGTACTTCCTAGTCTGCTGTTTTAAGCTTGCTGCTCTCCCTGTCACGAAGCTCCCTGGTGAAATACAGGCAAGACATCAAATGGCAATCATGACTTTGCAGCTTCAAAGGTCAGAAGACAGATTCTTTCCCTGCCTGGTCAACCTGATGCTGAAGGAGAGGTACCTACCTGGCTCTGGTAGCTACCCCTGTGGCAACTGGAATATCTCCCCATAACAGAGAGCTGACCTGCATTGTCTGGGGTGGCCAGGCTTCAGAATGACAGAGGAAGATCTGTTGGGCGTGACATTAACTCCAGCATGAAGCTTCAGGTTCCCCCGAGCACAAACGCTGATTCTCCTCAACACAGGAAGCCTTCCTCTGGTCTGTTGAAGTGAATAAAGACCAGGTAAACATCCCTCTACTGGTGATAACCATGTCCCCTAAAGGACGAGTGCCAGGAAGCCCGGTCCTCCATCTCCAAGCCTTTCCTCCTCCATTTAGCTTTCTAAGCAATCATCCTTATGGATCGTGGTAGTTCAAATGATAAATGTCCCCCTTAGGCTCAGGCACGTCATTTGGTCCCCATTGGTGGTGCTGTTTGGGGGGGGGCTTTAGGAATTGGAGTCTCAGGTGGAATTTAGAGCCCACAGCTTCAGCTAGCATCTGGACCACTGTGTTCTGTCTTTAAGGTTGAAGATGTGAGCACCCAGCTTCCTGCTCCTGCCGTCATGCCTGCTGCTTGCTGCCCTCGGGCTGTGATGGACTGTTATTCTTCAAGAGCTGTAAAATAAACCCTTCTTCCCTAAGTCGCTTTTGGCCATGGTGTTTTAACCATTGCAACAAAAGTCCATGGGTTTAACTCAACTTCTTAACTAGGGTTTCTGTTGCTGTGATAAACCACCACGACCATAAGCAACCTGGGGAGGAAAGGGCTTATTTCGTCTTGTACTTCATAGTCCACTGTCCCAGGAAGTCAGGGCTGGAAGTGATGCAAGGCCATAGAAGAGTGCTGCCTGCTGGCTTGTTCCTTCTGCATTGCTCAGTTTTCTTTTTTATATCATTTAGGACCGACCTTGCCAAGGGTGGTAGCACCCACATTAGGCTGGGTCCTCCCACGTCAATCATTAATCAAGATAATACCCCCCATAAATTTGCCTACAGATCAATTTGATGGAGGCATTTTCTAAATTAAGATTTTTTTTTCTTCCAAGGTATGTCTAGGTTTGCGTCAAGTTGACAAAAAACCAACCAGAACAACTGAACCCTTATGTACTTGACACACAAACATGGCACTTATGAAACCACAGCCTTTCTTTTATCATTCATCTCCCAGTTCAATATCACACTATAAAGATATTCCAAACACTAAAAGTCTCGCAGTCTTTAAAAATTCAAACATTTAAAAACTTTAGTCTTTAAAAACATTCAAAGTTCAAGCCTCTCTAAAATATCCATAGTCTCTAAAACATCTACAGNNNNCTGGAGAGATGGTTCACTGGCTGCTCTTCCAGAGGTCTCAGGATCAGTTCCCAGCACCCACATGAAAGTTCACAGCTGTCTGTAACTCCAGCTCCAGGGCTTCTGACGGCCTCCCACAGACGCACATGCAGGCAAAACACCAATGCACACAAGATAACAATAAATAAAACAAAAAATCTACAGTCTTTCTAATATTCCTTAATTTCTGAAAGCTCTCAAGTTTCTTTAAAAGTTCAAAAATCTCTTAACTATGGGCTCCCATATTTATATTATATTATATTATATTATATTATATTATATTATATTATATTAATAATAGTTAAATACTATCTTATTTTAAGGGAAGACCAGGGCATACTCCCAATCAAATCAAAATCTAACAGTGCAAATCGCAGTGTTAGACTCCTTGGATTGATTTAATCTTCGGGGCTCCTCCAAAGGACTTGGACGGCCATTCACACTCCACCAAGCTCATCTCAGGCTCATTCCAGTTTCACTCCACAGCAGCTGCTATTCTTGGTGATTGTCCCATGGTCCTGGCATCACCAAAATGCTGTGGTTTCTGCAACCAGGCTGCACCTTCAACAATAGCTTCTTCTGGGCTCTCTTCAGGGAGTCTGGCTCTGCCACGTTGTGCTAAGCTTCAACTTCTCTCCATGACTCCATCAATTCTGGGACCTTTACTGCATCTAGGGCTGTACCTACACCAGTAGCTTATTCTGACCTTTCTTCATGGCTGCATCCCTGCCACATGACTCTGCTGTAAACTGTTGTTCGTGATCCTTTAATATCTTCAAAGCCTGCACCATTCGTGTGACTCTCACACATGACCAAGTTCATCTGCTAGCACGCGGTACAGCCTTGCTTCCTTCTGGACCACAGCCACGGGCTGGCCCTCAGCAAACACATCCCAGAAGATTTTACCTAAATGCTGTTGGTCTCTTCTTAATCACGGATGATTTTTCTTAATCACAGTTGATCATCCTCCATTGTCCCAGCAAAGCAAAGGTTTCACTTTAGTGATTTTTAGTTCAAAATTTGGATGGCATTGATAGTCTCTGTGGGACTCTAAAACTTTCCTCTGAAACTTTGGGAGCCATGCCTCCATCATCTACATTATTCTCAATATTCTTGTCTTTAAAGTTCTTGTAGAAGAGACCTCTGAGATCCCAGCACTCGCCCTCCCCACAAACACCACATGGCCAGGTTTGCTATAGTAATATCCCATGGCAGGTCTTAGGGTTTCTATTGCTGGGACAAAACATCATGACCCTAAGAAAGTTGGGGAGGGTTTATTTTGCTTATATTTCTATAGCACAATTCACCATCAAAGGAAGTCAGGACAGGAACTCAAGCAAAGCAAGAACCTGGAGGCAGGAGCTCATGCAGAGGCCGCTGTGGGGTGCTGATGACTGCTTGTTCCTCTTCCATTGTTCAGTTTGCTTTCTTATGTTGTCTAGGACCAGCCCAGGGGTAGCTCTGCCCATAATGAGCATGGCCTTCTCATAGCAATCACTACACAAGATGACAGCCCACACACTCACCTACAGGTCAATTTTATGGAGACATTTTCTCAGCTAAGAGTTCCTCTTCTCAGATAGGTTTATTAATAAAAAACCCAGGCAGCATATTCAATGTTGTCCATAAAAACCTATCAGAGTGAGTTCATTGGCAGAACGTTGTATATGTTGCTGTTCTGTGGGTAGGTTGGCATTGTTAGATGTGACCTTCAGGAACTTTCTTGTGTGGCGTCTTTATGTTCTCCCCTTCCAGGCCCTCCCTCACCTTTGCCTCTGTGCCTGAAATCACTCCACAAACATTCTTGCCCATTCCTGTTCTGGTACGTTTTGGCACTGTGACAGTGGATGTCCTGGTGTCGACTCCAGCTGTCCCCTCATAAACAATTCACTTGCGCCCACTCCCCAACTCCACCAGAAAAAATTTTCCAGAAAAATGTGAACAAGTACAGGCATCGTACAAACATTTGCTCCTCAGATTGGGATTTTGATCTTTTTAATACTTGGGAATGAAATACTTCTTTCGCAAACATCACAGTCATGCCTTTCTTTTGAAAATGCAATAATCATAAAATTCTGCCTTTCTAGTTGGGTTTCTTGCCGCATGAGCGAGCATTTCTGAACATCCACTGTGTGTGGTTGGGAGCTCTACACCGAGCTTCTCTGACCAGAAGGAGGGGTTCTGCAGCTTCCCACATCAGCCAGGACTTCCATTTTGCATATGATCAGACATTCTAGTGTTTATTTGTTATCATTTGCATAAAATATACCCCATGCTCTGTGACACACAGGTGGATGGAAATTAACACGGTATTTAAACTTTTATTTAAAAACTGTTCACTTTAAAAAGATGTATCATCATCATCATCATCATCATTATTATTTGTGGGTATGTGTGTCTATGGAGGCTAGAGGGATTCAGGTCCCCTGGAACTGGAGTTACACGTAGTTGTAAGCCAGCCAATGTAGTCTTGGGTTGTCTGGAAGAGCAGAAAGCTTTTTAAGCCTTGGAGCCATCTCTCCAGGCCCTAAAACTCTTTAAACTGTAGTGAAGCATTCATTTTCAACTTAGCCCAATGGTATCAGTGCATGACCCCTGCTGGGCAACCCTAAGGCTCTTCTTCAGAACCACACCTTCTTCTTAAACGGAAATCCAACTCTCCTTTCCCCCTAATTCCGGGCCCTGATCACCATTCCTGTCCCTGTGAGTTTGACTGCTCTAGGTCCCTTGCATACGTAGGGTCAGACAGCCTTTATCATTATGTGTCTGGCTTATTCACGTATGACAATGATGATGTTCATCCATGTAGTTTGTGTTAGAACTGAATTCCTCTTGAAGGCTGACTAATCGTTTACTGTGTGCATAGGCCTCCTGTGAGCTTTACCTGAATCATTTCTGCCTTTGGTTTGTAAATAATGTAGCTGTGAATACAGTGTGCCTCAACTTCAGCCCTTCATAGTTTAGTTATGATGCTGTTTTCTCAAGCCATGAAACTCAAAACAATGGTTTAATGTTGTTATAAAGACAAAATTTCAATGTATTTTTTTTGTAATTCTGAGGATCAAAGCCCAGGGTCTCATTCATTCTAGGGCACCACCCTGCCACCTAGTACGCTCTCCAGCCTCTGCAATTAAATAAGAATGCGCTTACTTCTATAACAAAGGCTGTCTTCTCAGTGTCAGGCTCCAGGTTCAGAGTGAACCCCTGAGCTCACTCAGAGCTTCAGTTAAGCGGGGAAGCCGGTGTCAAACAGATCGAGCATGCCCATTAGCAATCGGAGCTGCAGAGAACAGGCGCGGGTGTGTGTGTGTGTGTGTGTGTGTGTGAGGGGGTGGCTGTACACCGCTCGCTCTGGCAGTGTGGTCAGCAAGGGGCTTTCTGTAGGTGACATTTATGCTGACGATGAACAGTGGGAAGAAACAAGGCCAACAAAGAGTGGGCGGCAAGAACTGGGAGAGGACGTAGCTCAAGAAAGTCTTGGAAATCCCCCAGAGTGCACGCTCTACCTCCATCTCAGCTCCCCCTTCCCGATCTCCCCAGGATCAGTTCGGACTGCTTCTGGCTGGGCACGGAGTGCGGCCTGAGCTCCAACTCTGCAGCAGTTCAAATCTGCTGTTTCTGGCTCAAGCGTGACATTGTCTGCTGTGGACACGCTCTGCGGTATGACGCTGCAGCACTTCGGGGTGAATAACCGCGGGTGTCCTTCTCCAGCTGCATCCTCGCAGCCCTGCTGGTTCAGCACCTGGGGCCCAGGGCATCCACGGCCAGGATCTCTGCTGACGCTTCCCATGTGGGGGGCCTTGATAAGCAGGGTCAAGCTCCCAGAGTTGCTTCAGAAGAAACGCTGTTCCAGTATGAAGTGTGATTCCTACAGAGCCCTCTTTAGCGGGAGGAGGGTACATTAAAACTACTGTTTTGTGCTTTTTTTTTTTTCTGGACCTGAGGAAAGTAAGTCTCAAGTCAGGAAACTTTCTAATGTGGAGTGCATTTCAGGATGGAATCCTGGATTCCCACGTGGTCAACGGGAATAGCGAACTGAAACAGACATGATAACAAAATGACATTTAGGGTCTGAAAGCTTCCCAGAGGCATGCTTGGCAGTGATCACAAACCCTCTTTCTCCTGGGTCCTCATTCTTCAGGTTCTGCTTACGCACCTGAAGTTGGCACCCAAGTTATTGCCTCCGACCTGCTCACAGAGAAAGGAGTGCTTCATGTTGGTAAAGGTGCTGGGGAGGTCCTCTTGGGGTGAGCCGTGACTGACCTTTCACAGATCCTGTCTTGGCTGGCTGTCCCTGGCTACCCTCTTTGTTGCTGTTGTTGCTAGCATACTGTCACCTACATTAATTTTCATTAACGTAACTGCTCAGGTTATGGAAACGTTTATAATTAGATTGATCTCAGGGAACCAAGGGGCACATTTCTGCTCCAGTCATTTTGTCTTCTCTCAGAGTGCCAGCTCAGGACCTGCTGGGCTCCTTGACTTGAGCCTGGCTTGTTGCTAGCAAGTTTTAGTGTATATTCTCTGGAGCCCTTCGCAGTGGCTTTCTAAATCACAAATCCATAGCAAGAACGATATATTACTTACTTAGAAGGACAAAGTTTCACAAGCCTATTTGTTCTTACGACACCTTTGTGCAGTCTGGCATTTTCTATGCCATTGTGTTTCTGCGTGCTTGTTTTAAAAGCCGTGGGAAACCTTCCAAGGAGCTGCCACGATACAGGAATGGGTTGAGACCTGTGGTTTGCAAACCAGTGCACAAGACCACATGGAGCCTCCTGTGTTCATTCCTCCAGGACACTGCGGTGATGTCACTTAGGCCTGTACACCTCAAGTGTTTCCCCTGAGCCATCATATACCCAGATGACTGAATCCCTATAGTTTTGAACTCTCTGGAGTTTTCAGGTTGTCCGGGATCGTAAGAAAAAGAGAGTTATATATAGATGTATACTCTGTTGGCAGTGAATACAGAGTTTTAACTTCTGGTCCAGACTGCCACTGGTGTAGATCCATGTCTGTGTCAGATTGCTGTCCGTGGCTCTTTCATTCATGTATTCAGAGGCTGCTTTCTGGGAACCATGTGGATGTTGGCCTGCCCTCCATTCACAAGATGAGGTACTGTCTGTCTCAGCAGGTTGTGGTGGTGAACCACAACACTCAGTAAGGCACTGGAACTCACGGCAACCTCTACCTAGACACCACTGTCATGCTGGTGTTTGCATTAAACCTGTCCACGGCCGAGACTTTACATCTTCACGGTCTGCATTTCAGACTGTGACGTCAAGGAAAGGCGATTAAGAGCGGTTTCCTTAGTCCATGCAGGCTCTTCTAGGAAATTAACACAAAATATCAGTGCATCAATGCATTTCTCACAGTTCTGGAGCGCATGGTCAAGGCAGACTCCATGTCTGCTGAGAGCTTGACCTCTGGGTCACAGATAGCATCTTTTCATGGGGTGCTCACCTGGTAAAGGGGGCTAATGTGCCTCGATGTTCTCTTTGATAAGCATACTTGTTCCATTCAGAGTGTTCTGTTCTCATGACATAATCACATCTCCAAAGACTCGCCTCCCAATAGCATAGTTCTGTGGGCTGGGATCTCAACGTATGAGTTTGGGAAGGACATATACCTTCAGACCAGAGCAAAGCAGAAAGCATCCCTAGGAAATCAGGGACTCTCATCTTTTCCACCTTTATTTTCTGTCTTCACATCTCTAGCAGCCACATAAAGCTGAATCCGAAGGGAATTAGGGTGAAGATGAAGGCAGAAGGCAGAGGCCCCAGTGATGACATGCTCTACTAACCAAGTCCCAGCTCTGAGCATATTCTCAGAGTCCCCAGGTTGGAGGCCATGTTCCAATAGAGAAGAACTCTGAGCGTGGTCCATGGCAGTGCTTCAGTCCTTTTAAACAGAGACTAGGGACATTTTCACTTAAAAAGCAGCTCCTTGCGAGTAGTTGGCGCCTAGTCAAAGGACGTCTGAGTTAATGCTGATTCTACAAAAGTGCTGTCATCATGTCGCAGAGGGAGAAAGGCTCTGTGGGACAAACACAACATAGAGTCATGACTGTGGTCCATCTCTTATAGGTGTGCAGGTCAACAGGTGGTCATTTTCCAAATGTAGAAGTTCATAATCAGGAAGAACACGCAAGACTGCCAGAATCTTCATACTGTTTTTTGGCAACCCGTTTGGCAGAATTACTATAGTAGAAAAATCCCAATAAAAGTGTTTTCCATGTCTGGTAGTAAATTAAAAACAGCATGGCACCTGAAAGGCATCCTAGAGGTAACTGATAACTCCATGAATTCCAGGTGACAAAGGAGACAGCTTTCATCATGACTATCCTGTTTGATCTATCCCAGTCTGATCCTTACTGAACCATATGGATCACAGAAGAGACAAAGGACTCGAGAAAACTGAGTTAAGCAGTGGCTCCTGTTACAGCTGCGTTGTCGTGTCTACTATCACTACCAGGGCAGTTTGTCACAGATCTAATGACTGCCTTGTTTTCCATCAGTAGAGAGTAAAAGTCTTTGCATCTGTCCTAGAGAGACAGTCATATACAGGCACAAATGACTAATTGAGACATGTCAAGTCTCTTGTACTCTGATCTAAGATAGTCTGGAAGGACCGAAATTGGCTAGAGCATCCATAGAACAGTGATACGTCGTCGGGTCAGTGTTTCCGGATGCTCCAATGAGTGAGAGATAAACTCGCCAAAGATTTAATGTTCTGTTGTGTGGCTTAAGATTATTGATGTTCAATGAATGGTGTGGCACAGGTAAGTGTGCTACGTCCAAAATAAGGAAAAACTCACTTGTTCAGGGAAAGGTACAAAGCCAGGAATGAAAGCAACTGTGTATCCATTACAACTGGTAAAGAATGCAATCGTGTTTAAACTGTGCATCCATTACAACTGGTAAAGAATGCAATCGTGTTTAAACTGTTTTTGATGGGGAAGGCAGTGTAACCTGTCCGTGGAAATATTTCTCTGAGCTTTGTCAAGGAACATGGATGACTGTCAGTTTTGAGATGGTCCTAGAGCATGAAAGTCCTTGTAACATAAGCATCCTTGCTGTGATCCAAGAGAAGCTGTAGACCTGGCTGCATCTTAAGAGAAAGAGATGCTGGGTGGTGACTGTAGAAAGTCTCAAAGTGTGGGCTGCATGGGTTCTGTGCTAGACACCTGCAGCATCTCTTGACACACTACACAAAGTGGGGGCTGGGTGGGTTCTGTGCTAGACACCTGCAGCATCTCTTGACATGCTACACAAAGTGGGGGCTGGGCGGGTTCTGTGCTAGACACCTGCAGCATCTCTTGACATGCTACAGGACACTGGAAGAAAAAGGAAATCTCAACCTGGAGTATCAGTGGGCCGCATGTCAAAATGTCCTATAAGATAAGAGTTTCTAGCAGCAAGTGTTCCTGGTTTGCCCTCTGCTGTGTTATAAGGCAGCAAGGGATCCTACCAGATACCAGGCCATACTCTTACTCTTTCCAGCCTCCAAAGCCTGAGCTAAAGAAATCTATAACTTTTAAAATAAGCCTTAACTCTTTTGTCATCAGAACAGAAAATTAACTAAGACAGCAGTGAGCAAAACAGTGATTTTATCCCTGTTTGCCTTGGGAGCGGCTGGAGCTGTGGTGGACAAACATTAGCAAGTCTCTTGTAAGTTCCCACAGGCATTATGACTTGGGGTCCTTAGAAAGCATGCTTGGGTCAGCAAACTCAGTGCGAATGCAAATGAAAGTGGACTGTGTGTGTTAAGCACAGCTCCCAGCCACAGGCTTGGCTGAATGGCCCAGCCTTCAAACATCATCAATTCTCCCCCACTCGTGTAAATGTCCTTAGCTGATGGGGACATCTTGGTTCACAAAACTTACACTTTCCCTCCAGGCTAGGAGGCCCACACGTAATGGTGGGCTGACCCAGGAGTCTAGAAGGCAGGATGGCTTTGATCAAGCAGTGGGAGTGGGTGGGAACTATGTGGTCTGTGTGTGCTCCTGGGCTCTTCATCATCAAATCAC
>LOEQ01001356.1:9690-19758 GCA_001685075.1 Bramus lutescens
GCCCAGCCATGCGGCACTGGGCTGGTCCCGGAGACACTGAGTCCCCGGAAGGTGCAGATTCCCAGTGGTGAGCGGTGGCCGGGCGCGTGGGTGGGAGACACACGGGCAGATTGGATATTTATTACTTAGAGGAGAGAAAGAGTGGGGAAAGAAGGAGAGAAAGGAGAGAGACAGAGAAGGGAACCGGGAGAGAGAAGCAGAGCACGTGCCAAGAGGGGAAAGTGAGAGTCAAGATGGTGAAAGGAGGGCAGGGGTCACCGGGAGTGGGCGTGGCTTGTCTCTTAAAGAGATGAAAACCATAACCATACTGAGAGCAGTGCAGAGAGTGGTGGCCTGGCATGTAAGGTTCGGAAGTTTCAGAGTCCTTCAGAGAATCTGTCACTTCCATTTGAAGATATTTTGTATTAAAAATCTATGATTTCTGACCTGCTGAAGCTGGAGAGTCAACTATGATCAAGAAGAGACAAGAACGATTGAAGCAAGTACTTCCTCAAGGTCAGCACGCAGAAGCTGTGGTCTGGAGGGGGCCAAGGATACATCTCATGCTGGCAACTGAATGTGTAAATGGGTAGACATCTCTCATATGGCACTGATTTAGGCAGGATGGAAGCTGCAGCATTTAAGGGGTCATGGAGAGCAGATGAAGCTTGGTACTGTGGGAGAGCAGGAAAGACTATTGGGGAAGGTGCAGCTTCAGTGGCAGTGGAGACCCCAGCATACTGGAGACCCCAGGGCCATCAGACAACCACTAATGACAATGGCAGGTGTGGAACACACAAGACATGCTGTATGCACTGGAGATGACAAAGCCAGAGAAGGGAGGAGCTGCCCAGACCCTTTGGGGCCCAGAGGATTGTGAGTGGTCCCCACACATCAGGCAACAAACTTTCTACACTGTTGAATTTTTATTTTGCTCTGATTTGATTGTAACTGTTCCCTGGTTCTTCCTTCTTCAAATAAAATATGTGTAACTTAGTTTTCATCTTATAAGAGACCACAGTTGAGAGATTTTGGAATTTTAGAGAGACTTTAGATACTCCAAAGAGACTGAACTTTTAAAAACAGTGGTACTTTGAAAAGTTGGAAAAGTATTCAAATAAGAAAGAAAATACCAGTATTTAACAATGATGTGTTTGTGTCAAGCTGATAGAGGGTCAATTGTGCTATTTAATTTTGTCAACTTGACACGGACAAGACTCATCTGAGAAGAGGGAACCTCAATTGAGAAACTGCCTCCGTAATACTGGCCTGTGGGCCAGATTTTACGACATTTTCTTGATTGATAATTGATGTGGGAGGGCCGAGGTCACTGTGGGCAGTGGCACCTCTGGGCAGGTGGTCCTGGGTTGTATAAGAAAGAGCAGGATGAGCAAATCTTGGAAAGTAATCTAGTAGGCAGCATTGCTCCACTTCTGGCTCCAGGCTCCTCCCCTGATTTCCTGCTTTGACTTCCCTCCATGATGGAATGTCATCTACAAGTCACAAACAAAACCAAACCAACCTTTCCTCTTTGGGTTCCTTTGATCATATTGTTTAATCACAGCCATAGAAAACAAACTAGGTCAGATGCCAGCCAAGAGGAGCTGCAAGTGCTGGGATGGTAAATTCCTCAACTGTTATAATTCTGAGCTGTTGGGGGATCTTGGGCCACAGGTTGAGAGTGGGTCATTCTTTGGAGAATGAATCTAGGTGGCACGCCTAGAGAGCAAAGGTGGTGTGTTTGCCCCCAAGGCAGGAATGAGTTTCCTACCTTTGCTGGGTCCCCAATGAGTCAGTCCCTGGTTGAGTCTTGGAGGTGGAAATGATTGGTTCCTAGCACAGGAATGAGTTCTCTCTACAGTAGTCAGAAGCAAGCTTCTCTCAGAGCTGGAGCAGGAGTCACCAAGGTTAGAGGAGATTCCCTTGTCAGTCCAGGAGTATCAGATCTTAGAGCAGGAGGGGTCAGAATCTAAGCGAGATTCCCTGCAAGCAGCATGAGTGGTGAATCTTGGAGGCAAAAACAGCACAGAAGAGACCAGGCCCCCAGCCAGAGCCAGGAGGCTGCTAAGGGATGACATCCCATAGGTGCATATTAGCTCTTCAGGTCTTAGTTGTCTGAACATACATATGTAAATGAGGTGACAAATAAGGACCAATCAAGAAAGAAACTGCCAACTCATTAAGAGAAAGCACAAACTTGTCAAAACTGGAAGGGTCTTTATTCAGGAAAGTCCCTTTGTCTCCTATTCCCCTCCCTCAGTGTTGGGGGGAATTTGACATAAATGGAACAAGAAGGAAAAGAAAATCCTTATCAGGTTCATGGTCACTGCTGGCTCTAATTGCAACTGGGGTTCAACTGTTGCCCTGGAACTTGCATAATGCATACTCCCACTGCTGCTGTTGGATCAGGTATTGCTGTTGCCCAACTCCTATCAAAACTGAAGCTATTTCTGAAAGGTTTCCTCTCCTGAATCTGCATCACCCACCGCACTGACAGCTCCTGATGCAGCATATGAGACCCCAGCATGTTTTCTTGTTGTAAGGAGGTAAGTGGGATGCAAATTATTCCCACCTTTTAATCAATGTGCCTTTGGCGATGCATCCAGACCAACGAAGGGAACTCTTCTTCCATTCTCAGTCTGTGTGGGCTCTACCCATTCCACATTGTTAGGCACCAGTCTTTCCCAAGAGCCTGTGCCATAGAAAGCTGTGCTTCCCCTGACTTCCCTTCAGGTTCAACCCTGATATGTGATCAACACCGTCTCTGAGTGGAAGACTACTAGAGGCTCCCCAGGTCACAGGTGTACTTCCTCTTCCTAAGCTCTGGAAGTTTGCACCTGACCAGGCCCTGTGGTGGTCATCTGTTTAAGGTTTTCATAAGGATGTGGCGGCCCAGTAACATGGGAGCTTGCCTACAATGGCAGACCGTGGGCTCCATCCCCAGCTCTGAAAAGAAAAAGAAAAAGAAAAAAGAAAAAACATATGGCTTAGAAGGCATGCTTTCTGATCTTGTATTAACTTGATGCAAGCTGGAGTACCTGTGAAGAGGAAACAAATGGGAAAATGTCCCCACCAGACTGGCCTCTGAAAGAATTTGGGGGCATTTTTGATTAATTATTGATATGGGATGGCACAGTCCATTGTGGGTGGTGCCACCTTTGAACTGGTAGTCCTGGGTTCTATAAAAAAGCAGACTGGGCAAGCCATCAGTAGTAAGCTGGTAAGCAGCTCTCCTCCATAACACCTGCTTCAGTTCCTGCCTCCTGGTTCCTACCGTGATTTCCTGTCTTAGCTTCCCTTAATGATAAATTTATAACCTATAAGCCAAAAAAAAAAACCCTGTTCCTCTGCGGGTTGCCTTTGGTCAGGGTGTTTTCTCACGGTAACAGAGACTTAACTGTAACAGGGGGTAAAGGTATTTGCTGGTCAGGCCTTGAGGCATGAGTTCGATTCCACTGACAGTGGAAGGACATAACTCCTGAAAACTGCTCTCTGACCCCCAGACCTGTACCATGGTAAGTGTTGGCTCCCCTAGAGCTGGGGTTACCCTGGGTTGTGAGCTACTTTGTGCAGGTGCTGAGAACTGAACCTGGGTCCTCCATGAGAGTAACCAGCGCTCTGAACCACTGAGCCACTTCCTAAGCGCTACCACCTGAAATTTTATTCTTGTACTGGAATTTTGGACTTACGAGGTGTCCTTGGCTCTTTTTCCTTCTCTTCTGTGAAAAGTCTACTCACACGTTTGTGCAGGGGTTTGTTTAGTGATGTCACTTCCTTAGAAGCGTTTTTATATAGTCTGACTGTCACATTTTGCCAGCTCACACGGCTGCATTTTCCTCAGGCCCATGGTTGTCTGTTATTATCTGCAATGCTTCTTCTTCTTGTTTTGTAGAAATTCAAAGTTTCATGCTGTTTAAAAGAATCAACCTTTTTTCTTTTCTTTCTTTTTTAACACAGGCTTCCTAGGTCTTTTTGACATGTCTTTAGCTAACCCAGGTCATAAAAGATAGAATCTCTTATTTACTTCTGAGTATTTTAACATTTTACTTTTAAACCTGGCCATCCATCCACTTGAGACTTGGCTTTTGTACTGATATAAGCTGAAGCTGGATTTTGTATTTTTTTATGTGAAGACCCAGTTTCCCTGACAGGGTTGGTAGTATTGTGGCCACGCCTCTCTCTTCTGCCCAGTGCCCCTTCTCAAGGCAGTGTACCGCTTGAAAAGTCTTCTGGATCTGCGTGGGTCGGGTCCCCTATTCTTCAACCAGTTCCTTTGTGGCTCCCAAGGGGCACTATGCTCTTCTTGCCCATCCTTTTTGTCTGCATGGGGAGCTGAGAGTTGTTTACCTCTGCAAAGAGCTTTCTCTATTGACTCTGCCAGTGAGCACCAGAATCTTGGCCTGGACATCGACCATGCATCCATCTCTGTTGTTTGCCCACTGATTCTTGGGATTTTTCAGTCAAATATTCACAGCTATGAACCCACTATACTCTATCTCTTCCTCTTTCGGTCTCTTGGAGCAGGCCAAGGCTGAGGCTACATTTCAAAGCTCCTGATACCCAAGTTCATTAGACCGACTCTGTTCCAAGGGCTCTCCCGTGTTATGCTGCCTTCCCCACTACCCCAGTGCATGCATGATCTCTTGCTTTCTTCTGCTGTGAGTGGTGAATCCATGCTGCCCATCAGAACTCTCTGCCTCTTTGTCTTAATATCACCGCTGTGTAGCACACTTGGGGGCCAATGTTTCCAGAGACCTTGGGTAGCAGTGACCTGCCACTTGTTGCGGAAGCTGCTGGGACTGGGCCATCTTCCCAGACTAATCACCAAGTGTCCTATAGTCCAGATGGCAGAGCTACAAGAGAGAAAGAGCTGTCCAAGCCACACGGGCTACACAGGACAAGAAATCACGCCACAGAAGGAAAGCAGGAGAGTAGTGGTTTGGCCACAACACCTTTTATGATTCTTAAAGAGAAATCATCCGACTTGGAAGAGGGGAGCTGTTATAATGAACCCCACTATAAGACTGTGGTTAACCTGTAATAGTCACGGAAGAATAAGCCCATTGATTCACTGGTGACATGGAAGACAGGGGTGTACCCAGGTAACACTAGACATTTGCAGGTGTTCTAGCTGGGCTCATACAAGGTGGCAGGTGTGCCCACATGTGCATGGCCTGTCACCTGTAGCTACCCCAGATGATTGTAGCATTGAAAGTGTTACATGAGCAGTGGAACTTCCCCAACTGCAAGTGGGACTTGACAAACAGGACTATGGATGCTTCTAGAAGAAAACAGTTTCCCAGGAATATCTGGGGGATTCCCATTTTCTGTGGCTGCTGGGGTGGATTCATCTGCTAAGGGACAGTTGTATGTTATGTTCTACACACATCTGCCTATTCTCAGAGTGGGACCATGCTGTCCATGTTCCTGGGGCTCCATAGCTCAGCACCAGCCACCATGACAAATCTTAACATGGTCACTGGAACGGTGGTAGGACGAGGGCAGACCAGCTCCTATTCCAAGGCTGGACCTCACATTTGTCACCTGGATGGATGGGTTGTCTATCCCAGCTCATTCTCAGGGTGCTGCCTCAGTATTTAAGCTAAAATTTGGGTAAAGAGGTGTGAACCACAGCCACCTTTGTGGATCCCTGGAGCATGGGGTGGGCTGCCCCATACTCCCATGTGTCCCCTTACCATGTGATTGAGTAGACCAACTTCATAGATGATGTGTGGTGGGAGGAAAACTGAGTTACAGACACAGGGAAACCCAGGCTTAGCATGGCGATGAGACTAGCACAGGCTGCCACAATCTGTACCCATGCAGAGAGGGAAACCCAGACGGAGAGAAGGCCTTGCTGCAGGCTGAGCACCTGCTCTTTCTCCTCCTGGTATCAGTTGAGGAGCAAGGGCCTGTACCCTCAGAGCCCTGGCTGCAGGTCTACGAGCAAGACACAGTGATATGGCCCCCACACAGAGCCACCAGGTCAGAACTCAATGGGCCTTCAACTTTTCCCCAGGCTCCACTGTCGTGAGGCATGAGCAGATGCAGCAGCATGGCGTGGGGTGGGGAGAGGCAAGGGGTCCTGGCTACCAGGGGTCCTTGATCCTTTCCCACCAAGTGCCTAGCAAAGCTTCACCACCTGCCTTTCTGGAGAGGCCTTGAAATAGGCTGAGCTGGAACAGAGATGTCTCCCTGGCAATCCTCTCATTGGCTTCCCATCTTCCCCAGACGCTGTGTTGTACCTTACCACGTCAAGGGTCTCCAGCGTCCCTCCCAGCAGGCCCTGCTTCTAACTCTCTGAGCTACATGCTTTTTTCCAATTGTCTTAATTATTTTGCTAATTAGAAAACCTCTTTTTGTTCAATTGGCATTTAGGAGGCTCCCCAGAGAGCTGGCAAGTGTACTCAGAACTTGCAGTGGCTGAGACCGCAGCTCCGCGCAGCAACACCCAGAGGCGGCAGGTATAGACAGAAGCCCCACTGGAGTTCAGCCAGCAGCCTCTTTCCATAGCACCCTGGATTGCTTTCTTCTTCCTTTTTTAATGTGCAAGAAGAAAAATTGTACCCAAGCTTTGGTCACATGTGCTTTCTTCTGTGCTCACAGAAAGACAGAGGGAACTTGACGGGGGTCAGCCCCTCTCTTTTCTAATCAAGGAAAATCGACCCTTTGAGGAGAACAAAACTTGAATTTCCCAAAGACAGTCTGGCAGCATTTGGTGTGAGCATAGCTGGTCCGGGGTGAGATGACTGTCCTACTGAACCCTTCCGGTTAGGTTCCATCTTGTGAAAATGGCCCAACTTTGGCTAAATAGATCAATATGAAACAGGCTATTTTGCAATTTTTTTCAAAATTTGGCTCTGGAAATAAGATAGAACAGAGGCATATCAGGCGTAGCCATCACGTGATGCACCTGCCTCCAGATCCCACAGATGAGATGGATGGTAGTTTGAATAGATATGGCCCCTATAGACTCAGGTGTTGGAATGCTTGGCCTATAGGGAAGGGCACTATTAGGATATGTGGCCTTGTTGAAGTAGGTGTGGTCTTGTTGGAGGAAGTGTGTTATTGTAAGGGTGAGCTTTGAGATCTTATGTGCTCAAGCTACACCCAGTGTGGCACCCAGTCTCCTCTGCTGCCAGCAGATCAAGATGTAGAACTCTCAGCTTCTTCTCCAGTACCGTGTCTGCCTGCATGCTGTCATGCTTCTCACCATGACAATAGTGGACTAAACCTCTGAAACTGTGAGCCAGTTCCAATGAAATGTTTTCCTTTACAAGAGCTGCTGTGGTCCTGGTGTCTCTTGGAACAACAGAAACCCTAAGACAAGATGTTTCTATAGGAAAGCTGTGAGAAGTGAAATTGTGGGCTGCTTAGCCACAGACAACTTTACGGGAAACATGGTCAGAGAAAGGTCTAGGACCTTGGTTGTGTGCTTGCCCTGTATACTAGATGGCCGGAATGGAGTTCCCATGGATACTGTGAGGAGGGTGGGGCTTAGTATCTCTTGTAAGCTTGGGAAGATTCTGTAATTACCAGGAAGCAGAGAGCAATGGTTCCAGTGGAGTAAAAGGGGAAGCTTCCAGGGGAAGAGGCTATGGAGGTGTGTTGCCTGGAGCCTTGGGGGCCCCAGTGCTCATCTTCCAGAGGGAAGCTTTGACTCACCAAAAGCCTCCATGTTTTCAGGAATACTTTGGGAGCACAGATGTAGAGCTTAGAAATGGAGGCCCGAGACCACAGAGGGCCAGCCCTCCAGTCATGGGAACCTGGCAGAAACTATAGTGAACACACTGTCCCCTGCCCCAGGTACACAGCAAAGTAGAGTCCAGCAGTCTCTGTGTAGCTGGGAGCTTTTTCGTGGCTCCAGCTTCCTGCTCTGCCCACCCATGTGGTCCACACATGGTTTTGCAGAAACTCACCTATCTGAGTGGCTGCTGGCCCTCCCTTAGCCACAACCAGGTAATGAATGATATTTACTCTAGGTTCAAAGTGTGCCTGTGCCCAGTCATGCTGGTCATCAATGTCTTTTCAGTGCTGGACTCTGTGCAGCCTGGAAACACTGGGAGGGTGAGTGCTTCCTTACATAAGGAGACTGGGAGTGGACACTGCACAGTCCTGAGGCCTGGTCTCCTGCCGCAGCTTCTCAAGCAGACTGAAGACCTTGTTGATTGAACCCTGTGGGGAAAGATTATATCACCTGTGGTGGGACTAGAATGACAGCTCTAGGAAGAGCAGGACTTTGGGAAACATCATCAAGAAGGCCCAGGAGTGACTTATGAACCAGAGGGTGGTACCACATGACGGGCAGGCCTGGTCTCTAGCAGAACCAAACAGGGTCAGCCAGTCAAATGAAGATGTCAGATCCTGCCTGGGCTTGCGGTTAGAGCCCCACTTCTGCCCTCAGGAACAGTGCCTGAGTTCCCAGCATGCCTCAGAGTTGGGGAGGGTGTCGAAGACCAAGCAGTAGAAGCGACCAGACACATCTGACCCACACCAACCCTGCAGTCCTCACAGCCATGGACCCGCTGTGCCACCAATAGCAGTAGACAGAAAGAGGAGTGAGGTCAGTAAGCATGCATGATGTCTTTGTGGTCACCAGCTTTCAAATTAAGCCTGTCTCACAAATAGTCCCTGCAGAGATTCTGGCCTTGGCTACTAACTGGACAGCCTTCTAGAGGTGTGTGTTACAGTCCTAGCCTTTTGTGTCCTGCTGCCCCTCTGAAGGGCTTGCCACCTGCTGCACTGGCCATCCGGGTACCCAGATCAATGTTCCTACCCAAGAGCAACTAGCTGGTGATGCTGGAAGGCATGTGTAGGCTTGAGTACTTTTGGTCAGAAGACATGACACATCCCATGTCACAGGGACACATGGGGGAGGACACACACAGGATTAACGAAGAAAAGCTTCCTTTCCTTTGGAGGGGATTTTAATAGAAACTCTGATGTTGTAGACCAACGTTGGCGACAACTCCCCAGTGACACAGGTCAAACCCACATATAGCAATGGAGCCTCCGGAAGCTGGAGGCTGGAAACCAAGTTCCTAGGCAGAGGTGGCAGGGGCATCAGAGGCCACATGCTGAGGGAGTTCTTGTGTTTGTTCTCTCTCTGGGAGCACAGCCTACCCAGTGCTCTGCTAGCCTCTTCTCCAGAGCTCCTAACTTCCCTGAGAAGCCCAGCATGGCCTGTCACCTGGACTGAACGCCAAAAGCAGGCAGATGCCATCCTCTGTATTGGTCACAGTAGGGGCTAGACATGGCCCCTTTGAGTGTCCTGATAGTACATCAGAGAGAACAGGAAGCATCAGGTGCCTGTCTCTTGCATCATGACCCCCACACTGCTCAGCCATACACAAAGAATGCAAGCAAATATATGAATACACTTATCTGGGTCAAGATGGAGCAGGAAACTCACATGTAGGAACCAAAGAGTAGAGTTTTAGAGGCATACTCTAAAGGTTCTCAACCGTCCTAATGCTGCAGCCCTTTAATGCAGCTCCTCATGTTGTGGTGAAACCCCCCCACACACACACCATAAAATTGTTTTCAGGCTGGGCTGCAGCAGTGGTGCAGGCCTTTAACCCCAGCTCTTGAGAGGCAAAGCAGGAAGACCTCTGTGAGTTCGAGGCCAGCCTGGTCTACACAGTGGGTTCCAGAAGAGCTAGGACTATTTCACAGAGAAACCCTGTCTCAAAAAACCAAAAAATAAACATTGTTTTCATTGCTGCTTCATAACTGAAATTTGGCTACTCTTATGAATCATGACATAAATATCTGTTTTTCTGATGGTCTTAGGTGACCCCTGTGAAAGGGTCCTTCAACCTCCAAAGGGGGTTGTAACCCTCAAGTTGAGAACCACTGCTCTAGGCAGTCAGCCAGGTGGGAGAAGAAAAAGATGTGTCCTGCTCTCCTGGCGCAATGTGCCACATGGTGGGGAACATGAAGGTAATTAGATGAGAAGACAGATCTGCAGGAATTCCTCTGCCCAAATCTTTCCTGTCTCTCTCAGTATGAGGCTGGCTTAAGAAGCTTTGCCACACTGACAATGAGGGCTGACTGAGAAGCCAAGGACAATGGAACTGGGTTTTGATT
>LOEQ01001356.1:42436-53051 GCA_001685075.1 Bramus lutescens
TAGCACATCCCCAAGTGCAGACAGAAGGATAAGACTGGGAAGACCTTGAGCTTGGGAACAGGTTTGGGGATCAGAAACACCTCATGCGGATTTGGGGTCAGTTGAGTTAGCTGAGCTCTGGTTCTGTTCATTCACACACTGACTGCAAGTTGCTCCAGTGAGTGCCCTGTCTGTACTCTCCTTGGGAGGTTTTGCTGAAGGTCGCTAGAGCTTGGGAGCAGGTTCTTCTGTCTGTATCATACACAAGTACAAATTCACGTGTGACCCACCCTGAGGATTTAAGTTGATGTCAACCTCTCATAGGACAGATGAGACAATCAGAACAGGCCCTGCACAGAGCCCTCGATTATGAATGAGACTGTGTTACCTGGGAGTTCTGACATGGTCTGCTTTCTGAGCTCCAGTCATCAGTAAAAGCCTATGTGGTCCCAGGTTTGAGTGCAGTTCTCAGCCTCCTTCCCCAAAGCAATTGCTAGGACCCAGTACCTTCTCCTGAGCCCTGGCCTCCTGCTCAATCAGTCAGGGGCCAATCAAGCAAACTGCACCCCCCCTTCTGCCCTGAACATTCCAGTATCCCTAGTGTCTGCAAAACAGATGAAGCCTCCTCTCTAAGTCCTTAGTGCCTTCAGTCCTGGTTCCTCAGATAGAAACTGCCCAAGATGCAGGGAACATACTGGTCCCTGGGAGCCCCAGGCAGCCCATCTCCTGCTAAACCATAATGCCTTGTCCCAGTTTCCAGGCTCCAGGGAAGGCATGGCCATTAAGGAGGAAGCCAGATCTGGGAAAGTGGAGCCATTTGGAAGAGCTAGGCAGCCATTGTCTCCAGTAGGAGACATCCTTCGGCAGCACCTCTACCTGCCCCCACTACACACCTTCACTAGAGCTGGGGTTCGTTTCCAGCTTGGGCTGTTGGCCTCACGCTCTGATTGCTGGTGGATTCTATTTTAAATAAGACCCGAGGAGGGAAGTGGGGAAAACGAAGTGAGCCAGAGGCCCAGGAGGGATCCGAGTCAGAGAGCAGAGAATGGAGTTTCCATCTGAGCAGAGTCTTTGCAGCTGGGGCCTCGTTGACCTCCTCCAGCATCCTCCCGGAATGGCAGCCCAGCAAGGCACGGCCCTTCCAGACGCTTCCTAGAGGAACAGAAATGGATGTTTTAGGAAGAGCTGCAAGATTCCTGGAGAGGAAACAGCTCTGGACTGGCTCTCATTAAAAGTTATAGGTGAATGAGTGTGGGCAGTCTGGAACACAGAAAGGCACACTGGACCAGAGGAAGGGACACCGAGGTCCCAGCATCAGAAGCAGCCTGAGGCTACCCTCCCTAGCTCTCCTAAGGAGTGATACATTTGTTCTTACTCCCTGGCGTTAATTTCCCGTCATGATTCATGGCCTTATTACCAAGTCCTCCTAAAGGCATGAACTATTTTTTTTAAATATAGTTTACATTTTGGGTAAAATTGATCGCCATTCTGCCCCCTTCAGGAGAATGAGAACAGAGGCTGACCCCGGATATCAGATGTTGGGTTGATACAAGTTAAATGCAGAGTCACTATACTTAGCTGATACAGCCAAGGGTCAGTGGGCATCATTCAGCCCAAATCAGATGGCTAGGACCTGAAGGACAAGCAGTCAGGCCAGCAGGTACCTGCTGTGAGTCTTTGGCTGGGTACCCAGAANAAGCCATGGCAGCTAGGGGCAGGCAAGCCACTGCTCAGGCTACTTATTTCTCTGGCTATAAATGGGAAGGAATGGAGGTAAGGCGCTGATGTCTACTTCAGATCCCCACACAGGTGCTCAGACCTGGGAGCTCTTACCATCCTGGGACTGCCAGGCAGGTACTGATCCCTGTTCACTAATAGGATGCCCAGTTCAGAGGCATAAAGTGACTTGCCAACATCCCCAGCTCATAAGCACTGGAATTAATAAGGCTCAATAAAGGGAAGTTTACAGTTGCTCACACAGGCCCCAAACAGCTCTCCAGCCCAAACGTCCCTCGTCAGCATTTAATTTTTATTATTTGTATTAATATTAGAGATACAAGGCCTTTGTAAATTAGGTGTTAAACTGTAGCCTTTAGTTTTGCATATTCATGAGGTTAATGAGCACCATCAGGAGGGCTCACTAGGGTGTTGGCAGAGGAGCTCTGAGCCCCACATTCTGATCACTCAGGTCCCTCACCTTCCCCTGGACTCCAGCCAACTGCATCTGTCAGCTGCCCCAAAGCTCCTGAACAGAGAGTCTGGCCCCTGAGCCCCACTGTGATAGTCTATGACCTCATCTACCACTGAGCTCAGAGACCCAGGGACTTGGTGGAAATAGGCCACTGGGTTAGAAGAAGCCTGGCTTTCCAGATGACCGAAAGCTCAATTAGACAGGTTCCCAGATTCTGCAAACCTGCCTTTGTCAGACTGTGTCTTTTGCGTGTTAATCGATGACAGTTTGGAACTATTCGATGAATCCCTTTGCCCGCCCTAATGACTTAGGGGATTACATCCTTGAAGCCATACAAAATAGGAGAGAGGGGGCTAGTCAGTGCTGACCTAGCATGCAAAGGGCCTGGGTTTGAGCTCAAACATTGCATCATTTAGATTACGGTGCATGCCTGCAATCTCAGCATTTGGTTCAGAAGTCCAAGACCATCCTTGGCTACAAAGCAAGTTGGAGGTCAACCTTGCATATTTAATGTAATGCACTGTCTCAAAACAGGGTGGGCTGGAGAGATGGGGTTCAGCTGGTAAAGTATTTGCCACACAAGCATGGAGGCCTGAGTTTGAACTCCCAGAGTGCACATCAGAAAGCCTTTAAGTCCAGCACTCAGGAGGCAGATGCAGGTGGATCTCTGTTAGTTTGAGGCCAGCCTGGTCTACAGAGCGAGTTCCAGGACTGGAGAGGTGGAAACAGGAGAATCTTTAAAGCTCCATGTCCAGCCACAGCAGCCAATCAGGGAGCTCCAAGTTTAGTGAGAGATGCCTTCCTCAATCAATCAATCAATCAATCAAAAATTAATCAATCAAGTGGGAAAGGACTGAGGAAGAGACCTGATCCTCTGCCTACCCACGCACATCCCACACTCTTGCACAGACTAATGCACACATAGCAGTTGTGTGTGTGTGTGTGTGTGTGTGTGTGTGGGAAAGGGGACCAGAAACAAAAGAATACAGTCACAGAGGTCCAAGAGAGAGTAAGGAGGTAGGACACAGGAGCAGTCTGGAAGGCTCCCAGTAGCCTATGAGACAGCTCATTGTCCCTTAGCTTTCTCATGGCTATTGTGGCACCAAGCCACCTACATACTCCTCTGGAGGGTGGAAGTCCTAGATGACTCTTGTGGGCTGATTCTCTGGAGGCAGAGGGCCCATCCTACTGGTCCAGCCACTGGGGACTCCTGGAGTTCTGGGCTTCGGCCACATCTGTCATCTGTGTCTTTGCCATCACATGGCCACTCCCTATATCTAATCTTGCTTTGTTTCTGTCTGCTGAACAGAAGTGCACTGAGGCATCATATTACCATGCTAACCCTAATCACTGCCAGCTCAAGACCCTGACCCCACTCACACCTGCACAATCCCTGTGCCTCTGGGGCTCAAGCCCTGGGTATAAGAGGGGGGTGGGGTCAGTCCACCACAGGCTTCACAGTCCCCTAGGCAGTGTGACAGGTACAGCAGCATGAAACTGGGGCTTAGGGTATCAGCTCACTAAGTTTCCCTCATTCTCCCTTGGGCATTCTGCTACTGCCCCAAGGCGTCCAATCATGCCCTCAACTTGAATCTGTTGCTTTTGTTGGTCACTTAAGCTAAGGTCAGTATTCGGTTGATAAGAACAAGTTCTGTCTGGCTACCCAAGGCATGGTGGTGGCTGTTCCCACCCCAGGCTGGCAGAGCCAGACACTCTGCAGATACCCAAGGGAGGCCTCCTCCCTTCACCCAACCAGCCTCTGCACAGAGGGCCTCAGGATGCCTGAATGCCCAAAAGTCACAGGTGGTGACTGCAGCCTTTGGATGGGAGAGATGACATCTGAATTCTGGCTAAGTGGCAGCAGGCTGGGTGACCACTTCAGTGACTGTCAGAGAAAAGGAGAGTTCAGTGGTTTGAGGGACATAATGACAAACAGCAGCCAATTCTGTGCCCAATGGTCAGGAGATACAGATGTCTTGTATATGAATAGCTTTCAATGTCGTGGTTTCTCACACTTTGCTCTATGTGAGACTCTGGAGAGGGGTCAGGTCAGGGAAGGCACATTGTCACAGCACCCCCTAGATTAATAGAAGGTCCGCCACCCACTGCAGGGCCCAGAGTTAAGAAGAACTCCCTGAAGTTGTCAACTACCACCTCCATCACCACTTCCTCTTCCAGCTTGCAGGACCCTTACAAGCCTAGGAAAGAGTGGCAATGTCACATGAACACAAAACAGGCAAAAATGGGACATCCAACTGCCCCAGAGGAGGGGCAGAAATCGCAAAAGGCCTGGGGAAGAAGCTGTCATCTGACCAGGATTGAGGCACAGCTGTTCCACAATTCCTGAGACCCTAGGAACTCCTGGAGCAGGAATCCTGGGGTGAATAAGGATCATGAATCACACAAACAGGGCACAGTCTCAGTAGGATGGTGGACACCTGCCCAGAAACCCACCAGCAGCAGGAACATGTGTGATGGCACAGTTTCCCAGAGAAAGCCTGGCCAGTGACAACACAGCCATGATCCAGAGCCCTTCAGCCGAGGGGTGGTTGTTATTTGTGCCTTTATTTTTAATAAGATGGCTTGCACATATGGGTGCAGAATAATGGTTTGATTTCACACGCAGGGAGGGGTTGCTGGAGATGGAGAGATGCATCATTCCGTCTTCCCACAATTACTTTTGTCTTGTTTGGTTTGTGGGAGAGTGCATGAAATCTGCCCTGGCTAGTATCTTCTCGAGTGTACAGCATAGCATGTTAGCAGCACTCGCTGTCCTGTGTGGTTGTGTTTGTCCTAGTCGGGTTCAGCTGTCGACTCGACCCAACCTAGAGTCACCTAAGAAGGGAGAGTCAGTTGAGGAATGACCCAGATCAGATTGGCTTGTGGGTATGTCTGGAGGGATTATCCTGACTGTTAATTGATCTGAGAGAGCCCAGCCCACTGTGGGTGATACCACTCCCTAATTAGATAGGCCTGAACTGTATAAGAAAATGAGCTGAGCGTGAGCCTGTGAGCAAGCCGGCAAGCAGCATTCCTCCAGGGTTTCTGTTTCAAGCGCCTGTTTGAGGGCCTGCCCTGAATTCCCTCAATGAACTAGGACCTGGAAGTGTAATCCAAATAAACCCCTTCCTCCCTTCAGCTGCCTTTGGTCAGAGTGCATTATTATAACAGAAAAGACACTAGAATGGTGTTAAAGCTGTACCTACTCTGCCTACCAGAAACATGGCGCCCTGGACCTGGATCTCCTTATTCCATCTGTTCCATCCATCAGAGACCACTGTCCATTCTGTTCCTTGGGTTTGTCTCTTCGATGCCACCTGTCAGTGAGATATCAGAGCTGTCGCCTATTTTCACTTAGTGCAATGGTTTTTTTGTTTGCTTGTTTGTTTGTTTTCTGCTGCAAATGGCAGGGCAGAGTTTCCTGTTGCTGCTGGCTGGAGAGTCTGCCTTTGCCTGCATGGATGGTTTTACATATTCATTCATTTCTCCCTGGGAGCTTGTTGCCTTGTAGAATCCTACAGGGGCATTAGAGCGCATACATAAGCCTGCTGGGACTGCCCATTTCTGACCCCTGTCTTTGCACAAGGAAGGGACTGAAGGCTGCCAGTCCACACGCTATCGGGCAAGTGAGCAATTAATGAGAAGAGGAGCCTCCTGAGAGGGGAGCAGGACCTAAGGGACACCTCCAAGTAAGTCCTGTTAGAAAGCAGCCAGGGAGGGAGTTCTGGGAATCCTGCACAGGTCAGGCTTGAGTCCAGGGCTGCTCTACTGAACAGCAGGGGGCCACTGAGCCTGCTCTCAGTGGGGCTGCTTTCTGGCATTGTGCTTTAGCATAATGCCCCTTAAAGCCCCACTCAACTCAGCTTTCCATATGTATGCCCATATGTCTGTCCTTTCTACATTTCCTCATCATTCCAGCAATGTCTCACCAGAAACTGTGGCGTCTGAGGGGCACTGTGGCAGCAGGAGAAGGAGCTGGAGAAAAACACACCTACCAGGAATTCTTCATCGGGTAAAACCATCTCTCGAAACTGAAGAATCATGAATGCAAACCTGATACTCAACTACTGTGAAAAGTCACAGCTAACAGCATGCTTCATGACAAAAGAGCAAATGATGTCCTTATGATAATGGAGTGAGCAAAGATGTCTACCCTTGGGACTTCACTCAGTGCTGTGCTGAAAGGTCCATCTCAAGAAAGGAGGTGAGAGACAAAAACTAGGTTATGGTTGAGAGGAAAGGTGAAACCACCTACTTGCAGACCTCATCTTTTAGAGCATGGGTCCCAAGGACTCTGCTAAAAAAAGAAGAAGAAAAGAAAGAAAGAGAGATTCTTTCTTTCTTTCTTTCTTTCTTTCTTTCGAAGGAAGAAAGAAAGAAAGAGAAAAATGAAAAAAGGAAAATCATACGTTTGCAAAGTGTCTCAGCTGATATTAACCAGCACTCTGCTCTGTTGCAAGAACTCAATCTCAAACCACTAGTAAACAATCCAAAACCTGAGTGAGGAAAGCATTTGTGTTTGTAATGGTATCAAGGAGAAATAAAGCCAACAAACAGAAAGTCAAGACCTTAGGCAGGAAGGTCGTCACTGGGAGCAGCTTTCCCCAGGACTGCACACTGGCAAGCCAGCACCCAGGCTGCTGAAGTGTGTCTAGGGATCTAGAGACCATGTTCTCCATTCCCCAAACTTATCAAAAAGGGAAGGTAGTAGAGATGGCGAGCCGATGCCATGGAGAATCCACACAGACTAATCAAATATAGTGGATATAGAAAAAATAAGTGATCACGATTTTGGTCAACTTATTTTCCTCATGATCACCAAGGACACTTGAAGGGAATTACCACAGTCTGCATATACTCAGGTAAAAGGTGAGGCGAGGTGTTTGCATGTAATTCACACACCCTCCTGAACCTGCAGAATCATCTGACTGCTGGTCTAGAGTTTGAATACTCTAGAATGATAGCTCTCAACCTGTGGTTCTCAACACCTGTGGAGGTCAGAGGACCCTTTCATTGGGGCCACCTAAGACCATCTGCATATCAGATATTTACATTATGATTTGTAACAGTTGCAAAATCATAGTTATGAAGTAGCAACAACAATGATTTTATAGTTGGGGCGGTCCCCACGACGTGAGGAACTGTATTAGGTGGGTCGCGCATTCGGAAGGTTGAGAGCCTCTGCTCTAGAAAGAGCTGGTGTGTGTTCAAAGAAGATGACGGAAAGAGATCTATGTTCAGCGCATACACTTATTTTATGTATTTAGATTCTCTGATTTGTGAATGGATGATCTCTTGGGTGCATGGCAGCCCAAGGAAAAGGCTGATGCACACATACACAGAGGCCTCCTAACACATGTACATACAAACACATACACACACATGAGAGAGAGAGAGAGAGAGAGAGAGAGAGAGAGAGAGAAAGAAAGAACTTACTACAGATAAGGCTAGAGGTCTGAATAGGCCAATTTCCATTTCCATATGCAGAATTGAGAAAGCTATCTATTAGCCACACCTGCTTTTTACCTCGGAAATTCTCCATAGCGTTTCAAGTCATGTAGAAGTAACTTAAATCATCAAAAATCTTCCTTCAGGATTGTAACCAAACACCCCCTCACGAAGCTAAAGTTATAGCCCCTTTGTGCAGAACATAAGACTCTGCTGGAATACCCACAGATGAACACAGCTTGTGAAAGAGAACCAGACGTGACCTTGTAGAGCTCTCCAGGAATGGGTGATGATTTCGAATTTGGAAACCAGGTTGCCTTTCACTGCTAATCCTCCTGCCTCAGCCTCCCAAGTATAGATACTACAGATGCGTCCCACATGCCAGGCTTCAAAATGCATCCTTGATAAAACTGTATAAAATAATAGAGTTGCCAACAACTCCCCCATTAACACACTAAAATTGGCAACAGTTCCCCCCACTGAAAATTTAGAAATACAAAAAAAATAAAGAGCGCAAGAAAATAGATCATAGCAAAAGGAGCATGCATGTCCATAAATATATGATGTGTTCAAAACAAAGCCGCAGAAAAATGTATTTCAGGTTGGTGATTTTTTTTTGCCTCAATCATGGGGCCAGCCATAGGAACACAGTGCCTAGCCATGGCCATGTGGCTTCCCTAAGTCTCTTTGCAGAGTAGCTAGAGACCATCTCTCATATTTTGAGATGCACTTATAGTTTGTCCTATCTTTCCTAAACTGCTAGACTACACACAACATGCAAGCATGCAAATACACACACACACACACAGAGAGAGAGAGAGAGAGAGACTACATATTTTAAAATTTTTAAATGATTACAGGTACCTACAACCAATCTAAATATGCCACTTTCTAGAATGAGTGAGCGGTAATACCATTGAACTATTAGAAATATATAGAACTGAAATATCTCTAAAACATTTATTAAGTAGAAAAGCAAAGTGCAAACCCAGTGTTTTTACAGGGTGTCTTAGGGCCATATACATATTCAGAGATACAGGAATGTATGGCAACATGGGACAGGGGAGACTCAGGGGAGTTTTTGCCATGTTGCTGGGCCCTGACTTTGGGGAAAGGAGCATCTCTTTGATAGTTTAGCATACTAAACATGCTAAGGCAGAATTCTGCTAAGAAAATAGAGGTAGGTCTACACAAGCATAAATTTGGTAGACATACATCTATAAGCACACAGTCAGCATAGGACACTGTACTTTGGTGGTCAGAGACAACCGTTCTCATCCTGGGCTTGGACCCAGCTTCACCAGCTGAGGCAAACTGTTCACAACCACTGACATAGAGTTTTCTCATCTCAAGAATGAGAGAATTAGCAACCCCCTTGCTTAGAAAGATTGTAGTGAGGACCGGGTCAGCACTGGTGGAGAGATCAGGACTGAGCCTGGCTATGGTGATGGTTCAGGGCCAGCCACTCTAACACTTCTGTTTCCTCTGTTTTTGGGTGTCACCTCTTAACCCCTAACTCTCTGTCTCCACATGGGAGGCCCTGGTAACGTGTCTGAATGCAGCAAACTCACTCCTAACCATTCCTTCCATCTTCCGCTCCTGCCATAGATATTGGTTTCAAGACTATGACAGGCCACCCGCTGGGCCACCACACTCCAGCAAAGCCAGGAAGGAGCCAAATGAAGGGCTCAGGCATCAGAACCGTGCACCTGGTCCTGGTGCCTCTGGGCGCTCTGGTTGAGAAGGCACTGGATGTGCTGGGAGCTGCAATCCAGTCTCAGAATGGAAATGTCTTGTTTTGAAATTTAGCTGCTCGATTTTATTTATTTATGGTACTGAGGCTAGAGTCCAGTGCCTCCCAAGTTCTGGGTAAGTGCTCTACTAGCAAGCTGCATCCCAAGTCCAGAAAAAGTGTTTTATGTATAGAGAGAAGAAAAAAGAAGAAATAAAGGAAAACAAAAAGGCCTGCTCTGGACACGGAATACCTGCCCACACCTGAGATACACACACGGCATGAAGTATTGAACAGCATTTCAGTTTCCCTCCTGGAGAAGGACCAAGAGAGGGTCCTCAAACATTTGCAAACACAAATGAGTTCTTGACTCCAAACAAAGACTTTTATCCAGGAAGGACTGGATGGGCCAGTCAGCAAGTGTGGCAGGGACAACTGGCTAGCCATATGGGAAAATAAAACCTCATCCTTTTCACAAGCCATGCACAGAGATGGGCTCCAGATGGCACAAAGAATCTCAATGTTAAGAGCAAAACTTTAAAATCTTAGAGGAAAATATCTTTTAATTCTTATTCGTGTTCTTCTTAAATAAGACTCAAGAGACTAAGAGGCAAAGAGGTGAATGGAAGACTTCACAGGATCCGAATTCAAACCTTAACACAGCAGAACCGCCATAAAGGAGGCCACAGAAGATAATTTATCTGATAAAACCAGTGAAGATTTTTATCTAGAATATACAAATGATTCTTGCGAGTCAATAATAAAATGAAAAATATGATGTGCAAATGGCATAAGCATCCAGTCAGGAAAAGGGAAGCTCAAATGCCGAACAAATATATGAGAAGAATTTAATTTGCCTCATTCTTAAGATAATGAGAGGAATTTACACACATCAGCCAAACTCATAAAAAGTAAAGAAGCCACATCAAATACCAAGAGGGTATGGGGAGTGGCTGCCAATGGGAGGAGGGTAATTTGATACAGTCTTGTTTTTGATTTTGTCATTGAATAGTATCTATCAGAGTTGAGGCTCTGTGTGTGTGTATGTGTGTGTGTGTGTGTGTACATGTGCGTGCTTTTGTGAGACCTGGTTCCTTCCCTTTGGATACCCACCCTGCATGGGATGGCACTCATATGTCTGTGGAGACATGGGAACATTCACACAGCTATGACAATGGTGTTTGTGTGTGTGTGTGTGTGTGTGTGTATGAGAGAGAGAGAGAGAGAGAGAGAGAGAGAGAGAGAGAGAGAGAGAGAGAGAGAGA
>LOEQ01001356.1:63551-73694 GCA_001685075.1 Bramus lutescens
ATAAGCTAGCCATGCGGGAGCTGGGCCGGACGAAAAGCAGGGCCTTCTCCCCATCACTACAGGCCTATGATGAACAAGGAGCCCTTTCCCATCCTCCAGAGGCAGTGAAGCCTGGATCCCATCTCCCACGCCTGAGTCCACCTTGCTTCCCTGGCAGCCCAGATGCACAATTACCATGGAAACTGTATCTCCCATGGAAGTACTCATCCTCCATGGAAACCTCTGGAGAGCATCTCTGAGCACAGTGATCCCCAGAGCCACTGTCCCATAAGGAAGTGGCAATAGCACAGACCCTCATGGGTAGTCTAGAGTCAAATATGACAGTATGCTTCCTCGAGCCCTCATGAAGGGGACTCTTCTGAGGCTTCTTCCTCCATGCAGGGGGCACCATACCACCATCTATCAGGGTAAACTGTGTGGTCAGCTTAATGTCCTCAAAAATGAGGGGAAAGTAGACTTCTCCTGTCTCTGATAGTGGGGTACCTTGATACCCACCTTCCCATCATGGCAGCCTTGGCTGCCCTTGTAATGCTTGGAAGTAAGGAAGAAGTGTGCGGCTCAGCCCAAGGACTCACAAAGGAGGGAAAGAGCAGAGCTTGCACTTCATGTGGGCAGCCTGGCCCAGCACGTCTTATGGCAAGTACAGACTGTGCAATCCTGTGCACCTGATCCACAAGCCAAGGGAGGCTTCTGGGGTAGTGAGAAGCTCCTTGCTGGTCCAGTGCCTCAGCCCCTCCACCTGGCAGAGCACTGAGCACAAATGTCACAGAGCCGGGGGCTCATCTCATCTCTCCTTCCTGGCCAGCTCCCTTTCAGGGCATCTTTGCTTAAAGAGAAATGCCTGTACACTGAAGATGCCATGTGATGTTTCCAGAGGTTTCTAAGTGCCAGAAGGAACTGGACATCTGGTGCAGAGACACTCTTAGGAGCTTAGGGACAGTCAAAATCTCAGGGTTCGGGTTGGGGAAAAACTTGTGGGACAAGACCAGCATCTAATTAAAGAAGGCAGGGTGTTCTGGTGAAGAGGAGAGAGAGAGACCTGGGAGGGGTGGGCCTGGCAAGGGTGGATCTGGCAATGCTGATACGTTTAAGGTTCTGCCTGGGAAGTCAGTGCCATGTGAGCTGTGGAGACCATCTCTGGTGTCACTGAGGGCCAGCCTCACATGGCCCTGGGATTACCTCCCTACCCCAGCACTAGGAACTCACACCACATTGGAGAGACTCAGGCTCAGAGACTGGGCAGACAGATCATTATCCCCAGTGTGAACATGTGTAAACACCATGCCTTCCTGGCCTGACAGCTCTTGGCAAACCTGGAACTGGGCTCATGGGAGCATGGCAGCTATGGTGGCAGGGTAAGGTTACATCTGAGACCCCTGGCATACGGTGTTTGCAGGGCTCTATGCTGTGTAGGATGCCAGAGAGCAGAATAAAAGTTGTAGAGCCTGATGTAGTCCAGGCCTGTGAGTAACCCTGTCTGGGAGAAGCAATTAGTGGATGAATTGAAGCCAGTGTCAAGCAAACACTCACCACAGGCCATTGCAGCTTGGGAAGCATTCAGCCATTGGTGGAGTTATGTGACTAGGATGCACTGGGGTTCCTCAGCTTGGCCCGCACTTCATTAGTCTGCCATGGACCAAGAACTGAGCCTCAACCAATACTGCCCCTCCCATAAGGCGTACCAGGCCATAGCCACAGCTCTGCAGGCCATCTATCACCCATAGCTCTGTTAATAAAAGGCATTCCTCACGGGTATGCTGAGAGAGCGCCGAGTCTGGGTCCAGGTCTGCTTCCTAAGACCACAGACCTAAGTGCCTTCCAGGAAAGCTCTCCTAGAGGTCAACGGATGGGCTCCTCTGATGGCTAACACCATCAGCCAATGGGCTCTTCTTACGGTTAACACCATCAATTTGACAGAATCCATGATCACCTAGGAGACAAACCCACGGAAGTATCTGAGAGGCAAATGCTTCTAGATTAGGGCGTCTGAGGTGAGAAAATACATATCCAGTGGTCTAGGTTTTAGATGGAATAAAAAGGAGGAAGGGAACTAAGCACTAGGATTTGTCTCTGCTTTGTGGTGGCAGATGCAGTGTGGCCTGTTGTTTCAGACTCCTGCCTGCAGTCCTCACCCCGCCCCCATGATGGAGCACACCCTTACACTGCTGGTCAGAACAAACACGTCCTTCTTTAAGTGACTTTTGTTAAGCATTTTGTCACAACAAAGAGACCAGTAGTTAAGACAGGCCTCCAAATTTGACAGAGCTCCAGAGGGGAAGAAAGAAATGGAGACTCAGTATATATGGTGTGGGCTTCTATACTCCCTCTGTTACACAGCTGGGGCCTTCAGTAATGAATGAAGCGTGATGCCGTGAGGGTCCTGTAACTACAGCCCCTGTAGAAGAAGTCTTAGAATCAACACAGGACTGCCTAACAAAGGTCAAAGTATAGTCAGTGATTCAGTGACTATCCCAAGAACCAGTCAGTACTGCACCACCAAACTGACAGGAACATCTTAACTTAGGGAAAACCCAGTGGGAGTTTTCTGGGGATTACAGATAGAAACCTGAACTCAGGTGCCTTTGAGTCACTGGACAAGCAGGATGTCTTGGGCAGAGCAGTCAAGGCTGGCCTTTCATTTCTGAGCAGGAACAGCAGTTGGCGGAGCAGACACATTCACCCTGGGCTTGCCGAGTCACAAGGGCAGGTTCGTCCCCCTGACTCCTGTGACAGAGTGTCCCAATCACCAATGCATGGGCAGGAGCCTTGATCTCTGATTTCCATGTGGTGGTGTTTTGCTTGTGATCTAACAAATAAAGTTTGTCTGAAGATCAGAGTGCAGACTTAGGCCACTTGTTAGCCATAGAGGCTGGGCAGTGGTGGTTCACACTTTTAATCCCGGCACTTGAGAGGCAGAGGGATCTCTATGAGTTCAAGACCATCTTGGGCTACACAAGATTGATCCAGTCTGAAAGAGAAAGAGAGCCAGGTGGTGGTAGTTCACACCTTTAATCCCAGTATTTGGGACTCACACACCTTTAATCCCAGAACTAGGGAGGTAAAGACAGGAAGGGATATGACAGGGTGGAGAGATGGATAGAAGGTGGGAGGAGCCGGGAGTTCAAGAACTCAGTCTGAGGATTCGTGGAGACAGGATCTTGCTCACTTTCAGCTGAGGATTTATTTGGCAGAGGTAAAAGATCAGTCTAGTGGCAGGCTCCTTTTCTTTGATCTTTTAGCATTTACCCCAATATCTGATGCTAAGTTTTTATTATTAAGACCAATTTGAGACATCATGATCTGTAAGAAACAAAACCTCTGGCCTTATGCTTCAGCAAGGGTATTTGGTGCATGTGACCAGATGCTGAGATAGGTGGCAAAAAGGAAGCTGCTCCCCAGGGTATGTGCTGACACCTCTACCTCTTCCTTTCGTGAGCAGCAGCCTGCTGTCCCACACAATGGGCCCCCTTGGACCTGTGGAGATCTGACTGAGGGTCTTCACTGCCTTACCAAGATTTTAATTAACCCAGTGCTAGCTTGGTGAGCGCCTCCAGAAGGAAGTCTTGGGAATCAGAGAGAGTTCATTGGCTGAGATGGTAATCGGTGATATTTATGCCTGCAGGAGCAATAGTCAATGTCCGGCACTGGGCTCCTCAAGGAATAACGTAGGATCGCAGTGTGAAAAATGAGCATGGAGGAACAGGCCATCCACTTAGGCTGTGCGGCAGCTGGACACAATATTAATGGCATCATTAACAGCACCATGCAATTCCACCCTGGGGGTGTTGGTGCACATGTATTAATATGGTCCATTTCTGGAAAGCTGCAACATTGCTGTGTGCAGAATAATGATGACTCGTGTGACTGGGAGATGGCATATGAACAAGTGGAATTCAGTGGCCTGGCTGGAGGGAAACTTGGCCAGGGAAGTGTCCCAGATAGATATTCCTCATAATGCTTTTCCATTTCAAACCCCAGACAGCAAGTCATATCCAAACAAGCACATTCTGCTGGGGGCTGTGACTATGGACAAGTGTGTGTGTGCCTTGGTTTCTCTTTGTGACATGAGGCACTCAGGGACTCTCAAGACTAAGGGGTGTTATCATCTGACAGTTCAATCATGCTGAGAAGTCAAAAAAAATCGCTCCATCGTGGACACCTGGCCTTGGGAACCCAGAGTGCAATGATTTTTCCCTTCTAGAGCTGGAGAAACAGAGACACATCAGAGGGCAGACAAAGCCATGAGCAACCCTCCATCTTGGCAATGGGTGTCCATTTATAGAGTCCTCAAGCTCTGGAAGCTGGAGTCATCCTATCTTAAGGCAAAACAGGCAGGCCTTGGAGACAGAAGCCAGTAGGAGAAAGGGGATAAAAATGGCCAGGGTTGAGTCCAGCAAGAGACTTGATCAAGGCTGGTCATGATCTAGGGGCCTTGTCAGAGGAAAGATTCAGCAGTATCTATTAGGCAAGGTGGACATTTCTCAGAACCATCTGGATGCTGAAGAGGTGTCTGCTGAGGACAGGGAGAGACCAGTCCAAACATAGCAGGATGGGGGGAAATTAATAGCCAAGGGAAAAGTGAGACTAGGAGACAGAAGTCTCTAGAAGAAAATGCTAGCTGAGGGGAATTAACCTTTCATGTTCCTTTTAAAATTTTTTAATTTAAAGAAGATTATTTTTATTTTCGTGTATTTATGTGCAGAGGATACAAGCATGGGAGGTGCCAATGGAGGCCAGAAGAATCTGTCAAGTCTGGGTAGGTCAGCCTCATGAGTCATGTTAAGATAGGCTGGGCCATCAGAGAACCTCTGTGGGTGGGGCCTTGAAGACAAGCTACACAATGAGAGGAGCCCAAAGAGGGTTGGGTCCTCATTAAAGTGCATTGGCTGAGCTACCCTTACATCTGGACCATGCTTGGCACTGGGGATGAGGGCTGCTTTCCTCCCATCCCAGACTGGTGTCTTGTGTGTCCCCGAGAAAGGAACCCCCTTCATTGCAAAGATCTGAGGGAGAACATACAGGCTCACAGCAAACACCATCAACTACCACCATCCCAATGCAGGACCAGATTTAGGATCTGGAGATATCTGGATAACTACAAGCTAGAAAGTTCTCCCCACCTGATGTGGAGTCAGGACCCACAGGGCACACGGCCACCTCTCCAAGGCTGGGCCTCATAGCCCTGCCCGTGAAGGAAGTGTCACACACAGGTTTGGGGACCAAGCAACTTCTTCTCAGCCCCCTCTAGGAACTTCACCAGGCTCTGCTATGTCAGGGGCATGATAGGTGGCCTCATCTCAGAAAGTGGAGAGAGGCACTTCCCACTCATGTGTGGATGGTCAAGGGGAGAGGAGGGACATCTGCCTCATTTTCTCAGGAAGCCCCTTCATCCACAGCCCCCAGAGTCTGGTCCAGAGGGGAGTCAGCCTGTGCTGCATGGCTGAGGCACACGCAGGAGTTCTTGGGAATGAAGCTTCCATAGCCTGCCTTGCAGAGAGAGATAGAGAGAGATAGAGAGAGAGAGAGACAGAGACAGAGAGAGAGACAGAGAGAGAGACTTATTTCTTTAGAAACTTTTAGTCCCCGCTGTGTTGTCCCTTGAATGTTTGCTTCCTGGCTCTGCATTCTACCTGATTTTTGTCATAATGGCTCACTTTGTTGTCTGTGTCCCATTTCTCATACCTTAATCTCTTTTTCTCCAGACGTCAGATCTATTTTCCACTTCTTCCCAATATCACCTTCCTTGCCCATTACCCTCCTCCTCCCACTCACCACCTTCCTCCTCCCACTCATCACCTTCCTCCTCCCCTCATCACCCTCCTCCTCCCACTCATCATCTTCCACCGCCCACTCATCACCTTCCTCCTCCCCTCATCGCCCTCCTCCCACTCATCACCTTCCTCCTCCCACTCACCACCCTCCTCCTCCCACTCATCACCCTCCTCCTCCCACTCATCACCCTCCTCCTCCCACTCATCACCCTCCACCTCCCACTCACCACCCTTCCTACTTCCTGACCTCACCATTGCTGGGGTTCACTCTGCCCTCTGCCCTCATTGGCCTTGTGTTCCCATTGGATTAGGCTCTTCCTGAGGCTTACTTCCTGTCTTAGTCAATGTCCTATCACTGTGAAGAGACACCATGACTACTGCAGTTCTTATAAAGGAAAACATTCAATTGGCGCTGGCTTACGGATCAGAGGTTTAGACCAGTCTCAGCATAGTTGGGAGCATGGTGGCACACAGGTAGACCGAGAGTTCTCCATTAGGACACACTGGCAGCAGGAAGAGTGAGAGAGTCACTGGACCTGGCTTGGGCTTCTGAAACCTCAAAGTTCACCCCCACTCCAGTGACTTCTCCAACAAGACCACACCTCCTAATCTTTTCAAATACCACCGCTTCCTAAGCATTCAAATATATGAGCCTATAGAGGCCATTCTTATTCAAACCACCACACTCCCTCATAGTACTCTCTAGGACCTGGGCCTTCCAGCCTGTCCTTTTCATTTCCTCAGTGTCACATAGGGTAGGACCTGGAATCACAGCGAACTCCAGCCCCTGGCTCGGAGCAGACAAACCAAAGGCTTAGATTCTTGCTTTTGACCTGTGAGCCTACATATGTGTCGGGCTTAAGGCCTGGTCATGCGGTTTGTGTCTGTGGACCTGAGCTCTGCTCACACTTAGCAGAGATACAGCTTAAGAAAACTGAAGCCAAAGCTATTTCCCAGACTCTCTTGGTGATGCCTTGATTAGTGCCAGGCACCTCCAATGGGGCAGAAGCCTTTCCAGAAAGCTGCTCTCATGAGGTCTCCAAGACCCTTGCAGACCCCAAGGGCCACCAGCTAAGCATAGTGAGGTCCCAGAGTGTGCACACACGTATGTAACCTGGACCCACTCCTGACCCACAGCATCTGCTAACCCCCCAACCGGCAGGTTCTACAAATGTCTGAAAGTCTGTGCCCCTCCTTCTCGGACTGTTAAGAGCCCATGTGGCATATAGCCAACGAGTTAAGGCTGGAGTGCACTGTTTGAAGGATGGCTGCAGATAGGACAAGCCCCCGGGTGTGTTAGTTACATTAGTGTGCCTAAGAATCCCACAGAGACGACTTAGGGAAGCACTATTCGAAGGTTTCAGTGGGCAGTCTGTGCTTCATTGATCCTAGGGGTGTGGAGCTAGAGTTATGGGGGTGGGAACATTTGGAGGAGCAAGCTGCTCATCTCATGGAGGACAAGAAGCAGCAAGCAAATGCGAACGAAATTTCCACGGTGACACTGTGTGCACAAAGACTGACTGGTTAAAACTCCACTGGATACAGAGAAGCTGAAGGGTTGCAGGTCCAGAACTTAATTATAACTTCTCAGGCTATATTTGGCCACCTCTGTGTCAGACCTAACATCCATATAAACCAATTTTTAAGAACTTTGAAGCATATTAACTTATCAAACCCGCATTCTCCACCAATCAGAGAGCTAAGAATGCTCTCGGATAACATCTGAGGCCTAATTGCTTGACTGTAACCCACCTCTCTAACACACTTGCCTATGTATTTCATAAGTGCCTTGATTTGAGACTTTCTTTGTTCTAGTACTATAAAAAAAGAACCTCTGCAAACTGCTTCCATGTTGGAACATGAAATTTTGGGGTAAAGTAAATGGGCCATGATCTTTCAAATTTGGCTTCTGAATAAGCTATCTTGTACTTCATTTAAGTTGAGAGTGGAAAATGGCTCAGAGAAGAAGAAAAGGGCAAAAGACCCGGTACTCACTTCAAAGGCAATGCCCTCATTGTCAGGTCCAAAAGAAACTGGGGACAAATGACTAACTGTGGTGCCTTTAGCGTACCAAAGAGCATGCTGGCCTCCAGCCTCCCTCATGGTCTGGATTACCTGTTAGAGTCCATGCTGGTACCCAGACTCTTCCCAGTCCTTCTTGCCCCACCCTGAACTCTAAACTTCTCCAGCTCTGTGGGCTTCCCTTCCCCTACTTCCCTTAGCTTCTTATTGCTGTATAACTGTCCATTTGGGCCATGAGCAATCTTGGTTCTCTCTCTCTTGGCTTTCTGCTTGTATGAGCTCATGCGTGAGTGTGTGTGTGTGTGTGTGTGTGTGTGTGTGTGTGTGACATATGATGTGTGATGTGTTGAGGGAGGGTGTACTGTATGCTCCTTGTGTAGGGCATGAGACATAAGGAGGCACAGGGTTAATCCCAGTTTGGCAGGGAGAAGAGCTGTTGGAATCCCCAGTTCTGCCATCATCCTACCTGCCAAGGGGCACAGGGGAGGCCGAGCAGAGCTGAGATACTTGCTGACCATCTCAGGATAGGACAGAGGACCCTACTGAGCCAGGTACACAGCAAAATGTGCTGGGTCACTGGGCCTCCTACTGTTTGTGGAAGCATCTGTAGACACGGGGTGCCAGTGTAGTATGGTGTTGTGTAGTACACTGTAGTGTTGTGAGCATATGTGTATGGTGTATAAATGTGGTCATGCCGTCACCGCATACCTCTGGTGCCGAAGCCCCCACTTTATACACTCGTAATCTACTTCCTCTATGTAGGACCCCACCTCCCTAAGTTTGCCTCTCACATCTGTACCACCTTCTGGGGACCAAGTATTAAAGCACATGAGTCTGCAGGTCACACTTCCTATTCTAACCCCTACACTGAGTAGTGAAATTAACACAACAAGAGCTAGTTGAAGTACCTGGTCACCTCTGAGCTTCTGCTTCATCCAAAAGACATAGGGGCCTTCTCAGAAGTTCAGGGGACGGAGCTCAGGATAGGTTGAGAAGAACAGCAGGGAAGGATCTCAGAGCCAGTAGGTGTACTGTCTCAGTAAAGCCCCAGAGACACCTCAGAGGGAGGTGACAAACATCTACAGGATGGCATGGCTCTCCTTTTGCACCCAGTGGTGCCCACAGTTTCCAGCTTCCACGGCACAAAACTGGCGACAGAGACTGACAGTGAACATAGGCTTTGCCTGTGGTGCAGGCTCCTGGCCTGCAGGAGGGACATCCTCCTCTACATAATACCATTGTCCTGCTCTCAGACGTGTGACCTGGCTGCAGTCCAGAGGGAAGCTTCATGCCCCATTCTGCATCTCTATACCGTCCACTTCGTGATGTCCAGGCTGGGTCCACTCGACACAGAGAGGGTTACATCCTAGAGGACATCTGCTAGGGCTAAGAAAGAGGTGCCTCTGTTCCTGGAAAGCAAATCAGCTTTGGGCTTGCTGTGGTGTCTCCAAGGACCAAGACATTGATTTATGTCAGAGCTGTCCTTGCAACCTTAGTCCCTTTGTTAGCAAACACAATGCAAATGACATTAGTTAGCACGCTGTCTAGATTGTCTTAGATTGTCACTGAGACTGTGGGTCACGAGTCTTCAGAATAAGAAGAGGGTCCTTCTGTGTCAGCAGTTTGCTATGTGGAGCTGAGGAAATGGCTCCTGGAACCAAGCTGGACCGACTGGAGGAGGCACAACCTCGACATTCTGTTCCCTGCACAGGCATAGCAGGTTCCATGCACCCTACACCCACTGCCCTGACGGCATGGGGACTCACAGGCCTACCTTCTGAGGTGTTCCCGTACCCACGCCCTGTCACCGGGGTTTTCAGTTGCCACAGGGATGTGGCAGGGGCCATGAAAATAAGAGCCGACGAGGACATTGGCGCTGTGAGTATCTAGGAGTGAGGACAAAGACAAAGGTGGCATTATAGGGACATAAGCAGAGGTATCCAAAGTGCACATCATCCCTACCTATAGCTTCTCGGGGCGTCAGGGTCCTTCTCCACTTCTGAGGAGACTGGCTTCCAAACAGGAGCATTCTCTCCTTGACTTCATGAGGATAGTTACTATTGGCTAATCTAGGATGATGTCATCAAATCAGCTAAATGTCAGCTACAAAGATTTTCAAAGGGAGGTTGCCGCCACAGGTATGGAGTCAGAATGGATGTGCTTTCTGGGGCATCATGGGGGTACACTTGAGTTAGAGGGTGTCAGCACTGACAAGTGGCCAACCCAATCCTCAACCTCCAATAGTGAGGGTTGCCTCCCTTCCTGCCTGCCTCCTTCCCTGCCTCCTTGATTCTTTTTTCCCTTCCTTCTTTCCTTCCTTCCTTCCTTCCTTCCTTCCTTCCTTCCTTCC
>LOEQ01001356.1:90403-102741 GCA_001685075.1 Bramus lutescens
CCTGGAACTAGCTCTTATAGACCAGGCTGGCCTCGAACTCACAGAGATCTGCCTACCTATGTCTCTCTAGTAAGTTCTTAACTTTCAACTTGTCACATTGGCATCTCAAATGCACCTTCTATTACTTACTCATCTTCCAGCTTCTGTTCTGAGCCTCTGAATGTGAGTGTGATCTCCAATTCTGCCAAACTTTATACCCACTGGGGAGAAGTGTCTCACCTATGACACGAATGAAGGATCCGGGAAGAACTGTTCTCCATATGCTGAGATTTTGTCTAACTAAAAAAAGGGCTTTGTGGGTCAACTTCCTCCTGTTTGTCAAAGGTTCAGGCCTATTTTTGATGTTCAGGTGTTCAACTACTGAGTCCTTGTGTCACACTGGAAAGAAAAAGCTGCAGACATTCTTAAAAGTCAGTCAAATTGGTAAACTTCCAGCCAGACATACAGAGTGAAGAAGAAGATACATAAAGCAGTGGGGGGGGGTAGGAGCACAATGACATCACTACCGACACAACAGGAACTAAAAGGCTGAAAGAAGGATGGGTGAGATGAGGCACGTAACTGATGACAATGGGAAAAGTCCAAGAAAGAAACATTGTCAATTTGTTGTTGTTTTTCGAAGCGGGGTTTCTCTGTGTAACAGCCCTGGCTGTCCTGGAACTAGCTCTTGTAGCTAAGCTGGCTTAGAACTCACAGAGATCCACCTGTCTCTGCCTCCCAAGTGCTGAGATTAAGGGCGTGCATCACCACCACCCGCCCACACTGTCAAACTTTTAAAATAATAAACACATGAGGTCTGGGGAGTTTTCTCAGTGGTTAGAACCCTTGATGGTCTTGCAGAGGGACCTGAATTCAGTTACCAATATTTATATGGACGTTTACAACTAACTATCTTTTAACTCCAATTCTAGGAGATCCCGAGCCCTCTTCTGGTCTCTGCAGGCACCAGAATTGCACACGGTATACAGATATATATGCAAGCAAAACACTCATGCATGTAAAATAAAAGTAAACAAATTTTTAGAGCAAAGAATCAAAACGGAATCGGATTACACATTGGCCTATCATTTGAAGTGTTCCCTCAAATAAAATTCCATCTGGAGTTGGACTCACTGATGAACCATATCAAATATTCAAGGAAGAAACAGCACCTCCTGAGTAGTCCCTTCAGGAGACACAGGAAAGGGCTTTACAGTGTGCTGCATGTGTTTCATTTCCTTGCAGCCATCATAAGAGGAGATGAAGGCAGTGTTAGCCTTAAAACACCATGAGCACAGAGTGGAAAGTATTTCAAATCATGAGAAAATTGAATCTATAGGCAGACAGCCATGCACAGACGCAGACACAGCCATGGTATGACATATTCAGAGCCCTTCTCCTTGGTTGGCTGTATATTTGCAGATCCAAGTGACCAACCCTGGATTGAATATATTTTCTAAATTGCCTCTATGCTGACCATGTACAATGCAGCATAGCCGTCATTTCCACAGCACTTTCCTTGCATTAGGTATGATAAGCAACCTGGGATGATTTAAAGTGCACAGGAGGGTATATGCAGGTGACATGCAAATCTTAAACATTTTATTACGAGAATCATGCATCCACAGATTTTGCTCTCCTCGGGGAGTCTCAGGAACATAAACTTGATTTAAAAATTGATTCTGTTACTATTCTGTATTACAGAATAAAGAAAAAAGTAGTAAATGCAGAAAAGGTTTTTTTTTCCTTTTAAACAAAACTCAGTTCTCATTGATGGAGATAATATGGACACACAGCTGTGGGGGCAGAGAATGAAATGGACAAAGACATAGAGGAGATATACAAAGAGGAGAGAGGCTTTTATAATCTTTCTTCAAAGGGGCACCAAGGAAAGAGATGCAGAAGTGGGTACCACACTGCAAGGAAGATCAATCATCTGTTCTGAGATGAATGGCAGGGCCAGGATCCGTCTGAACAGAGGGATCCACAGTGGACTAGGCCCTTTCCGTATAACCGCTCTTTGACCTCTACCATGTTTGTTTCAGAATCCAGGGTAGCTGCTTCTACTCCAACCATTTGCATCTGCTATCCTGGTAGAACACCTGGTTAGAATTGACACGTGTGGGTCAGTGCCAGGTGTACATCCAAAGAAATGCATGCTGAGTGGCTTTGTCATCAGGGCAGCATCATGGAGTATTGCATACTACATGCCACGGATTTATGGGACAGCACCTGTCTCCAGAGCGGGCGGCATTATGCGCACCAAAGATTTGCCCGGCAACTGACTCTTCCACCATGAGCCTAGGTGGAGCTTGCAAACTTCCCAACACGGCGGACTCACTGCTCGCTTCCACTGTGGAAGTAATACAGCAATGACTCTTTATTTCCTTTCCTCTTCACTTTCTTTTTGTCCTCCTTTTCTTCCTTCTTTTATCCCTCCTTTCTTTCCCCTCTCCCTTCATTTTTCACCATGTAGCCCACACTGGCATCTTACTCACAGACTTATGCCAGTCCTTCTGCCTCAGCCTCCTGAGTGCCAGGATGTCAGGCCTGAGTTCGTGTATCTGCTTTGGAATCGCATTCTTAAGTGATTGGATACACCTGAGTTAGCAGCAAAGTCAGTGTCAAGGTTGGTGGAGCCCGTATTTTCTGTGACCACTGCAAACAAATTTCTGCTGTGGCCATGGTCAGAGTTCCCAGAGCGACACACTCCTATACACAGCCATCAAGGCTTTGGAAGTCCCCCACCCCTCTCTAGTGTTCCTATGCTTGCCAGACCCTGTATAGCAGCTCATCTTACTGCTTCCAGCCCTGGCCCTGTCTGTCAAGACCCAATTGATGTGGAATTATCTGACAAATAACACTTGAGATTGAAAGCACCAAGAGACTGATGTGCCACCTTTACAGTCCTTAATGACTTTAAATTTTCCTCCAAGTTAGTCCCTCCATGGTGCCTCTTAATGGCAACATTAGCCAGGACTCTTGGCCAGTCAGCAGCAGGAAGGGGCATGCCAGCATGAGAAGAAATCAACCCCAAAGCAAAGGATGCGCTTGAAGCAAATGGTACACAAGAGTTATCTGAGCTGCTGGTATCGTACGCATGCTGTGCTATGACAGCTCTTGTGTGTGTGTGTCAGTAAAGTACAATCTAATGATTAAATGATAGGGCAAACACGCTGCGTGTCTGCACCCAGACCTCTCCCTGCAACTCCGGCAGACCACATACCGCCATCTCTACAGGCAGGTTACAACAATTCATTGTGACTGCAAGGCCAGCAGAAGAGAGCCACAGCACAGCAATTACACCAGGTCACAGAATTCCAGACCACAGTTTAAGGGTATAGGGTAGGTCCCAAGATAGAACTCACACGTCTGGTACCCCTAGCCACACATCCCTTACACTGGGCACAAACACAGTAAATCCCCATTACTCTGTGGGGCTCATCAATCTCTAGAATGACCCACCAAGCTCAAGAAACAAAGACTGTCATTTTATATAAATTTGTCCTAAAGGATAAAGGTAATATAAGCCAGATGAAAAGGAGGAAGACAGCTCTGGGTGGAAAGTGGGTACTGGGGTCATGTGGTCTGCCTTACCTTCCAGCATATGCTAGAATGTGCAGTGTGCCTGGGCCCAGGGCACCAGATCTCCTGATGGTGCCTCAGAACTCAACAGAGTGGATTCTTTCATCTCCAAACTCTCCCCTCCTTGGAGACCTTAGCACAGGCTCAAGCCACAGTCCCATGAGCTTGAGACTCATCGTCCCTCATGCAACAACCATTCCTACCAGATCAGCAGAACCTCTGCTGGGCCCAAAACTCTTGAATAAAAAGACACCCCTGTAATACTGAATAATCCTTGACCTGAGACTTTTCATATTGGAAACAGGGACAAGACCAGTCCACTCTTGACTGCATTATTGGCCATGTTCTGTGGGTTGGTAGTAAGCTGTAAGTCCATGCCAATACAGTAGGTGAGGTCCCACAGTCCTATCTATCCAGAGGTCAGAATACTGGGCTGGGTAACACTGAAGGACAGCAGAGCAACCAGGAGGCTTTGTGACTTCACCTACTGGCACTCATATCCAAACTTACGTCCTTGATCTCTGTAGATGGAGGGAGGAGCTGGAAGCTGAATGCTGGTCCAGCTGACTCATCCTGGCCACGCTGGGCCCAGCACAAGGTAATGAGGTCCCACCTCCACATCCACTGAGGGCCTGTCCTTCCAACAACTTCACCCATGTGCTGGCATTCACATCCATACCCTGAGGTAGAGCCTCCCAGTGGCTGCTGCTGGGTACCATTTGGGAACTCAGAGTAACCCTCAGCAGCTTCAGCTGTTCACTGTAAGGAAAGAGAGGAGCAGCTAGCCCTCAGTCTCCACAAAAGCCAGCATTCCAGTCATGCCAAGGCTTGAAAAATTGGTGTGGCTGGCTTTCTCTCAACAGTGACACTCTGTAGGTCCCTGAGTCTGGGCCCTGTGGATTCTGGTTCGCTAGCAGTGCATGTGCACGCACACACACATGCTCACACACATTCTCACACATACATACACATTTATACACATGCTCACACATACATACACATTTATATACACACACGCTCACACATACATACACATTTATACACACTCTCTCTCACACACATATATTTTGTTACATACCTTCACTGACACATACACACATTTATTCACACACACATTCATTCACACACACACACACATATACACTTACGCACACAATGGCACTCACATACAACCCCCAGCAAGTGTAACAAAAGACCTGAAGGCCATGCAAGACTTCAGCAGATGGAGGGTCAGGGCCGTAGTTGCTGTGCTTCTGGAGTGCTTTAGTCAGCCTCAACTGTAGCGGGAAGGGAACTATGGGTAGAGATCAGAGGTCAGAGCCAAACCCATCCTCCTAAATGCATGGAAGCCCTCCGGACTGCAGAGGCTGGACAATGCATGGCTGGCAGTTGGCTTAGTTAAAGGCAAAGATGTTGGCCACCTTGCTCTGCTGCTCTGTGTCCACAGCAGCCATGATAGCGGCTTCATGCATCCTTCAGTAGCCATGCGACACCACTGCCCACTGCCCACTGTGACTGTTGACACAGAAACTGACCCCTGGATTGGGGGCTGGAGACTGGCCTCTTGTTGGCACAGGTTCAGATGCTATCTGGGGGGCCCTACTTTCCTGTGGGTAAAAATGGGTCCCACAAGCCTTGCTCACAAAGCAGGAAGAACACAGCCACAGGGAGGGGCATTCACAGAGCCCTTGAAGGGCAGCAGAACAGAAGCTACCCGTTTGAGTTCTGAGTATCTGGGTATCACGAAGGCAAATACTTCTAGAATACAGGGCACTTGGGTAAATGAACGAGGTGCCTGGGCTGGGCCTTCCTCTTGGAAAGCTGCACACAACAAGGGGGTGGGACAGGAGACTGACTTGGGAATTCTGGGGACCTCTGTGTCCAGGTCTTTCCTTCTGATGTCACAGAAGTGGGGGTGAGTGGGGACACAAGAGGACCTTTATAGAAAAGTTCAGGATGCTAAGCACAAAACAAACAAACACATAAAGGCACACCCCTGCAACTGGAGACAAGCAGCGGAGAAAGGACATCATTCATTCAGTAAATATTTAAAGATGAAAACTCATAAACTACCGACTTAAAAGCAAATAAACAAGCCCAGAATAATGCCACCTCCCTCCTGAAGTGTCAGCATGGGGAGCAGATGCATTGGACAAGATGCCTCTCAAGGATGCAATAAATTCCATTTATGTGTTTCTGATTAAACTGAAATTGATTTATTCGATTTTTACGAAGGTGTCTTCCCCATATGTTAAAGCATAGACCACATGGGAAGCACTGTTCCCGGCCATCCTTTCAGGACTAGATTTACTTTGCTATTATTTAGTGATTTATGGCCTTACTCTCTTTTCTTGAGATTCCAATCTTAATATTGTTGGACCTGTGGGAAAAGCAGATGCCATGTCTCTTGTGCAGGGGTTAAACTTCTTACGTCCACCTGTCTCAGCAGCTCATTCACCCCCTTACCCAACATGGGTCAGGCCCAGGTCGGACAGTGCTCTGTGTTGGTGGACAGAGAAGTCTGGTGTCACCATTCTGGGGCAGCAAAGGGTACAGATCAGACTCCAAGAGCAGAAGGTGTAGACCAGGCTCTACCCTGTGAAAGAGGACAGAGGTTCAGACAGAATTAGGCAAGCTCTAAAAAGCATGGCACAACCGATGGATCATTTTAAGAGAGGTGCAGCCCAAAACAGCAGTCCCCGCTGCCAAGTTTTGAGAGCTGCTTGAACCCACATGGACCGGTCCCCCGATGGGCCGGTAGAGCACTGGAGTACAACTATGTACAGAAAGAGGGGTGAGTTCCACTGATCCAAATGCACACAGTATCACACCCGGGTGTAAAATATGTCAATGTAAAGCACAGCCACCTGCACATGGAACTATTACTTTGGGAAAGTGGCTTGGATACCCAGCAGGGAATGACCATCTTGTCTTGGGCTAGCCTGGGGGCTGGGGGGCCAAGGGGCATTTGCCAGCTGCTCTGATTTGATCTTTTAGAGAACTTGACAACCACATAGATTTGCTTACTTTTCAGGCAGAAAAAGCACAAGAGTTTGGGGTGCTTCTTTAAAGAGCTGCTGAGTAACATTACATCCAGCCAACGGTCACTGCTGAGAATCTATAAGAGATAGCTAACTTTAGGACTGCCAGCTCACCGTCTGTGTGTCTTGACGTATCTGAGGGTCCCTTGGACTGTGTTTGAACTGATAATACAAGCACCTGCCACACCACACAGGTCATGGGGAGGTGCCCAAACAGACAGTGTGCTGGTGCTATCAATGCCATGGCAGCCTTAATGTTAGAATACCTGGGAGGGTCACAGGTCAAGGGAATTACAGCTAGGTGTTTTTAAAACAGGCATTTTAAAAGGGTCCCGGATATGGGTTTTATCTTGTACAGTGAGACTTACATCCAATCAAAAATGGTTGGTTACTCCTCTGATGTTTCTGCCTCTAGTGTACTGGAAACAAAAGAGGAAGCATTCGGGACACCAAAAACATGGAGAGGATGAGGATGGTAGTGCCGGAATATAAATGACTTATGCCAGTACATCTGACACCTTATATAGGACAGTGAATAGCACACCAGAGTTACTCATGAGGAAAGAGATGAAGCAAATATCCTCAGCTAGGAAAAGAAGAGACGTTCCCTGCAAAGAAAACCCTGGTTCAAATTCACTGGAAAATTAGCACCTCTTCCCAAGCATTTAAGAAGGAAACAATTGTCAATGTGTTTTAATTCTTCCAGAAAATCTGCTCCATAAAACCAGCATCACCTTTACTACAAGCAATAGAAAACATTGTAGCAAATAAAAATCACAAACCAGGGGGCTAGAGAGATGGATCAGCAGTTAAGAGCACTTGTTCTTAAAGAGGACATCAAGGGACTGGGATGGTAGTGATTGGGGAAGGACAAAGACCAAGAACAAGAAAAGATGACTGAGAACAAGAAAAGAGATATCTTGTTGAGAGAGCCATTATGGGGCTAGCAAGAAACCTGGCTCTAGAGAAATTCCCAGGAATCCACAAGGATGACCCCAGCTAAGACCCTAAGCAATAGTGAAGAGGGTACCTGAACTGGCCTTGTCTTGTAATCAGATTCATGACTATCTTAAATGTCATCATAGAACCTACATCCAGCAACTAATGGAAGCAGATGCAGAGAACCACAATGGAGCATTGGGCTGAGCTCCCAGAGTCCAGTTGACGACAGGGGAGTGAGAATACAAGTGAAGAGGTCAGGACCATGATGGGGATACCCACTGAAACAGCTTACCTGAGCTAATTGAAGCCTTCTAACTCTGACCTGATAGAGAGGGAACCAGCATATGACCAAACTAGGTCCTCTGAANCCCTAAGCAATAGTGAAGAGGGTACCTGAACTGGCCTTGTCTTGTAATCAGATTCATGACTATCTTAAATGTCATCATAGAACCTACATCCAGCAACTAATGGAAGCAGATGCAGAGAACCACAATGGAGCATTGGGCTGAGCTCCCAGAGTCCAGTTGACGACAGGGGAGTGAGAATACAAGTGAAGAGGTCAGGACCATGATGGGGATACCCACTGAAACAGCTTACCTGAGCTAATTGAAGCCTTCTAACTCTGACCTGATAGAGAGGGAACCAGCATATGACCAAACTAGGTCCTCTGAATGTGGGTGACAGTTGTATGGCTGGGGCAGACTGAGGGGCTACTGGCAGTGAGACCAGGATTTATCCCTACTGCTTGTTCTGGATTTTTGTAACCCATTCTCTCTGGAGGGATATCTTGCTCAGTGTAGATATGGGGTGGGGAGAGGGCCTTGATCCTGCCTCAGAGCAATGCGCTAGACTTTGTTGACTCCCCATGGGAAGTCTTACCCTCTCTGAGGAATGGAAGGGGGGTAAGGTGGAGGGGGGAAGATGAAAGGAGCAGGAGGAGGGAAGGGAGTGGGAAATGGATTTATCATGTAAAATGAGAAAAGATAGCTTTAAAAAAATAAATTAAAAAAAAGAAAAAAGAGAGAACCTCAGTTAGATTTCCAGCACCCGTGGGAAGGGCTTACAGATATCTGTAACTCCAGTCTAGAGGATCTGACACCCTCTTCTGACCTCTGTGGGCACCAGGCATGCAACTAATCCACAGATACACATGCAGACAAAACGTGCATAAATTGCATACAAATAAATAAATCTAAAAATAATACAGTGGAGAGCGATGGAAAAGGCACCTGAACCTTGTTCTAACCCTCTGTGTTGTGCACATGGACACACATGCACACACACACACACACTCTCTCTCTCTCTCTCTCTCTCTCTCTCAGAGAGAGAGAGAGAGAGAGTTTTATTCTTCTGTGTGTAGACACCCAACCTTCCTAGCCTTGTGCATTGAAAAGGCTTCTTCCTCCAATGCACGCATACTTTGCGAACATCCGCTGACTTAGGTATGCATCGTTACTCCATGACTCTATGCTCTGTGCCTGTTCTTACACCAATATCATGGCATCTTGATCTCTATAGTACTGGGTACTATAGCCAGGGTAGTGCAATGCCCCTTGCTTTTTTCTCTTTGTGGTGGCTTTCTCTATTCAGAGTGTTGTGTGGTTCCATGCAAATTTTAGGATATCTTTCATAATTCTGGAAAGGATGTTGATAGTTTAATAAGGATTGTGTTGAATCTGGACACACCTTTTAGAAGTACAGATACACCAATGATATTTATTGCCCTAACCCGTCATCACAAAATATATTTCATTTTGCTGTATTTTCCTTAATTTCCTTCACCAATGTTTTATGGGATGTTAGTCCATTTGTTTCCCCTTCTCCTTCTAGGTCAAAGTTTGCCTCATTGACAGACTACTTCTCCTTTGATCCCACTCTCCCTCAAAGGCTGGCTTTCTGGACCATCTGATCAGATGCAATGGATTCTTTCTCAGTCCAACTCCTCTGAAGGCCATTGGGATGGATGGGGAAGGAGAGCGAGACTTGGGATGCCTCTGAAAGAAGCAGGACCGGAGGGGTTGGAGGCTGCAGGCTTGGCACAGATGGCATTGGGAGTGGAAGTTGCTGGGGAGAATCAGGGATCATTGGGAGTGGAGGCTGCTGGGAGAAGGCAGGGGGCATTGGGAGTGAAGGCTGCTGGGAGGAGGCAGGGGCATTGGGAGTGAAGGCTGCTGGGAGGAGGCAGGGGGCATTGGGAGTGGAGGCTGCTGGGAAGAGGCAGGGGTCACTGAAAGAGGAGGTTGCTGGGAAGAGGCAGGGGGCATTGGGAGTGAAGGCTGCTGGGAGAAGGCAGGGGGCATTGGGAGTGGAGGCTGCTGGGAAGAGGCAGGGGTCACTGAGAGAGGAGATTGCTGGGAAGAGGCAGGGGTCACTGAAAGAGGAGGTTGCTGGGAAGAGGCGGGGGGTGTTATTAGATGAGGTGCTGCGTTCTTACCCACTGCTGTCCTTAGACTCATATTTCACACCAAGTGTGGTGGAGTCTTCTGTGTCTCCAGCTTGAGGAGCTCATGGTCCAGAGGCAGCTGAGCTTTAGAGCACAGGTTTGTCTTATTTTTATACTTTCTTGCTTGATAGCCTTTGTACCCTGTGGTCCTTGGGGACATTTTTGGGGCCCCATACCTGAGCCTCCATATCACAGTAGTCATCTCCAGGGTCTAGGGGGTCAACAAAGAGCTGTCTCTGAGTCCGCCTATACCAAGTTGGTTCACGATCAGGGCTTAGAACAGATCACACACATGCGCACATGTGTGCGCGTGCACACACACACACACATACACACACACACACTGACACTGTTTTGTAATTCAGTGACATTTCTCACTCAAAAACTGTATTTTAATTTCCTCCAAATTGATCTACTGCCAAAAAAATCCTCTAACTTAGTATTACAAAAATAATCATTACAGTCTCCATAAATCATGAGCTTATAGTGGTCATGGTAATTGTGGCTCTAATGACTATTACATTGAGATGGATGGTGTTCTAATCACTTGGCCTTCATTAGTGTCACAGATCGGATCCTCTGTAAACCCTCCCCCACATGTTCTGGTGACAAACCATCCCTCCAGCGCCTGAAGCATCAGTCTTACTCAAGTGCCCTGGTCTCAAGAGGCCTGACCACGTCTATTGCATAACATCCCCTGAGGAGCCTGTGTCGCCCCAGAGAGGACAATAACAGATGAAATAAATGATTTTATCCTGGTCCAGCAGATGAACCAGTGAGTTTATTGGAGTTATGTGGAAGAGCATTAGTCGAGGGTTCCATATAAGAACATGGGGGACAAAATAAATTGTATCACCTAAAAGGCCCACCCCAGAGTGGGTGATGACTCAGGAAAATTATATCATTGGACTTCATCTCCCAGTCAACTTTCCATCTCCCATATACCCTAATCCTTCAAGATCTTGTGTGGCTAAAAGATGGCTGGAGGGAATAATGGCTGGAATCTCAGAGGAGGGGCTCAGGACCTTCCAACTCCTGTGAAGAAATATTAATAGTCCTGATCTCCTGAGGGTCCTATTCAGTTGATACAGTTGCTCTAATTTCTAGGAGACCGAAGGCCAAGTCATACCCAGAGGATAGAATTTCACAACATCAAAGCCAGATCTCCTACCCCCCACACCGCCATGCTGTGTCTCTCTGCGTGTCCAAATCTCTCACTGTTTCTGGAAGTGTGTCAAGGACCAGGCAGGGCAGTGAGTGCTCCCACATGCTCTTCAAGGTGCTACTGACCATCTAGGCTGCTAGTAGGGTGACAGGGAAGGGACTTCCTGCCCTGCTTGGCCAGAAGAGCTATTTCTTCAGGAGGGTCTGAGCTGAAGCAGACCATTCCCAACAGGACTGCTCTGAAGAGAAGGTAGGTGATTTGATAGGCCTCAAGAATGTATGTGGGATGATGGGGACATAGTGCATGTCTTTTTGTGGTGTGTGTGTGTGTGTGTATGTTCATGTATGTGAAGGTGTGCACATGTACATGTATGAGACCAAGGACATGTGTGAGACCAAGGACAATCTAAAGTGCTTTTCTTAGGTGCTGTCCACCATGTTTCTTTGAAACAGTGTCTCTCTGTGGCATGGAACTTGGAGCAGAATAGGCTGGCCAATGAGTCCTGGGGATCTGCTGGTGTCGGCATTCTCAGTGCTGAGACTGTGACCTTCCACCACTGTACCTAGCTTTTCTTTAAACACTGGTTGCTGGTGTCAAATTTAGGTCCCTGTCTTAGTTTGGGTTTCTATTGCTGAGAAGAGACACCATGGCCATGGCAACTCTTATAGATGAAAGTATTTAATTGGGAGTGGCTTACAGTTAAGCAATTTAGTCCATTATCATCAAACAGGTAAACATGGCAGTGTACAGATAGACATGGTGCTAGAGAAAGAGCTGAAAGTTCTACATCCAGAGTCATAGGTAACAGGAAGCAACTGTGAGTCACACTGAGTATAGCTTGAGCATAGAAGACCTTGAAGCCCCCACCCCCAGTGACACACTTCCACCAACAAGGTCACATCTACTTTATCAAAGTCATGCCTCCTAATAGTGCCACTTCTTTTGGGGGCCATTTTCTTTCACCACAGCCCCCAAACTTGTAGGGTAAGCACTTTAAAACTAAGATATGTTCTAACCAACATCAGCTATTTGAAGTTTTCTGGGTGAGGGGAAATCATTCTTAATTGAGGATGTCATCACTGCTGGTTTCCTATGAATGACCCTACACTCGTGGACCTAGTGGGTTATCAAAAAAAAGAAAGAAAAGAAAAGAAAGAAAGAAAGAAAGAAAGAAAGAAAGAAA
>LOEQ01001356.1:116291-127923 GCA_001685075.1 Bramus lutescens
CCATCCATCCATCCATCCATCCATCCATCCATCCATCCAGTCATCCATCCATCCTCCCACCCACTCATCCAGCAATTGGTCCATTCTTCCATCAGTCTATCCACATATCCATGCGTCTGTCCATCCTTCACCCATTCATCTCACATCCCCCCATTCTGTGACCTGTAAGAATATGTAATAGGAAGGATGCCATGATCAAGAAAGTCCACCCTGCCTTTGGAGATGGAGTGGAGGTTTATGAGGCTCCCAGTCACCAGTCTCTTGAACAAATCTTCTTCAGACATAATACATGAACACGGGCCTCTCAGTAGAAGACAGTCAAGGCAAGAGTGAGGGAATAAATAACCTAGGTACATAAGGCCACATGGCAGGCGCTAGAAGATGAAAGCAATGCTTGGCCCTCCTAAAAACCCCCAAATAAAATGGAAAAGGATGGCTGCCCAGCATCAGCATTGGGATGATGATGAATGAAATTTCCAGGCACCAGCCATTTCTCAGGAAGCTGGGGCAATTTCTAGGAAATGGGTTAGAATGGACTCTTCAGGTTGGGCTTGCTTTGCAACAAAGAAGCAAAGTGGAGAATATATGATGGAGTGGATTGGATAGGAAGCCAAAGGATTGAGTACATTGTAGGTTAAGTGGAACAAATCACCCACTCAGCCATGCTGTGCAGGCAATGGCACAGGACCAACAGATGTAGATGCCCTGTGGGGAACATGCTTCCACCAGCCTAAAGGCAGAAGAGGATTTGCCACAGACTACATGAAGAGCCGTGGGATCTGAAGGTGGCCCATTCCTCAGCTATGTTCCTATCTTGAAGTGTCCAACCTAATCTTCCAGTAGGGCACTGCTGGGCTCTGGCAGTGGAGCCTGTCTGTGTGTGCCAATTCTGGGTACTTACAGCTAAATAACCCAGGAGAACACAAGTCCTTCCTAGCATATCCTTGGATGCATGGAGAGGCCTGGGATGACCAGAGCAGCCCCAGCAGGAAGGCAGAAGAAGAGACATGACCATCCAGGAGCCAACAAAGCCAATAACTCCCCCCTCCCCAACAGACAATCCTACATGAGATACAATTGCCTGATTGCCTTGCTGAAGCCCGGGCTCTTGGAAGCTTTGCCAAATAACTGCACCATCTGACTGTATACACCAACTTTCTTCTGAGACTTCAGGTTCCACTGGGACTAAGAATACCTGTGTCTGCCCCACACCCACCTCACCCAGAGCACAGAGGGGGACCCCTCAGAAATCTAGATGCTGAGGAGTCCAGCACAGCTAAGCCTGGGAAATGGAGAACTTCACATACATGAGTGTACATCTGGATAATATGTACATATGAAAGCGCACATGTGTCCATGACAACATGTTCACACAGTTGTGGTACACACACACTTCTGTGCCACAAGCACATATGTCTGCATATGAGAACTCATTGCCGTGCATATACACATGGACATACCCATTCACACCACACACACACACACACACACACACACACACACATAGCTGAGTGCCAAGACAAGAGAGGGCTTATTATGGAGCCAGATTTAAGTATGAGTTCTTACATGGGTCACTGTTTGGGAGACTGTGATTGGTCACATGACTAGGATAGCCCATGTCATTGCATTGAGCCCCAATTCCTCCTCTTTTGCAAACACAGTGAGACTTCTCTCCAGGAGCTGCCCAGAGTCTGAGGGAATATAAGGGTGATGGATAAGGAGGGGGTTCATGGAAAGGAACTCTGTAGTTGACACAATTGTGGCTATTGCTGTCTTTGTGGCTCCCAGGTGATAGTGGAGATGGAGGTCAACCTGCCCCTGCTAGAGACAAGAAGGCCTGGGTTCATGGTGGGGGATCACAGATGTCTGAGAACAGAACTGTGCCAGAGAGCTCCATGAGGCTTTTCCTGTCCGTGGCTCCTCTTCATCTTCTGTGTGGCCTTTGCCTCAGAGATGCAAGGCCTTCACTAAAGTCCAAAGCAAAACACACAATCAGCTAGAGCAGAGGTTCCCAACCTCCCTAATGCTGTGACTCTTTAAGACAGTTTCTCACGTTGTGGTGACCTCAACCATAAAATTATTTTTGCTGATATTTCATAACTGTCATTTATTACTGTTATGAATCTTAATGTAAATATCTGTTTTCTGATGGTCTTAGGCAATTACTGTGAAAGATCATTCTATTCCTAAAGGGGTCATGACCCCCAGGTTGAGAACCGCTGAACTAAAAGCACACAGGAATGTGACAAGTCCATCTCTCCATGGGACATTTCAGGGGAATATAAGAATTGGCTTTCACGCCAGGGCATTCAGGTAAAGCCAGCCTGGTAAGAAACCCTGATATTGACTGTGGAGTAGGAACCTGCTTGTATCCCACCCCTCAACTCTTGAGGACCTTCTTGGCTTGTTTGACTACTCCCAAGCTCCCTGAGGGCAGCACCACACAAGTTGAGCATGCGCCAAGCACATCTTCACATCTCCAGCGTAGTGTGCGGAGGCTGCACCCTCAGCTCGGGGATTGTAACACCAATAAGCAGCAGGTACCAGCCTGTTGTCCAAGATCCATACTCTCTATTCATAATCCACTTCCTAAGTCATTTTCCTCTATTAAGGGCATGACTTTCCAGCAACACATGGTGGGATTTGAAGAGGAAAGAGCCAGGTCTTTGCCTTCTGAGGAATCTAATCTTGAAACCCGAATACAGCTCCTGATGAACGCCGCTCACACAGACAATGTGATAATGTGTTCAAGCCATCAGGAGATACAATAGGAGGCCAGGTCCCATTTACACCACAACAAAAGAGACAAAACACCCATGAATAAATTGGACAATCATTGTGCAAGACCTGTGTGGGAGCCACGAGACACACGTGAGCCGAGCCAGAAGCCAATGTGAGCAGATGTAAACTTACACTCGGGGAAAAAGCAGAGCATGACAGGGACTCCATGGGAAGAGGATGTGTCATTTTTATCCAATGACAATAAAGACGGTGGTGGGCTGCCTTCTCTGCCAGGCGTGCAGGTGAAGGCAGCTAAGGAAAAATGGGGCAGGAAGGGAAGAGTCGGCTCTGCCTTGAATCCCCTGTCGTGATGGATTATGGTCCAGAATCAACTCTTTCTTCATTAGGTTGATTTTGTCGAGGTGTTTGATCACAGCACTGGGAGAGAAACTAAGATACCCCTTCACCCAAAGTCCTGGTCTCAGGCCATGCACACCTGCGCCTGGTCTGGCGGATGTGTGATGGCTGAGCTTTGGCCAGGGATGTCGTGAGTCGTGGAGGCTTTGCACAGGGAGAAATTAGGAGGCAATGTGATTGAAACAGAAGTCAGGGATGGAAAATTCAATTAGGCATAGGAAAGGGAAGGAGCTTCAGCAGTTAGTCTCATTGGCTTAATAGAACTAGATAGCCTTATTGGCTTGATAGAACTTCCCCTGCACCAGGACAACTGAGTTAAATCAGGGAATCCACATGGGAGAAATGGCTGGGAGGTTGACTATGAAGGGAGCATTACCCAAGCCCTGGGGACAATGCCAGCTCCAGACTACAGGTCGCCTCTGATTCAACTTTTCCAAATATAGCTGTGGGAGCTAAAGGCTCTCTGCACATTGAATCTGGGGAATGCCATATCCAAGCATGAGAATCTGCCTCCTTGTCTCCTTCACACATGCCACAGTGGTTATATGTGTGTCTCATGTTAGGGATGGTGGCCTCACAGGGACCAAGACTTTGGAACTGGACTATGTGTTGGGCAAGGGACTTCACTTGGCATCTTTAACAATGAGTTTATGGTTTCTAGCTACTGGGAAACCTGATACAGCCTCTGACCCTGCACTCACTCATTCTTTATACCAACTAGATTCTTGGTCAGGGAAAATTAACGAAAGCAAAAATGGGCCAAGGAGAAGTCAGCGTAGAAGAACAAGGCCAAGCCCTGACTCCCCCACAGCACATGGAGGGGCTGATCTCACACTGTACAAAGGTTTCTGGTCAGGCCAGAGCAGTGTCATCATGAAAGATGTGGCCTCAGTCAGGAAGGATGCAGTTCCCCAGCAATGCTGACCTTGGGAGCTGGCTGCTGACCCTCTACCTGAGTCCCAGTTTCCCAGCTACCCACAATACTCTGCCATCCCTGCTCCCCTGAACTCTTGGTATGGACACCAGCTGGAGAAATGCCACCAATTCTCTTGCCACTGTTTTGAACACTACCAAGGAGTTGTTTAAATGAATGTGCACAGTCCCAGTATTGCGTACACATCTGTCCTTCAATGCAGGTGTAAAGACTGGGAAGGGTTGCTAAAACCCTTCTCTTTCAGAGTGCTAGGGAGGCAGGACACCCTGGCTTGTGGAGTGAATTAACTCCTCACTGATGGCATTGGTATTGTGACTGTCTCTCTTAATCTAGCTGTAGGAGGTGACCTCCAAATAAAGATAATTTAATCTGCGGAAATCATCTAGCAATTGACTTTCTCGAAACTGATATTAGATGAAATATCTGTTCCACTGAGCCTGCCTGTCATTAGCTATTCCCTGCTAGTCCCCATGAAAGGACTAATGTACATGGCTTAGAATCCTCCTTTGATGTTGTCGGGTTTTTATAAGCACAGTCTTTTATTAAAGAATTAGCAGCAATGTAGGGTGTAGGCGTTGCGAGTTTGGACAGACAACCACAGTGTTGCTTTGGGCAGACTGGACTCCCAAGGGCTGAGACTGAGTGGCAGCATAAAGACCAATACCACGTGTGCACAGGACAGGAAGGATGTAAGTGCAAGGAGAAAGGGAAGACCTATCCCTCAGGTCCACAGAGCCTGCGCTGAGGAGCTACGCTCTGATGGGGCTTGCAGTCACTACAACCCAGGCCACACACTACCCACCCTGGGCCATCCACCACACTCTCCTCCTGACCGAGGCTTTACAACCCACATAGACAGCATGCTGAAGGCTATATTCCCTGTTCATACACACACTAGCGCAAAGCCCACACTCCAGGATACCACATGTATCTTTCTGATTTTCTTGAATACGGCTATTCTGTGTTCTGGGGGCTGGTACTGATCACAGTTTAATGCCTTCCTTGCTCATTGACTTAGGTTAGGAAAAGGGACCTAGTTTAGAGACGACTATGAATTTCAGTTCCGTCCTCTTCTCCCCAACATTTAAACAGTCACACCTCTGTTTTACCTATCAGATTCCCATGTCACTATGAAATGGACATGACTGTGATCCCGAGGGTGTCACCATGAAGGGGTCAGATGCACTATGCAAAGGGAAAATCTCAGTATGTGGGACCAGGAACGAGGCTTCTTGCTTCTCCTTGAGTGGTCTGCAAGATGTGTATAGGGAACAAGTTTGGTCATGCCCTGTGGCTCATCAGTTTCTGGTGGGGGACTTGGAGGGGACCCCTGTCTCCTATACTGGCTCATGTAGAAAATGCTAATTCTATTTGTTGTTGGAATAACTGGATGTCCACATAGAACATATGCAAACTCCAGTCACAGGGTTTGCAAATGAGACCAAGACATAACATAGCCCCGAGTTAAAAAACAGAACTCTCAGCATTACAAGGAGAAAACTTCAAGGATCTTGGGTACCACATTGCCATTTGTGCGCAGTGTTGGAAGCGCAATCCATAACAGCAATACATGATAAGCTGTCACCAAAAATAATACTTCCATTGTGTGAAAAACATTGTAAAGAGAATAAGAAGATTAGGAGAAAGGTTTAAAGAAGAAATGTTAGATAAAAGACTCTGATCCAAAATGAACCAGAAAAAAAAAAAGCCTCTCAAGCTCGGTAGTAAGAAAACATGTAATAAGATTATTACCAAAAAGATGATGCAGAAACTTCCCACTACAAAATCCAGGCACAGTGACACCCGGCACTCCAGCACCCGGCACCTGAGGCAAAAGCGGCCCTTGGGTTCAGAAGGGTGGAGCAACAGAGTAAACCCTGTCTGCGCAGGGTGGAGGGAGAGAGAGAGGTGAGGTCTTCAGAGAGAGGGGGAGGGAGAGACAGAGAGACAGAGACAGAGAGGCAGAGAGGTGAGAGTCAGAGGCAGAGCGTGAAGTAAAGGTGGTAGACAGTCATGTGCAAAACTGTTCAAGTACAGATTAACACAAGATGCGCAGCTGTGAGAATTGTCCAAACCCAAAGTGCTGACAGGATACGGGACCAGATGTGGGGAAACACGATCTTTCATTCCCTGCTGGTGGGAACTGGAAACAGGACAGCCACAGGGAAAGACAGCTCGTCGTTTTCTTAAAGACCCCCACTGTGTAACCCAACACTGTACCCCATGGCCAGGCACCCGAATGAACAGAAAACTCCTGTCCCTACAGCATCTGGATCCAGATGTTGACAGCAGCTTCATAAATAGTTACTGAAGTTTAGAATCAACCCTAAATCATTGGGTATGAGATAAATACTCTCGCATGTCCATTTAAAGGAATATTACTCCTAGTAGGACAAAAAAAGCTACTAAGACACGGAAACACATGGAAGAACCTTAGCAGTATTCCTAAATGAAGGAAGCCAATGTGAAAAACTATATAATTGCAATTAAATAATACTGCAAAAAAGGCAAAACACTAGTTATTACAGAACTTAAAAGGAGAGGGAGATGAGTAGGTGTCTCACAGCAAATGTATAGGTCGATAAATATACCATAGGTTGTGTCATTCATCCTGACCCACAGGACATGCCATTCCAGGAGTGAGCCCTGGTGTGAACACAGACACAGGGTGATGAAGGCCTGTCACCGTAATGCTGCTGGTACAGACGTAGAATGACCGTGACCTAATAGTATAATGTTTCTGGAGTGTCAGATGCCAGCAGAGAGAAGGGACTGAGGGACCAGATTTATGTGCAAAATGTCTACATTTTGGAGTTCTTCTTCAATCCTGAAAGATCTCTAAAAGATAAAGTTTTGCATTTTTGTGAAAGGAAAATGACAAGAAAAATTTTAATTGCCAGATATTAATCTCAGATGGAAGGAGTCTGTTGAACTACAAGGAGCTGTGGAAAGGGCGACTCAACCCCAGGTATTATAAGAATAAGGACTGCCGACAGCCAGAGAGCTGGGGATATTAAGAATGATAGGGGAAAAAAAGAAAAAACAAGGATTTACTCTAAAACTGTAAGTGAGAAACGGTGAACTGAGAGACCAGGGAGTGGCACCCGAAGGGGACAGAAGATCATAAGAGTTTCCTGCTTATACTATCTCCGCGGAACAGGCACAACATGGAGTCAGAGCAAGAGGAACCAAAGTGTGCAAGGACCTGCCTTGACAGACTCAGACTATGACGTCAGTGCTGTTTGGATTTGGAAAACCGTGGTCAGCAGGATGGAGACCGGAGAGGAGCGGGGAGGGAGTAATTTAGAACGTAAGTAGAAGTGGGGTTTCCTCTTAGAGGACGGTGATGACAATTTTATATCACAGGTGTGACAATGTTTTAGGCATCTAACATAAGAATTTAAGTGCAAGACAGCACAGGTATATTATAGGGGAGAGACCAAAGGCCCGAAGATCCTGCCTCTTTAGGGATTTGTGCTAGAGCATCCATCATTGTTAGAGCATCTTCGTCCAAAGTGCAGGCTGCAGTGTTACTCAACCTTGAACAGGAGATAGTGAACCAGATAACGGGAAAGAGGACTAATGACAAAAATAACCATCCAAAGTGCAGCAAGGAGTGACTAAGAAAGCCACGCTGAGTGGGCAGGTCATTTGTGCAAAATTATAATTAATCCTCAGCATACACTTAATTGTATCAAGTGAAATGGAGCCAGGCGTTCCTTGCATAAAGCCAGAAGCTCTCTAGCTGAAGAGAACATGACTCCAATACAGAGAGTGGGGTCTGTCCAAGAATGCCTCCCCAGCCCCATGCGCTCAGGCATCTCAACACTTGGTACCCATTTGAAGATGCCTGGGAGGTATGGCCTTGTCGGAGGTAGTATGTGGTCCAGGATCATAGCCTTGATCCATTTATGGTTTGCTCTCTCTGCTTCATGCTCGTGGTAGAAGATGTGAGTTCTCAGCTTCCTGCTTAGGTTGCCATGTCTATACTTTGCTTCCGTGCTCCCTTCCACAATGGACTCCCATCCCTTGGGAATGGTAAGCCCAAATAAATCCTTTCTTCCACAAGCTGCCTTTGGCTCTTGTGTTCTATTACGGTGTCAGGAAGTAACTAATATAGGGAGTGTTTATAAGATGGGTGGATAAAATCAAAGGGTAGGTAGCATGGGAAGCAATAAACCACAGAACACTAAGGCAGATTAAACTACTATTGGTGTAGCCTTATAAAAAGTTTAAAAGAAGACACCCCCCCCGAAAAATGTACCAAAGGGTGTGCCATATCAACACAGCAGGATTTGTTAGGCTATAAGGAAGAACAAAATAGTATCATTTTGAGAAATATGGGGTGAATTGGAAATCATATTAAGTGAAATACATCAGGCCAGATCAATGAATATCATGCTCTCTTATATGCAGACTATGAGTCAGAAGAAGGGGTCTTTTGGGGAGGGGGAATTGGCCAGGGATAGGAGAGACAAGAAAGGATGGAGGTGTTTAAGATGGGATTAAAGCATGTTAAGCACATACATGAAGATGTCACAGTGAAACCCACTGACTGTCCTGTGTTAATTAATGCAAGACACGGATAGCAAAATTAAAGTAGATAAGACAAACAGATGAGGACTAGGCCATGGGACCTCTCGGTTAGGCAGAAAGATTTGTCTGTGAAAAAAGGAACAGGAACTGGAAGTTGTGGTTCGGAAACAAGCAGAGTGACACGTAAACTGAGATGGAATCAAGCCAAGAAGCAGAGCTAGACATGGGAGCCATGACCTGTGGCAAGGATGGCTCTCTAGAGCTGCAGGGAGGTTGAACTCGAAGAAGGGAGTGTTTGTGGGGAAAATGTAACTCAGTGATCCCTCAGTCATTTCACTCCTGAATCTTAACTACAGGTGGGTGAGGCACACACAGCTCTTAGGCGTACTTGATACTCTTACAGAAGAACTGGGTTCAGTTCCCAGCACCCACATTTGGCAGCTTATAACTTCATGTAACTCTGGTTCTCGGACATCTGATGCTCTCTTTTGGCCTCCAGAGGCATGAATACATACATGGCATATACCACATACACATAAACATACATATGTATATGCATACACCACATACATGCATACATGCATACATACATACATACATACATACATACATAAAAATAAACACACAAACACAGATACCATCTTAGTTAGGGTTTCTATTGTTGTGAAGACACACCATGACCACAGCAACTTTTATAGAGGAAACCATTCAGTTGGGGCTGGTTTACAGTTCAGAGGTTTAGTCTATTATTGTCATGGTGGGAAAAATGGTGGCATGCAGGCAGACATGGTGCTGTAGAGATAGCTGAGAGTTCTATATCTGGATCCACAGACAGCAGAAAGAGACTGTGAACTAGTAACCCTGGTTTAAGTTTCTTAGACCTCAAAGCCTGTCCCCAGTGACATACCTCCTCCAACAAAGCCACACTCACTCCAACAAGACCACACTTCCTAGTAGTGCCACTCCCTATGGGCCTATGGGAGCCATATTATTCAAGCCACCACAAAGGCACACACAGACACACACAGACACACACACACACACACACACACACACACACACACCCTGGAGCTCCCAGCATCACACCTGGAGTCCTGGGATCCAGCACACTTGAGTTCCCTTGTCAAGTACCTTCACTCACTTCAGCCTGAGAGCATCAAGCAGCACCTGGAGGAGTCCAGGGTTGTGCCCAAAGGAGGGCTCAGAATAAAGCAGAAGTTGAGTGAGTAGAAGGTGGAGAGCTGTTGGAGCCCAGTAGCCTGACTGGGATGTGGATCTACTCCCCCACACCAGCCCTTCTTCCTTTCCATCTTAGAAAGTAGGCCTGGGGGCCTAAAAGCCCAGAAAGACCTACTCTTGGGCCAAGACTGCACACATAATGGGAACCACTTTCATAAGGTAATGGTCACATGAATTAACATCGTTTCCACTGGAGTCCTAGTTTCTATTTTAACTTCCATTTTCCCCCCTTAGATCAACTGTGCCCTGGAGATCTCAGGATTGCCAATACTGTCTGCCTGTACTCTGAAGAGTTGGGATAGGTTGGCAACAAGGTTCCAGGTTCTGGCTCTCACTGCATCTCCTGGAGCAGAACAGCTCTGTGTGAAGTGTGGCGAGGAAGATGCTTGTGTCCCATCTGCAGAGCAATGGGGCAGCACCAAGTCTGAGACACTGCCAGACCAGGGGCAGGGAGAGGATAAGCATGGAGAACAGGTATCTACCCCTCCCAGGGTTCACTTCCCAGCCTTGAGGTCTATGGTGGAGAGGAGGCCTGATCGAGCAGGAGAGTAGGTGTGGGGAATGGGATAAACTGTTGGGGTCCCCAAAGTCAGCCTGACAGCAGGTGCCAGATGAATTGTCACAGGCTCAACAATGCCAATGTGTGCTGAGTTAAACTGACCCCAGGGAGCTATGTGGCTTGAGGGAAGGGCAGGAGGACATGAAGACAGAGCCCAGACTGCCTCTTCTTAAGCTGCACCGAGCCAAGATCTGGCTCTCTCAGGGCACCTCCGGGAAAAACAAAGAGATATTAAGAAAAACAAATCTAAGATCCTAATTCCTCCATGTTCCAAAAGGCACTCCGAGGGCAGGTTTTCACTCGCCATTAAATAATTCACTCTGACACCAAAAAGCAGCAGCGGATATTCTTCAAACAGCCTAACAGAGCAGTCTGAGAAGCAAGGAGCCTGAACCTCTCATCTTTCTAGAGCCCCTGTTTGAGATGCCCCACCCAAACCAGCCAATTCCAGCTGCCCATGGCAGAGGAGCCTGGGCAAGGGTGCGGGGGATTGTAGAGGTCACCGAGGGTTAATAAAACTGCCTGCACGCATCTGCCTCCTGTGACCCCATCATCATCTCTTCCTGTGACTTCAGGACCCAATTCTTTGGAATATGATTGTATTGTTCATTAATCTCTAGGAATTTAGGCTTTGAGCCAAAAACCTGGCTTTCGCTAGGTAGCAGCCACAGGTACAGAGGCATACGGGCTCACCCCACTTCAAGAAATAATCCTAAGGAGCCCCCTCCACCTTGTTTTGCCCACTGATCCCCAAGCCCAGACAAGCCTAGGCGCCCCATGAACCTTAGTGATCCTGAAGCCTGATCCCCATCCCCAGGCAGCCTCCTGGACCCAACCTATTGCAGTAGAAATCACTGCCCTGGCAGCACCAGAGAGCAGATGGGCAGCTGCTGTCTGTTAGAGTGAGCCTGGACAAGGTTACAGACAAGATGTGGTCCTAGAAGAGTCAGGTGGCCTCTGAGCAGGGCAGATGATCCTGTCCTAGAGGAAGTACCTGGAACAGGAAATGGGGCAGAGAGCGGGTACACCAATGCGGATGCAACAATGTTGAGGATCTTACCGGTAGGTACCAGGTTGCTGGGGAGTTGGAAGGTGGTGGCTGTACAAGGTGTATGCTTCTGCAAGAGTATGTCCACTACAGAGGAGAAGCCAGACATCAAACCACATGGTCTCTGGGGATCCTGGAGGCTGGCCAGGGATGGCAGGGAACAGATCACCTCTCTCTC
>LOEQ01001356.1:131007-158385 GCA_001685075.1 Bramus lutescens
TCCAGGAGCTCAAAGCCCACAGCCAGACACAGAAGAGGGACACTGGCCATGAGGACTCTGCAGCGCTTTAGCAGGCCATGAGAAGGAACTTTGTTCAGGTCCCCAAGGTTGACATGTGCTAGTCTTTTCATTTCACCCTGGAAAAAAAGGCCCTGAACAAGTCGTGGTGGATGCTATGGAACTACAGTCCATTGCAACCATCTAAAACAAACAAACAAGCAAAGACCCTTAAGCTGCTCAGGTCGTGAGAAGCCCCAGGCCCTGAGGACTTTCAGGGTTTGCAGATATTTTTTGTAACTGTCTTTTGTGAGACTTTTTGTTAGGCCCAGGTGAAGATCTAAACTCTAAACTAGGGGCATAAATGGACCTTCCAAACACAGAAAATCCCTGTCCAAGCATCAGGAAGCAGGTATGTGGATGTGTCTTTAGGTTGCCTATATATAACACAAAGTCTCCCTATAGAGCCCATGCTGGCCTCAGACTTGAAATTCTTCTACTTCTGCCTTCCTGAGAGATCTATGATCATAGGTGCTCATCATCATACTAAGCCAAGACCCACTTTTAGAAAATGTTATTGTATATTTATTAATAAAGATGATATCATATATGATATATAATGCCAATAAATAGTATATATAATGCTAATAAATATAATAACACTTATTTCCATGTGTGTGTGTGATGTACAAGGGAAACATCAGTCTGTGGCTGAGGCCCATACATCAGTCCCACAAGGCCAGATCAGGACAAGAGCAGCCCAGGAGATGGAGGTTGTGAGGGCTCTTGGGAAGGATTTGTCATCACTTCAGGGCCAAGCCAGAAGCCTCTGAGAGGAGAGAAATTTGGGTAATAAGAAGGGCTGGCTGCATCTCCCTCAAACAGGCTCTAGATAGAGGCACTGGCCTCTGAGAACAGAGGAAAGGGCAGGGAAGAGAGAAGTCACCCAGAGAGCAGGCCTGATTGAGTGTCCATCCCCTCTGCAGACTTTGCAGTGCCCTGACCCACCTGGCAGAGGGCTCCTTTCCTTCCTGGTGGCCACCGTCCCTTAGTAATGGAAGCTGACAGAATGCAAATGTGCCTCTGAAAGAAGCTGCAGAAGTGGCAGTTTCTCTCATTTAATTTCAGATGGGCTGTCTGTCTCCTGGGTGCGTAGTCTCATTAGAATTCAGAGACTAATTTCGTCCATCAATATGAGATTATTGGTTTGAGTGAGGTGCAAGGGGCATCCTCAGAATGACTGGCTTGTATACCAGGAGCCCCAGTGAGGGGCAGAACTGCTCTAGGCTCTGTGAAGCCTCCATAGCACAATGAGCCAGAGCTCGGAACAGAAGCCCTGTGACTGTAGTGACCCAAACACTCGGGGGTTTGAGTCAGATGCTGGATTCTTCCTGGCTGGGAGTGAGGAAGGAGATATAGCTCCATCTTTTCTCCAGAGAGATGCTCAAGTTCAAGGCCCAAGAAGAATTCTGATAAGCATCAATGTAGAGTCCCGTAACCACACACTAAGGACCATACCTTTGCGCGTCCCAACAGAGCTCAGATGAAGACCTCATGCCACTGTCTCACTTAATCCTTACAACCCTTCCAAGAGACATCACTAAGTCCACCTAATGGAGGGGGGCAAACCAGTTCACATATGGCTACCTAGTGACACCCAGTCAACAGTGCTTGTGCCACGGCTGGGTCCCAGACCTGTTTGGTCCTAAGACACAGCTTTGGTCCTTATGGTCAACTCTTGGTGGTCACTTGGCAGGGACTGATGCTCGAGCGAACAACGCCAGGGACAATACCAGCAACTGCTATTTTGTGTTGCAGTTTCCTCTAAATAGTAGTGTTCTCTCCTGGAAGGAGGAGTGGGATTCATTAAGATTCCCCAAGTAAATGAAATACATTGGGTTGGGGAAGCTCAGGGAGGTAAAACAATCACAAGTCTCAAGGGCAAAACAGTTGCTTGGGGAGACTATTACATGGAGAAGCTGGCTGTAAGTTGTGTAGAGAGCTGCGGGATCATTACCTATACTAGGTGGAGTCTTAAGTGATGCAGCTACCTCTGATGTGTCCATGGTCCTGTGAAAACCCCAATAAGCTCACTGGCTTGCCACACTAGACTTGGGTGGGAATTTCTTTAGCTTTCCCTTTTTGCCCTACCAGAGTGAAGAGACATTTCATCATAGCTCCCAAGCAAAGTCACATGACCAGGCAGAAATAGGAGCAAAGGGCAGAGAGCCCAGTGGGAACGTTCAACCATCCTGCCTTCTGCAGACATGTCAAATGACCTCACATGCCTTATATTTTCTTCTCTCCTTGTACATGTCCTGGGGTCCCCACTTCATGGATTCTCCAGTACCAGAAATTGTTATTATGAAACTGGGGGGAAGATGCAGTACAGAGAGGGTTGGACTCCCCCTGAAGAGTGCAGACCACCTACCATAGAGATTCATCAAGGCTCTATGTTTATGCTCTTCCTTATCTGCCCACGGAGAGCCCTCTCTTCCTTTGCAAAGAGGGAAGGGCTTCCACCTGGGTCCTGCCACATGCTCCAGCCACATCCTCAGGCAGAGCATGACCCTGGATAGGTGTCCCTCTGTGAGAAGTGAAAATGGTGACAGTCAACACGACAGTGTCAGAAAATTACCAAGACCCGGGAAAAGTAGCCCTGACAGTGAAGGGTCAGGAGAGTGCACACTGGAGTGAAAGGATTGACCCTGGAAAGAGCAGGCTCCTGGGTAGCAGCAGCCAGGGATCACAGGACACTTCCCTTGTGCTGATGATCCACTGCGGAAGAGAGAATCACATTTCATCATTGTGGTGTCTCCAGGGCAAGTTCTCCATTATCAGGGCCAGGATTACTGGTGGGGAAAAGACATGGAAAGTATCTGTGGGTAGCTAAGAGTTGAAAAAACAGCAATAGAAAAGACAGCGACAGGCCAAGTAGTCTCTGGAGATGCCTGCACTTAGCCAGGTGGTCTCCACAGAACCCAGCTCTCAGGCTAGGTGGCCTTTGAATATAACTGTTTCTCAGACCAAGTGGATTCTGGAGATGCCAGCTCTAAGGTCCAGTGGTATCCACAGAACCCAGATATCAAACCAGGTGGTTTCCACAGAACCCAGCTCTCAGGCCAGTTAGTCTCCCAAGAACCCAGATCTTCTCTTTGCTGTTAGTACCACTAGACAGCATCCTCAGTGCCTGGACCTTAGAGAACAACAGCTCACAGCCAGCAATGGGCATGTGGTGATAGGAACCTTGATTGTCATGAACACCAGACAAATGAACAGCCTAGGAACTCTCTCACCACAGGTCCTAGAAACCAGGCCACATACAATGACACGACATTGGTGTTCTTTACTTCAAGACACAGATGGAAGAAACTAATGATTACAAACCAGGTTGTTAACAGTCTCCCCCCCAACTCCACTCTGATATAACCTTCAGTGAAACCGCCTAACTAGGCATTACCATCATTGGAGGATACAGATAGATGAGCATCAGGATCACATGGGCCTTTAGGGAATGAAAGATGGCAGGATGAAGGCTCATCTCTACCAGGACGCCCACACAAATCCTTCCTAGAAGCAGGAAGGAGCAAGAAGCAGTGTCAAACTCAAAAAAGCTCTGAGCCCCAGTCTTCATGCAAGCGCAAGAGACTATGAGGACTATGGGAAGAAGATGGAGGACTCAGACAGCCAGGGCGCCAATGGTGCCAAACGTCCCGAAAAGGTGGCCTCCCAGAGGTTAGACACCTGCCTCTTGGGAGAGAGTCTACCTTGCCAAGGGCAGGAACATGGTAGGAAAGGAGAGAGGAATCTGGGGCAGGTGAATCTAGTAGTGGCAATGCCAAGACACACTATGAGCCTGGAAAATGTCCTGGGCTACTGCCTCCCACACAGGGACCTGCCTCTCAAGCACAGGAGCATGGATCCCTCTGAAAAGTAAGCAAAAAAAAGTTGGTCTGAGACTGTCCAGAGTTGCCCTGGTGAAAATAAACAGATAGTGCTTGAGGATCCCCCAGTGTGAGCGTGTAGTAGATACAATGGGCTAAAAAAGATGCCCCAGTGTGACCATAGGCTGGATAACAATGGGCTGAGCGGATACAAAGAGCCCAATGCCACTGGTGAGCTGAAGGAAGAGAGAGAGGCATCAGAACTCTGATAAGCAGAGGATAGAAAAACCAGGAAATGAGCCAGTGGAGCAGGGAGAGGCAGAGAATGGCTGACAGCTCGGAAGACAGCTTTCCAAAGAAAGAGCACAGTTTAGAAGTGACAGTTCAACAAGAGAAAATGGACAGAGATGAATCAGATATGTGGGAGAAAGGGGAGAAAATGGGGACAATTTTACAGAGATTAGAGAGAAATGGATAGCCAGAGAACTGAAGCAAGGAAGATGTGGGATGGTTTGAGTGGGTCCCTCAAAGGGCAAAGGGGTGGGACGCAGCTTCCAAAGAAAGATGTGACGAGCAGGAGAGGTTGGCATGCCCAGATCTGTGGGTGTGGAAAGGCTAGTATTCCATACACCTCTGGATTCTAACGATAAGTACTTTTAGAGCAATGAAGTTAAAGGGTCAAGTGTGTCTGTCTGTAGAAACATCAGACAGACGATAGCCATGTTTGCATGTGTTCTACTGTGTGAACATAAGCCGAGGTGATGACAGTCAGTGCACTCATGAAGAATAACAGCAAGGCTAGCACGGGACCGATCACCAGCAAAGCCTGGCACTGAGAGACAATGGAACCTCAGTAAAACAAAACACAAGCCCAGGGATTTGTAGTCTCACAACTAGCAAGACCACAGAAGAACAGTTCTGAACAAGTGTGAACACAAGCCCAAAATCACCCACAGGTCTTCCTGGGGCCAGCACCAGACAGATCTGCTGAGGTCAGCCAGGGATCCAGGGGAGAAGCAAACACAAGCATGTGCACATTTGCCCGTGAGTATGCATGTGCTGGTGTGCATGGATGTGGAGGCTAGAGCTCCTTGCTAGGAGTCTTTCTCTGTCACTCTTCTTTGTGTTTGAGGCACTAATCTTTCACTGAACTTGGAGATCACCAATTGTCTAGGCTGACCAGCAAGCTGTGAGAACCCCCCATCTTCACACTATCCCCCCCGCCCTGACCTAACCCCATTCTGGGGCTATATGTGCAGACTGTCACCAGACCCACTTTTTGAACAGATATTGGGGATCCAAACTCAGGTCCTCATGCTTGCAAAAGTGAGCAGTTTATCTATTGACCCATTTCCCAGGCCCAGACTCACTAGATTTAACTGGAGAATCAGCACCACGTGATAGGTTTATAGTTGGCATGTGACAACATGATATGTCAAAACAATGGCACAAGTAACTGATTTCAGGGACAAACAGACTACAGGGGAAGTAAATGGCCTCGCAGCTCCTGGGCCAGGGTGGGAAGAAAAAAGAATAGCTAGCTGATTCCATGAGTTGCTGTTCCAGAAGTTAAGATGTGTTAGGGTAATCCTGGCAGAACAAGCAAAAGTCCCCTCAGACACCAGATGGTTATGATAAAAATCAAGATGTTTTATCAAAAGAAGAGATGATAATAAGGATGTACATGGCAGCAGAGACACCTATGTGGTCTATGTGAACTGCTATGCGCTCTTCCACCTCTTCTGTGCACCCACATTAGCAAAGAGAAGTTAAATCCATCCTGGGCACATGGGGTGTGCCTGAGACAGAGAAAGAGGTATAAACCAAACCAGGGGCTGAGATCCTAAGACAGCATTCCCAGGAGTCAAGGATCACACCATTAACTTCCAACACAAGATAAGTCAACCTGAAACATTGGGCAAAACAAGAGGTTGCAAGAGTACAGCATTATAGATATGAATGTGTGTGAAAGCACATAAAATTGATACAGAGAAGCCATAACTCAGTCATAGTGGCTCATGCCCTCAACTTTCAATGTGTAGTTATCAGGAGTCAGAAACTCAAAACAAAACCTCAGCACTTCACAAATAACAGAAAAGAAAATTAGGCTTCTAGATGTTTGAACACAGCTGTGCTCAGAAGAAAGTGTACAGTAGTGTTTCCTGAAATGAACAAAATAAATACACAGTTCAATAAGTGGTCACCCATTGTCAAATACCTGTAGAAAAGCAGTAGCATGTGATCAATAATGAGAAAATGGTTGCACACTGCAGGAAAGGTGCAAAATGACTGCATGTGTCACTCAGGTGTCCTGGAAAGATTGCCCAGACCTCCTTGATTGAAATGCACGTCCTTCTTTTTTCCTTCTCTAGAGGACCCCTTGCCCTGTCTTTCTCTGACGGTTCATCTGATAAGGAGGATGGGTCCTTCCTCTGTTGCTACACCCTGGAAATCAGTAAAGAGATCTTGATGTCAACCACAATTTTTTTTAAAGGAAAGCCCATAAATCTATGAAATAGGAAAATGACAGAGGCCACATCTTCTAAAATAGGGGACTGTTAAGAATAGGGAGGGGATAGATGGGAAAGAGGAAGGTCAGGAAGAGAGGAGGGGGAGGAAACTGGCTATTATGGAAAATAAATAAAACAATTGTTATTTAAATAAAGAACTAAAAAAGAAAGAGACAGGGCTGTGAGTCGGCTCAGGGGGTAGCGTGCTTGCCTTATGATTATGAAAACTTGACTATGGGTCCCCAACACAGAGCAGGTGTAAACTGTACCTCTAATCTCTGGGTTGGTAAGATGGAGGCAGAAAGAGCTCTAGATTGCATTGGCCAGTCATCTAGCCAACTGGTAAGGTACAGGCTCAGTGCAAAACACTGTCTCAAAAACAGGGTAGAGACAGATCAAGAAAGACATGTGATGTCAACTGCCAGACTCTATACACATGCACACTCAAGTTACTGTAGTCGGAAGTTTTTGTCCCATCTGGTCCCACAGCTGTTCAGTCGCCCCCAAAAAACATGAAGAGGCTTATATTAATTATAAACTGTTTGGCCTATTAGCTCAGGCTCATTCTTAACAAGCTCTTACAACTTAAATTACCCCATAATTTTTATCTCTGTTTAGCCACGTGGCTTGGTACCTTTTCCCAGTGAAGCATTTTCATCTTGCTTTCTCTGCATCTGTGTGGCAACAGCTGACTGAGCTTTTTCCCTTCCCAGAATTCTCCTAGTCTGGTTTCCCTGCCTAGACTTCCTGCCTGGCTATTGGCCAATCAGTGTTTTATCAAGCAAACATGAGTAGAAAATCTTTACAGGGTGCAAGAGCATTATCCCACAGCATTTCCTTTTTTTTCTTTTTAAAATAAGAACTCTAAAACTAATCTCCTTTGTTTAGCTTTTTTCCTGACCATTATCAGTAACAACTTGCAACCAACACTCCAAAGACAAACATTCAAAATCTATTTCTGGAGGATGTGGGTTTTTTAGACTACTTCCTGTTGACAAGGGATGCTGATAATCTTATAGGGACCCAAAAAAATTTAGGATTGTGGTCAAGTCCTGACTGGAGTATTCTGTGAACCTGGATCATCTCTGCCAGCAGTCTTGAGGGTGCTCAGGATATAAAACTCAGAGGAAACTGCAACAGAGGTACTCTAAAACATTGGATCATCTAGGCCATCTGCTCCTATTGGAGATTTTTCAGGGGATCTTCCTTGATTAAACCTTGTTTTTCTTAACCTAGAATGAATCCACAGCCTCTCATTTCCTATAAAAATAAAAGCAAAACCTCTTCTCTAAAGTAGCATATCTTTTGACTTAAATTTTGATGTCAAGCATTTTCAAAATATATACATTGGATTAATTCAGAAAATACAGCAGCATTTATAATCAAATGTCTTTTAGCAGCTGTTGCGCCTTCCTCAGCCATCAAACAATTCAAAGACAATACAATAACAAAGTATCCAGTTTCTCTGTGCATTTTCCATCTTTACTTGGCTTTACTTTTTTTTACACTATTTCTTTTATTTTTATCTTTAAGTTTTGTTTTGTTTTGTTTTGTTTTGAGACAGGATTTCTCTGGTTATCTTTGACTATCCTGGAACTCACTCCATAGACCAAGATGACCTTGAACTCCATCTGCCCTTGTCTCCCAAGTGCTGGGATTAAAGCTATGTGTCATCACACCCAACTACTCTCTCTTTTTTTTTTAAAGACGTTCTCTATCCTTTTTCTTTTCTCTCCCAAGCCTTCCTATATATGTAAATCATTTAGAGGTTTTCTTCCTCTTTGAATCTCTCTTTACTGTATATCTCTCTTTTTCTGACCAAATGAGTCTTTAATTTGCTAAGCAATATGGATAGAATTAAAGCTGCAGCTTTGGTAGCTGGATCAGCTCCTCTTCTTGGCTTCCGGAGAGTCTAGCTTTATGGTGGAGGTACTAGCAGGAACCATGTTTTTTACCACAACTCAGTGGAGTTTTTAGGTCCATGCCACTACCAAGAAGCATGCCAGTGGCTACTCATAAACACCGTTTAATTGTTTGGTGGCAGGGTCTCTTAAAAGAGCTGTGAGGTTTTTGCTGCTAACACTGAATCAGGAAGTCTTTCTTAAAGGAGCCTTGCCTTTACTTGCCTCTAACAAATAGAGTCCACCTGAGACAATGCTGCTACTAACAAGCTGTGCTTAACTTTGTTCTTTTGTCTGTCTATAATCCTTTGTTAAAAAGCTTTCTCAGGCTTTATGTGGAAATTCTCACCCCACATTGGGAACCATTTGTAGATGGAAATTTTTATCCCCCCATGTCCCACAGCTATTCAGTCCCAAAGAAACACAAAGAGGCTTATATTAATCATAAACTGTTTGACTTATTAGCTCAAGCTTATTATTAACTAGTTCTTCCAACTTAAATTAACCCATAATTCTTATCTATATTTATCCACATGGCTTGGTACCTTTTCTTGGTGCAGGATTTTCATCTTGCTTCCTCTGCATCTGGGTGGTAACTGCAGACTGAGCCTTCTTCCCTCTTCCTAGAATTCTCCTAGTCTGGTCATCCTATCTATACTTCCTGTCTGGCTACTGGCCAATCAGTGTTTTATTAAACCAATATGAGTGACAAATCTTTACAGGGTGCAAGAGCATTATCCCACAGCAGTTTTACACATAAACATGTGTACACACTCACACATACACACACACAACAGAATAAGTTATTTTTATGAAAATAAAAATAATAAAATTTTAAGACTGAATGAAAAAGGAAACTGCAAAAAATTGCATTTACTAGTGATTAATTCAAGTCTAGGTAGGCAGTCTAGCAAGGCCAAGTTTATATAAGAAATGAAGCAGTGTCCGGTACTCTCAGCCATCAGGCAAAGGAATATTAAAACTATTTTGAGATTCCATCTCTTCTCAGCCAGAATGGCTTAGAGAAAGAAAGCTGGAGATGAAGCACAAATGGGAAGAAAGGAGGCCCATTCACTGCTGGTGAAAATGTCATGGTGTAACCAATGTGGGAATCAGTGTGAAGCCACAAATAATCCTGCAATATAACACAGCTCCACCACCCACCCTTGAGGATATACCTAGAGGAATCTAAGTCCTACCACAAAGACACTTCTATATGCATGTTCGTTACTGCATTGTTTACAACCAGACCAGAAGTCCAGCAACAGATGAATGGGTAAAGAAACTGTGCACACACAGACGCGCAAACATGCACACATGTACACACTGGAATAAAATTCAGCTGTAAAGAAAAATGAAATAATAAAACGACATTGCATGGAACTGGCAATTATTATCTTGAACAGAGTATCCCAGACTTAGGGGGACAAATACAATGCTTTCTGCCTGTGTGAATCATAGATTTTAGTATTCATAGGGGGCCATAGATCATGAAGCTAGAAAGGGGCCATCAGAGGGGGGATGGAGGTCTTATGGGTAGGGAATTTTAAAAAAGGGGGTGGCTGTTATAATTTCACTCCCGTTGCTGTGATAAAATGTTCTGTGACAAAAAGGAAAGAGCAAGAAGCAAGGAGGGGACAAAGGGTTATTTTAATGCATAATTCAAGGTTCTGGTTCATCATACTAGGGAGGTCAAGGTGGTACTTGAAGCCATTGGTCATGCGTAGAGTTGAGAACAAGGAGATATGAAGGCATGCATGATTACTGCTCAGCCCACCCCTACATGTATACATGACCTCCAGTATAACGAATGATGTCACCCACAGTGGGCTGGGTCTTCTTCTCATGTCAATTAAGGCGATTAAAATAACCCCCACAGACATGCCCACAGGCCAAATTCATCCATCAGTTTCTCACTGACCTCTTCACAGGAGATTCTAGGTTGTGTCCATTCTTGATATTTAAAACTGACCAACACAGTAACAGGATACTTGTGAAAACATAAGAGGGATTAGTGGGGCAGGGCAGCATGAAGGGGGGATGGGGAAGAAATAGGGCAAGAGAATCAATAAAAACAAAGTATTGTGAAAACTCTACACTAATGACTTTGTATATTTAATTTTTGTCGTGCTAATATAAAGAACAAAGAAAGAAAGAAAGAAGACAAAAAAAGCTATAAAGTTCTTTACCTATGAAACAACCCCAAAGCTCACATAATATTAAGAGGAAATCTCACCCAATCTTTCCCTCTAAAAGTCTCATTATTCAGGATTAATTAGTTTCCAAATTCTCTTTCTGAAGCAAGGTATCTGATATTTTAATACCAGTATTTGAACATTATTCACAATAAAAAGTCAAATTAATGACAACTTGTGCATATTAATTCAAAATGTCAAATATGATATTTAAAAATCTGCAAACAATATGACAGATGGTTTGTAAGCAGCATCTGAGTCATCGAAAATTAACTATGACATGATGACTGGGGTTCATCCCGGGAACACAGGTGCCACTCAGCATTAAGAGGAACCTTCAGTGATTTGTCATCATATTAAGTAACAGAGCAGAAAAATCTCATTTGGCCATCTCTACAAAATTCAAGAGAGCCTGTGAAAGAATTCAACACTCGTTCCTTATTCTAGGTAATATTCAATATCAATGAAGTTAATCATCATATTTTTTTAGGTTAATACAGATTAGCCAACCCAAAACCAACCTGATGGAGGAACACCAGAAGCAGCTGTATGAACACACCACAGCAAGAACACCAACCCCTTCCACTCCTGCCCATCACTACTGAGCAGGGAACAGTTAAAGAAATTAGGCAAAAGAATCTAACCACAATATTAGTGACTACAAAGGAAAGGATAAATGTGTTTCAGTTCATGGATGCCATGACGTTCAGAAGCCACACAGAACCACGCTGCTTTTATGACTATGGCTCTGTAGCGTAATGTGAGACCAGGGGTGGTGACACCTCCAGCTTTTTTTTTTTTTTTAACAGTTCAGGATTGTTTTTACTATCCTGGGTTTTTGTATTTCTAAATGAAATTCAAGATTTCTCGTTTGTTTGGTTTTTTGAGACAGGGTTTCTCTGTGCAACAGTCCTGGCTGTCCTGGAACTCACTAAAACTCACAGAGATCCATCAGTCTCTGCCTTGCAAGTGCTGATATCAAAGGCATATGCCACCACCGCCCAACTTGTGAAGAGTCACCAGATTGGGATTTTGATGGGCATTACATTGAATCTGTGCGTTGCTTTTGGTAGCATGGCCATTTTCACAGTTCTAATTCTACACATCATGGGCTTGGGAGGTCTTTCCACCTTCTGGTATCCTCTTTAATTCCTTTGTTGGTGTCTTACAGTCTTAAAGACTTTATTGCAAATGTGTTTCACTACTTTGGTCAGATTTTTTTGAGGCCATGATGAATAGTGTTGCTTCCCTGATTCCTTTCTCAGGAGGTTTGTCCTTTGTTTATAGGAGGGCTACTGTTTCTCATGTGTTGATTTTGTACCCTGCTACTTTGTGTTCATCTGTGACCAGGGTTCTCTGCTGGAGTATTTAGGGATCTTAATATATAGGATCATATCACTGGCGAGGGAGTATGCTTCCATCTTCCACTTTCTGACCTGCACTCCCTTCTCTCCTTCACTTGTCTTATTGCTCTAGCTAAGATTTGTTCAGGTGTGGGTGTCTGGAGGAGTGGGAGAGAGCTGGATGTAATCAAAATATACTGTACAAAATTCTCAGAGAACTAGTAAGAAATGAGAGGGGTTAAAGGAAAACACAGAAAACAAGGAACTACTAAAAATAAAACCAGTGGACTGGGGAAATATCAAGAGCCACTGTGCCACTGGTATAAAATGACAGGAGCCTCTGTGCACCTTGGCATTCCTTTCTATAGCAAAACTCACTGTGGGAAAAACCAGTAATACGGACTGATAGAAGAGATGATAAAACAGCACTCTGTTTTCTGCGGCTATAACAAAGTAACTGAGGCTAGGACATCTGTAAAGGAAAGAAGGCTGTTGAATTTAGAGTTCTGGAGGACCTAAGTGTGCTACCAGCTGGGCTCAACACTGAGGACTCGAGGGTGGATGATATAACACAGTGGAAGCATGGGAGGTAAAGAGGGGTCTCCTGGAAAGACAAGGAGCCAGTGCAGAATTCGGAGCTTAAGTTTGTTCTTTTATCACAACTTGTGAACTAACTAGAGTCCCACGAGAGCTATATTAACCCCTTTGTGAAGAAGGATCCTCCCTGGGACCCTGCCTCTTGAAAGAGTTGCTGCCTTTTACTTGCTCTTAACCTGGGCACCATGCTTCCAGAACATAAATCTTTGGGCCACATCCACAGCCCTCATGATGAGATGCTTCATGTCAGTAGATGAAGCTGCATACTCTAGCACAGGAGGAGAAAGCAACAGGACACACATCTTCCTTCTCTATCGTAGTTGTCATGAATGCAAATGAAAGCAGCAACCAGCTTCCACATGTGAACAACATTTACCCATCAGCAACTTTTCCACACACTCAGTAGCAATCAGGCACTCGTTCGCGGGTTGATTCTGTCTACTGGTCACTATATTGCAGATATAAATTGGCTACAGATCTAAGTATTTTGTGCAAATCCACAGAAATATTCTATGGGATTTGTCCCTATGGACATAACAAAGAAAAATATTGTACAGTCTATTGTCATCTACAGAATCGTGTGGCAACCATCCTATCAGATAAGTAGGGGCATGGATAGGTAGATGGACAGACAGATGGACGGATGAACAGACAGACAGACAGATGACAGAAATGGATGATGGATAAGTACATAGATACATAGACAGACAGATGGATGATAGAAATTGATGATGGATAGACAGCTAGATCTATCTACAGTAATAATAATAGTAATAAAGAAATGTGGGTTGATGGGAGAATTTTAGTTTTGGTTCAGCATTATGCATATTATGCATAAATAAGCCAGACTCAGGGTTGTACTCGTGATGCTAATTTTTAAGCAAATAAGAAGAGGGCACAAACATGTGTTCCAATATGTTCACGTTTTCAGAACGAGGTAATATCACCATAAAGTAGAGCCTGAAGGTAAAAGAACAGAAACATAAAGGGGACCGGTGGAGGTGTGTCTGTGTCCTAAACTGTGACTGTAACGCCACTGAAGTCTCTCCTCCCAGGTGGTTCCACTGTGTAGAGTCTCCCCTCCCAGGTGGTTCCAGTGTGCAGAGTCTCCCCTTCCAGTTAACCCAGTGCCAGCACCTGCTCAGTCCAGTCACAGAGACTTCTCTATCTCTCTATCTAGCCTGGTGTGCATGCGCATTACTTTCCTACATCTGTCAGCAGCAAGACTGTTCCCTGCCTGAGGCCACAGTGGCAAGCGCACAGGATGCTAATGGACATTTTGAGCAGAAGATAATCTTTTAATGTTTTCCAAGAGGCCTCCGTGGGCAAGATGCTTTGCACACCCACCTGAGGAGCCAAATTCCAGCTTATCCTCCACTTAGGAGGAGGTTGATTAGGTAGCTTTGTGGAGAGCACCAGGGGAGGCCCTGCAGGTCTAAATCCAACTCTTCACCAGAAAGGACAAGGTGGGCTGGGCTTGGGAGCATGCCTGCAGCCCAGACAACCCTTAGGTCGCCAGCAGCCACGTGTGGCCCAGCTGCAATGCAGGGAAGGAATCCTGGAGGCTGAGAAAGTCCTCAGCAGAAAGCCAAGCTAGGCCTGTCTGGAACTGTGCCCTGTGCCTCTGTGTCGAAGACACAGTGGGTGAGACTGCGGGGATCACCGTGAAAGACCAAGCTGGGTGTCACTGCCATTGACCTGGGGGTTGGGCCCTGTCATGCAATGGTATGGTATTTGCCAAGCCTCCAAGGCCAAAGCAGAATGCAGAGCTCAGCCTCTTCAGAGCTGCAGGCAGGGGTAACCCTGAGACATGGATATATCAGGAAGCCCCAACTGCCCAGAGGACTGGGGATTATTCTTTTATACTGTGCAAATATATGTCACTGTGATTAGTTTAAAAAACAAGCTAACTGACCAATAGCTGAACAAGACACAGTGAGGCAGGAAAACTAAACTGCAAATAGTGGGATGAAGAAGTATGGAGTCTGAGGAGCCACCAGCCAGACGCAGAGGGAGCCGAAGATGAACATGTCATGCTAATAAAGGTACCGCCATGCGGCAGAGCGTAATATGCAAAAGCTAATTAGTAATAAGCTTGGGATACTGACTGAACATTTATAATTAATAGAAGTCTCAGAGTGGTTATTTGGGACTAGGCAGTCAGGACAGGAAACTTCCGCCTACAGCTTGTCCTTTTCTTTCTCCACTTCCACGTGTTTGTGTGGTGTACATGCATATACATGCATGTTTGCATTCCTACCCGTGCCCCTAGCCCCCCCGTGTGTGTGTGTGTGTGTGTGTGTGTGTGTGTGTGTGGTGTAGGCCCAGGGATGCTGTCTGGAATCTCTATCAATTGCTCTTACATCTTATTCATTGAAGTCTCTCAACCAAACCCAGAGCTCAGTGATGTGGTTAATCTTGCTTTGCTTTGGACATCCCCTGTGTCTGTCTTCCCATGCTGGCACAATAACAAGCCCACGGGGTATCTACTTGGGATCTCAGGATCTGAACCCCACATTTGAGGATAAGAATTTTAATCACTGGGTTCCCCCAGAGTTGTCCTTATCTAGTCCTTCCCATAGCAATGAACGTGGATCCCCCATTTAGTGGTGCCAGGTGAGTCTGGGGAGTCACTTGGATTCACACGTTACACAGCTAAGGGTGTCACGTTCCACCCACAACGATGAGGGCAGCACCACCCACTTGTCCCTGAGGTACTCTCACTCTGCCCACGCTGGTATCAAGCTGTCTGGTGCAGAATCCAGACTTTAGAAAGCCAGGCAGCAACCAGTGGTGAAGGAGGTGCTGGCATGGAGCATGGGAGCATGCCTGGATCACTGACTTCCTGTCCAGCCTGGCTAGCTTGTGGCTGGACTGTTCCTTTCTCTTCCAACCACACCAGAAGCTCTGTCCTGCAATGTCCTGAGCCTCCCACAGGGTCAGATACTGCAGGCTGGGCATCAGGCTGGGCATCAGGCTGCCCTCCTCTAGGTTTTGTGCGCTATGCCTTGACATAGATGCCAGCCCTTCACGTCCTGCCCAGGAAGCACATGAATACAGGGCTCTGCCTTCTATCTCCTTAATGACTCCATTTATCACTCCAAGTGTCACCATTGGCCTGCCTGATTGAATGGGCCTGTTCTGGCCCAGACAAAAGCAAGCTAGGCCTAGTTGGTTGGAGGTCATCCACAAGCTGGTCAAAGGCTTCATTGAGGCTGTGGTTGGGTGCAAACAGGCTGTTCAGGCTTCTTGCTCACAGTATGCTGTGATATTCCTGAAAGGGTCTCAGGTAGGGATCAGGGCCCATTTATCTCTAAACAATATAGTTGAACAATGGGTCTGTTTTTTGGCCCCAGCAGAGGGTCACCTGCCACTTCCCCTGCTATGTCTATTCACATCTGCCCTGGCTCATGGTCATTCACTGGCTTGCCTGGGCCAAAGAAGAGGGTTGCCTTTGTGCCTAGTTAAGTATATAGCACAGGCCAAGGGAGGGCCCAGGCAAGAACAGGGCAGGGCTCAAGGCAGTGTCACCAACTCCACCAAACCACTTCCTAACAGACATTTTGGAAATGTAACTCCTTCATTAGCTCTTCCAGAATATTCCAAAGGATGCAGGGCAGTATCTGCTGTTCAAGGTGTCATATCAAGGCACACTCTTAACTGCTATGTTGGGCACTGAGCTATCAGGGGCATGACAGGCTGTGTCCTACCCATGAACTGCGAGCAACCCCAGGTAAGTAGCGGGGGCTAGAAGTGCAGACCTTACAGATGGTTCCTGGGTATGGAGCCAAGTGGAGACTCTCTCTTGGTGTCTGGTCATCTGCTTTGGGCACTGGAGACTGGAGACATTGGCAGCATCGCTGGCTTAGGATTCAGGCAGTCTATGCATCACATCATGAAAACTAACCAGGCGGTCTAGACTCCAGACTCTGGGACATGTGAACTATGGTAGCTGTAAAGTAAGGGCTGCTGCCAGCAATCAAATTACAGACGATGCATGGGTCACCATCCGAAGCCAGTCACGTTGCTTCTTTTGAAGGATAGTCTTTGGATCCCTGACACCTGTCAGTCTCCTGAGATTCTGATGGGCTATTGCTTCCTTTCATTGCAACAAGCCCTGTGACATTTTGCTAAAAAGGATGATTACTGGATGCTGGCAACAAGGACAGACTGCACAGAGATGCTGGAGGGGAAGCTGGCACCAAGCACAGCTGGTCATGGAGTTGGGACACTCAACCAGAGAAAGGATTGAAGAGACACGGCCACATCTGTGAGGACCATGGATGAGAGGACATGTCTAGAAGAGGGACAGCAGGAACCTGAATGCTGTAAACTCCACTAGCACATTTGGGACATCTGACACAATGGCAATCATCTCTCCTGGATCCCTACATGACACATGATACCGAGAACACAGCAATGACCATAGAATTCCCCAGGAAGGTCAGAGGGCATGCCTCTAGACAGCTCCTAGGAGGAAATCTTGAGCGCTAAATGGACCCTCTGGCCTGGAGAAGCCCATTTTTATGAGAAGCCTGGGAACCACACAAATTAAATTAGCAAGAATAACCCAGCCAATACGTGAGGAAGTAAGGAGCAGAGGGGTCCTGATATATCCAGTTCAGCCCCAAGGTCCTGTCCTGCTGCAGTATTCAGGTTCAATGTTCTCAGTGAAGGTACTGCTTAGCCCAGATTCCTCTCCTTTCTGTAGGACTGTGGTGGGCAGCATTAGGTGAGAGGTACCCTGGGTGTGTGGACTCATGTCTACAGAAGTAGACAGTGGATGGTCTTCTAGGGATGCTGGGATTATCTGAGTACCATGGTCAATTGTCTTGGCCATATTTCCTCCTTAGACTCAAATCAGAAGCTTGGCTGGGTCTCAGCCTCTAGAACTGTGTGAAGACAAACCCCTGTGGTGACTTGGCCCATCTTATGCACTCTCTGGGATATTTAAGGAGATGGCAAGTTTCACAACCTGTAGCTCAGGCTGTCCTGGTAGCATACTATCTCATTATGTAGCCCAGGCTGGCTTCAAACTCATGGAAATCCTTCTGCCTCAGTCTTCTAAGTTCTGGGATTACATTCATGAGCCCCTGTGCCTTATACTGTGCTTCTTATGGCAACCACAAATTCTCAGAAGATGGCAGAAGGGCACCCAGTGTACAGATCACATTATTGTGTAGGATGCTCTCCTTGAAGGACCAAACTCTCAAAAACGCAAAGAACTCCATTGCCCCTTCTTAGATCATAAGCCCTGGGTGTAGTGAGTGTGCAGGACACACAGCTATGAAGCCCACAGAAAGTAACTTCAACCACCCACATGACTCTTGCTATCCATTTATTCTTATACCATCAGCCTCTAGGTAACAGGACATTGGAACACATGCCAGGATGGCAGTGAGGATCTTCTGAAGCAGATAAATAAAGAAGCAAGACAGATATAGATAGATGTATATGGATGGATATCTGGAGATAGAAGATAAATACAGTTAGAAGATAGATAGATAGATAGATAGATAGATAGATAGATAGATAGATAGATGGTAAATGGTAGATTAGTGATGGATGAAGAGATCTACAAAGAGATAGATGATAAAATTTATGCATTGATACATGAATAAATAGTTGATTAATGATAGATAAAAGGTGATAGATAAATGATTGATAGATAAAAGAGATAATAGGTATACACATAGATGATAGATAAATATGTAAATAGATTATAAGTAGATGATAGATATTTAGGTGATCATGACAAAATGGACAGTAAGTAGAATTAAAGAGACAAACTAATTAAAATAAATTAATAAAACATAAAATGCAGCATCTTATGCCAGACTCTGCAAGCTCTCTCAGGGGTCCAGCTGCCAAGAACACTTAGAAGCTTCCATCAGGAGCACATCCCCTCCCTGCCGCTTCCTCTGGAGTCTGAGCCTGAGTCTGGCATTCAGACCAGGGGCTTGCATTGATTCTGATGGCACTGGGGGCACTGCAAAAGTCCAGGGTGTCTTTTCCCGTGCTGCACAAAGAGGAGAGGATCCAGGGGGCCAGGGCACACTCCATTCATTTGCCCTAGTCTTCCTCTGTGGGATACTCTTGGCATGCTGCCTCCTCATCCTGAGAGCCATGCTTTCTAGTCCAGAGTGTGCTCCTGAGAGTGAATACGGGATGAATCTTCAGGACCCGCAAATGGTGCACTAGAATCACACCCCACCAGCCTCAAGCCAGAGGATTGTGTGGCCAGAGCATACAGAAGGCCTCAGCAAGGGCCTCAAAGTTGTCAGCAAGGGCCCTGCCCAGCTTGTCCCCCAGCTGTGGTGAGTCAGTGAGAAAGACTCCAGAGAGCTTTACCCAGGGCCTTTGAAGGTGTCGGCTCTGGGAAGTCAGAGAAGGGAGATATCAGTGACTTTGGCAGGTGAAACAGAGAAAGGTGCTCAACTCAGGAACTTTCATCCTTTCCTGGGATTAAGGACAGCTCAGACCTCTCTCTGAGCCCTGGGATATTTTCAGTTACATTAAATGAATGATAAAAATGGTGCTATAGCCCTGAAGGTGGTCCCAGGGTCCAGGCAAGCCTGAGCTACATAATCCTGAATTTCAGGCAGTCTGAGCAATATAAACCTGTCTTAGACACAAAACCAAAAAGACACACTGAGACTGGAGAGATGGATCAGCAGTTAGGAGCATGTACTGCTCTTTCAGGGACCCAAGTTCTGTTCCCAGCACCCACATATGGTGGCCCACAACAGCCAGTAGCTCTAGCCCCAGAGGATCCAAGGCTCTCTTCTGGACTCTACAGGCACCACCAGCAGCAATGTATACATAATCACATATGGACATACACTCATATATATTGTTTAAAATGAAAATGAACACATATTGATGAGTATTATGATAATTTAACAGTCTGGAGAACAATAAAAATTCCTTGGGAATGAAATTATTAAATTTAGCACAGTAAGAAAAAGTTTAACTTGAATTATTTTTTTAATCATGTAAAGGGGACAGGTCTAACGTGAACAAAAATTTTGTGCTGATGCATGTCTTTAATCCCAGCACCCAGGAAGCAGAGGCAGAGAGTTCAAGGCCAGCCTGGTCTACAGAGTGAGTTCCAAGACAACCAGGTCTACAAAGAGAAACCCTGCCTTGGGAAACAAACAAACAAACAAACAAATAAATAAATATTACAAAAAGATGCAGGATTTACTCTTAAAATGTGCCCAAAAGAAGTCATGTGATCCTCACAAACAGGTTTTTCTGGAGAACAGAGTCACAGTCCTGTCTCCCTTGTGAGACCAGCAGAACTGAGACACACAAATTCTTACCAGTCACACGGCCCAACTTGTGGCCCAATCTCTTAAATCAAACCAAAATGCAAAACCATGAAACTACTAGAAGAAAGCCATGGGAGGAAAACCTTGATTGCTTTGCATCTTGTGATGAATTTTAAGTCAAGCGACACTGATGCAGTCCCTGAAAGAAAGGGTGGGTCAGAGGACACTCAGATGAAAACATCTGCAGGAATCCTGATGAACAACAGCAGGATGAGCCTCACCACAGGCAGAGTTGCATGCAGAATGTCTATGTGAGAAAGAATTTGCTCCTAAAATATAGTAAAAGCCCTTGAACTACAACAAGAGAGTTAAAATATGAGTGAGAGAATGGAAGAGGGCCTGTGCCTGAAAGACACATGGGTGGCCAACGAGCATGCGGGGGCGGGAAGAGGCTGAGTGGCAGTAACTGTGAAGGGGGTGTCAGTCCAACTAACAAGGTGACAGCCCTTAAGTGCGGCCAAGGATGCTGAGCCACAGGGCTCTCATTGGCTGAGTGTGAAAATGAAAACTCAGCAGCCATTCGGCCCCCAGGCTGGATGCCTACGTAGTCTCTGTGGTGCGTTGAAGGCCTGAGGGAACTCCTGGAGCAGTGGTGGTCTCCAGTCCATGTTGGAAAGCAAAAGACGTTGGCTCTGATGGCAGCAACAGCCGCAGCAGCAGAATNAGAATGGCTGCCCTCACCAGCAGGAAAGAAGCAGAGAGGCAGGCAGTACCGCTTCTTCCTAGCATCTCCTTATATCTCAGTCAACCGAGTGAGGGTCTCTTCCTCTGCTAATCCTTTCTGGAAACATCCTCACAGACAGGCCCAGGGGTGTAACTCCCAACTGAGTTAGATTCCAGTCAGGTATAGTCACCAGGGGCTTGACAGGAAGGGAGGAGAGCTGAACAGATAAAAGAGGATTTCCTAGCTACTCTGTGAGCTACTGTGGTCGGCTGCAACATACTGGGTATTCAGTAAAATACACATAACTCTACAGCACAAAAATCCAAAGTTAATATAGCTGTTCATCTATGTTTTGAATATAGCAAGTTATTGTAGATATATCTATGCAGTACAACACACACAGTGGAAGAGATCTATCTATGCAGTGCAATACACACAGTGGAAGACATATCTATGCAGTACAACACACAGTGGAAGAGATCTATCTATGCAGTACAACACACAGTGGAAGACATATCTATGCAGTATAACACACACAGTGGAAGAGATCTATCTACGCAGTACAACACACACAGTGGAAGACTGAGGCAATAGGGTTTTCTGATCTGTCAGCTCCAATACAGTTACTCCTCCTGTTGGAAGCAGCAAACCCCCTCTGACTGTTATCTCCCCTTCCTGAGCCCAGCTTACTCCACTGTCATCTCTGTGAGCTTGACTGCCTCGGCTTCCGTATCTCAGCAAGAATGTGCAGTGTTTGCCTTTCTCTGCATGCTTTACTTCACTTACACAAGGTCCTCCAGATTCTCTTGAGTGACACTTTCCTCCTGTTAAAGGAACACATATGCACACTTTTACAGTGTGCACACACATACGCATGCATGAAAACACATAGACACACATATACATCTGCATACATGTACACATGCATAAAAACATATGCACACATGTGCACAAACATGTATGCACACATGCACATATTTATGAAAATTCATAGACACATATGCACACATACACACAAATACACATGTATGAAAACACACACATGCACACACATAATAAGGAGGGTATGTGAAAGAGGAAGCAACTAAGAGAGAATCTAATGTCAGAACTAGAATTATTTGAATTGTGGGATAAATTTCATATAGAAATAGTTAAAAGCATTAAAAAATACATAAGTCAGAGTTGGTGTGACTAAATACTAGATACATGCATAGGGGAAATAGATCTATGCAGAGCAATTGCCAGGTGATTTTTATACTTACCACATTCACCTCAGGAGCTGTCTCAGCCTTAAAGCATGGGCCACACACTACCACTCCAGTACAAAGACTTTAGAGAAGGAACACTGGGTGACCTCACCCCCAAGAGGTAGTAAGCAGGATTCACATCCCTGCACCACCTCAGGTTGAATTTTTATTCTGGACACGGTATTGTAGAAACACAATTATGTTCTCAAATACAACATAGACTACCAAGAAACACCATGTGAATCCCGGTCAAGGGAGGCCCACAATGTAGTGAGCAGTACCCCTCAGAACATCCAAGACCATTTCAGATGAGAAGTCTAAGCAACTACCTCAGCCAGGAAGACCTAAAGGTGACATGACCATTGAATGTCCTCAGATCCTTGAACAGAGACACAGACCAAGGGAATCTGAGAAGAGTGGGCAGTTGGGTGAGTGACACACAGCAGCCTTGCCCAGTCAACCATAACCAGGCATGGAAACAGGGTGTGGAGAATTCTCTGCACTGTCTTTCCAGAGTTTTGTGACTCTAAAACTGTCCAAAAAGTTAATTGTTTTTTAAGAACCAAGACAATGGCCCCATGTGACAATGGTCTGTCAAGTCTTACATTTATCCTTGTGGCTATCGTCTTGAGCTGGGCTGTCCCTCTGGCCTCACCGCTCCAGCCTTCCAAAACCTCCACCCTCTACTGTGCAGTTTGTCCAGGGACTGAGTGATTCCCCAGCTGTGCCCAGCCTGGAATATTGGGCAGAGAACAAACACAGCAAGTTCAGAGTGGGGCCACCAAACCCAAATAACCAGAGGACACCAGAGGGCCTTGCTCCCTGCCCATGCTCAGTCACGTACCTCCCGGGGAGGTTGCCATCTCCGCTCCAAAGACACCACCCATCCTGAAGAAGCTTGCAGAAATCTTCCCAGTTTCAGGTTTTTCTCTTCAAAAATGTGTCTGCCCATCCCCCTTCACTGGCTCCCCACCTCCTTCCAGGGAAGAGGGTTTTTTGTCCAGGTGGCTTATCACAGCTCCCTTCCCAGTGAGTGTGTGAAGGTGATGGAACAAGTCACCCCTCGTGGCTTCTTTATATTCTAGGGTAAGGAGGGCCGTCACTATGAGATGAAGAGTTCTCCCAGTCCTCCCATCTATGCCAGAGCTGGAAATGTCTGTTGCCCCATCCAGCCCTCCCACAGGGTACTCCCTTGTACTGTCAGACCCTTCTTAGGTTTCCAGACCCCAGGACTGCAGGCAGCTAGCAGCTGCGTATCCTCTGAGTTCGGATCTGCCTGGTGGAGATGGAGTCTGATTCTACCTCTCTCTTGACTCCAGACTTGTCGGTAACCATCCCATCCCCACCATCTTCTGTTGCCTGCCTCAATGTGCTCAATGGGCCTCCCATCAGGCCTTTGAAGTTCTTAAGAACAGCGGATTTACATCATCTGTTAAGTGAACCACTGAGGCCGGATGGCAGAAGACGGATTCTCCCTGGGAGCAACACTCTGGGGCTAAGACCCCATGCTCTCCCGGATGCCGTGCCAGTCTGCTATAAATGGCTCACCTTCAGCTACACGCAGGAGGCAAGACTTGCCAACTTGCAATTATGGAAAATCCATATCTAGCATTTTTGTTCTGGAAGACAGTATCTCCTATGCTTATAATTAGCTAGAGCAGCTCCCACTGTAATTAACAAGACAATGTCCAGGCTGTGTTCATCAGTCCTTAGCTCTGAATATTCTCATTTCCACCTTCTCCTCCTGGGCAGAACTTCTCAACTAGTGGTTTGACAAAGGCTGTCGCCTGCTCCGGAGAGCAGAGACCCAGCCACTGAGAAGCCTGGCCTGGCTGGATCCCAGCCTTGACCTGTCCTTGGTTCAGAAGGAGGGAGCATCAGAAAGAAACTGGCCTTTCCTAAGTCCTTGCCCATAGATCCACAGATCTCTGACCTTAGAGAAGAGAGAGAGAGAGAGCTGTTCTGCTGCCTTCTGCTTCAGTCTTTGCTCCAGAGTCAGGAAAACCAAACTAGTGGACCAGAATCCATGTCCAGTGAAGTCATTCTTGTCCTTCCATCACCAGAATAGCATGAAAGACAGGCCTTGGACCAAGTGCTTAAGTTGAGGGGAATATCCCACTGTCCGGGCATTGACAGTCCCATAATTCCAGGAAATGCACAGAAGACCTGAATTCATTCCACCGGTATGCCTCTCCCATGAACATGAGGTTCTTGGCACAGACCAGGCTTGGCATTCAATTTCATTTCTACTCCCCACCGCTTTGACTGGGTGTCAAAATTCTCACTTGCCAGGAAGAAAACAGAAGTGATATGTCCAAGGCGTCACAAGACAAAGGAGCTGCCGCGACCATGGGATTGCACGTTCTAGCCCAGTTCATACTCAAGCTTTGGAGGAGGTCGGGCTACTTGGCTGCAGTACCCTAAGGTACCTTGGCCAGGCTTCACCCAGAGTCGGCACACTTGATCCACCATGCGGACAAGGAGAAGTGGGACAACCTCAGGGTACTCTCTAAAGGGGCTCAGATACAACGGGCTTTCCAAAAGCCAGGACTTGCCGAGAATGAGGCAGGGGAGACGGGAGGCCCCTTCTTTTACAGAGAAGAGATGGGCACTTCCATGGATACGACCATCTCAGAGGAGACCCTGAATGAACTCCACTGCCCATCAGAGAGCAGTCTCTGATCTGGAGGCTTCCCAGAACAGCCTCTTTACCTCAGGCACACAACTAGCCTCAAGTGAGTACTTGATGTTTGGTGTGCTCCTGATCAGCAGAGGGAGCAGCAGAGAACCAGGCATGTCCTGGGCTCCTCCCTTGGATCATAAACTCTATCCTCAGATACTTGAGAAGTTTTACAATCAGATACTTTCATCACCAAAGTGATACCTTTTTTTTAACTTTGAAATTAATAATCCAAGATTCTGCTACATATTTTATGAAAACCTCTGTCTTCCCTTTAATGAACTCTATGTGACTAGTCAGAAATTAAAATAGATAAAGTGGAACGCTGGCTTGTAGCATGAGGAGGGGAGGAGAGGGGTTGCCTTTGGCTGGAGCTGGCCTTGGAGACAGCCGCAGACAGGGTGAGGGGAAACTAAGCTTTGAAGAAGGTGTGAAGGGAGAGTTTGACAGATCAGTGGTGCTTAGAGGTGAAGGACTAGACAGGACAGGCCTGCTGGCCCTGACCCTCAACCCGCACACCTCCATGGAGTGATATAGCTAAGGCCTGAAATAGCTTTAGAGATATTTCCTTGCTAGTAGCACTTCCAAATAGCCACAGCGTCATGGACTCAGCACTCAGTACAGAGACAGGCAAGAGCTTCTTCTGCTTCCCCAACCCACACTCCAGTGGAATTGCTGCTAGGGAGCACAGTTCAACACACTTGGCTAGGTTGTTGCCACCAGGGCTGCTGGTTATTGATTTACTATTAAAGTTCAAAAGCTTCAGAGATAAACTCTCACTTCCTTTGTGCCTGCTCTCTTTGGCTTGAAGTAGAGTTCCCTGTTGAAATGCAAATTTCCTGGAGTGACACCTTGCCAGACCACCCTGCAGTGTATGGAGGTCTGTAACAGAGAGAGAGAGTCTCTCTCTCTCTCTCTCTCTCTCTCGTTGACCCTGCAACACAAAGGGAGAGGGCCCATTAACTAGGGGCGTTGTGGTAAGTGGGCTACAGAGCCATCAATGGCCTGAACCCTCTCTCTAAGCTGGCCCTGACCCCTGGGCTATATACTTCTGATTCCAGCAAATCACTTGGCATTTAAAATGGCATTATAAATGTTCAAGTGTACTTGCATAAGTGGCCAACAGATGTATGCATGAAAAGGTGTTCAAACTCAATAGGATCAAAGACATACAAATTAGAGCCACAAAGAGATGGATATCTTTCCTGTTTTATAAGCTGGCAACGATTAAGAAGAACTATAATCCCCAATTTGGCATAAAACTGAAGAGTGGGCACCCTCCTGCCCACTGTATGGCTGATGACTCACTGTATGGGTGAGTCAGAGTACCTCTTGTTCGAGGGTGATATTGGCAGCATACAGCTGGTTTTAGAACACAGGACCTTTCATGCCTTTCCGCCCAGTGATGCCACTGCCAAGAGTTTATTGGCTCAAAATTATTAAGTGAGGTTGAAAGACTAAGATGTTACCATGCTTACCAGGGTCCTCCCAGTAATGGAGCCGTAAGTACAATGAACGGGGATTGACTCATGGGATGGACCCTTCCCACCACTTTAAGTTGTGAGGTGACCTCAATGCTAGAAAGGTATATGAAGATCATGGAGTATAAGCAGGGTTCATGGTACCTACTCAGTCAACCCAGGCACTAATGGAGCATCTATCACATGCTAGAAAATTCCAGGCTCTGAGATTCCAGCAGGAAGCCAGCAGGTGAGGGCCCTGCCCAGGAGATGCAAATAGACAATTTGTTCATCGCCCAGGGTTACAGTCACAGCCTCCACTCCCTATGAAAGCCAGCCTGGCTTCCCACCGGCTACACAGGGTATTTCGAGTCTGTATAAGTTTTCATACAGAGGTTCTGATGCAGGCCTCTCAGTCCCATGGCTTTACTCCCTGGGCTTCGATTGCAGCCAACCTTCATCTGACAAGAGCAATGAGGAAGATGCATGAATAAATAATTCACACTTTTAATTCTCCTTCATGATAAGATATTATCTGAATTGGTCTACCTCATTATTGGTTGCTGTTGTTATTTCCTGTGTCCGATTTATAGCTTAAACTTTGAACATGTGTGTTCAAGGACAAACTGAACTTGGGTTCAGCACTGTTTGGAGAACTTCATGAATAAGGGAATGACCAGGATTGAAGTGTTTTAAATTAGGGTAATAGAAGGAGGTGGAAGGGGTGTATCTCAGCCCCTTCTTTCTATCCCCCCACCTCCCCAGGGACTGTGAGCCTGGATCCTCACTGGGTTTGACTCATGAGTAGTGAGGGGCTTGATTGGGTCCCTGCCTCTCATCCCAGGATGAAAATAGTCTGTGAATCCAGCACTGGCTGGAGATTTGCCAAGACTGATGTTGCCTTAAATCAAAGCCACTTTAGGAAAAATAACAAAACGACAACAAAGAGCAGGTGGCACATGGCCCTAGGCCCAGTGGCACAGTCACATGGAGCTTCTACTCTGGACTCCAGAATCGTATAAACACATACTCTGTTCAATCCCAGAGAAGATCACCATGACAGCTACGACCCCTTCCCTCAGTGACCCATGACCTTTGGCAAGTGAACCTAATCCTAGGTTAGAGGCAGGGAGGGCCAGTGAGAACCATGTTCCTCACACTTCACACCTCCAAGGGAGGAAGTCAACAGGCATGTTTGTCCTAGACACGAGACTGCTGCTACAGGGTAATGGTATAGCCAGAGTCATGTGTCCAGTCTTGACTCCTGGGGCCTGAAATAGATCATCCACAGCTAGAATCACTATGACAGGTGACCTAGCTAATTGAGGTCATAGTCTTGGATATGATCCAGTAGGATCCATGACTCTATGCAAAGAGGAGACCCGGGCACAGTCATAGTGAAGAACAACCACGTTTGAAGACCCGGAGAAAGGAGAGAGGATGCTGGAGGAGCCAGCCCTGTAGATAAGATGCCTTGCCTTGGCACCTCTGGGCTCACTGTAAGAAAACTCTTTTGTTGGGGCTGGAGAGATGGCTCAGTGGTTAAGAGCATTGCCTGCTCTTCCA
>LOEQ01001356.1:173977-190938 GCA_001685075.1 Bramus lutescens
CTCTCCAATCCAGAGATCAATCCGGGTTCCTTGCCCTGTGGGCCGTCCAAGGTTACAACTTTCAATATAATAATTTTATTAGTTCTTTGAGAATTCCATTCATGTATACTATATATTTTAATCATATCTACCCCTATTCCTCACCCAGTTCCTCCTAGATCCAAATCTGACCTCCCCACACCCTCCCAATTCCATGTCCTTTTTTTTCAAATAACTCACCGAGTAACATGTGTGCCATGTACTCATGGGTGAGGGGCCATCTGCTGGTACTCTATCATTTTGTTCAAGATTGTCTTAGCTATTCGGGATCTTTTGTACTGCTATATGAATTTTAAGATTGCTTTTTACAGTTCCATGAAGAGTGTTATTGCTATTTCAATGGGAGTTTTAAAGACTCTCTAAGTTACTTTGAGTAGTCTGAGCATTTTAACATGAATTTTTTTCCACCCACAAACAGGGCACATCTTCCTTTTGATGTGTCTTTTTGTTTTATTTTTATTTTTTGTCTCCTTAATCAATGTTTAGTATCTAGCATTGAAGGGAACTCTCACTTCTTTAACAGCTTATCCCTAGGTATTTTTCTTCTATTAAACTATTAAAGGGATTTATTTCATGTTTTTTTCAGTAAATTTATTACACATGTTACTGATATTTGAATGCTGAATTTGAATCACCCAACTTTCCTGAACTCATGGTCAATTCAAGTTGTCTTTTATAATTGATCTTATCCAAGGCCAAGATGCAATTTTAATCACATTTAAATAGAGCCTTTAGGTTTTATGTATACAGAATCCTAACATCTGTAAACAAGGGTAATTTGACTTTCTTTCTTTTATTTGCATGCCTTCGGTTTATCACCCTTGTCCAGATATTCTGGATTAGTCTTAGTGCCCTGCGGAGTAAGTGCACTGGTGGTAGACAGTCTCATCTGGTTCCAGCTTTGGCTGCATGGTTTCAGTATGATGTTGGTGATGGTTTGTTTGACACATTTATCCTTCATCATTAAGCCACAATCCTTCTATACCTAATTTGTCCAGTTATCTTTAAATCATGAAGAACTGTTAAATGTTATCAAAGGCTTTTTTTTAAAGGAACATCTATTGATATGATTGTGTGATTTTTATCACTCATTCTGCTAGTACGATGAATTACAGCCATTGGTTTGGATATATTAAACTATCCTTGCATATCAAGGGTAAATCTAGCAGGATCATGATGGATGATATTTCTGGTGTGTTGTTGGACTTGGTAGCTAGAATTTAGCTATGAGCATTTACATGTATGATCACCAGGGATGCCGTATATAGCGATCCTTTGGTTGTGTGACTTTTCTGCTTTTGGTATTAAGGTAGTGCTGATGTTATAGAATAGGCTTCAACCACTTCTGTCATTTTTACTTACTACCCAGCTGATCCCAAGACTGTCTGAACTACACAGAGAAAAGTATTATCAAACAACCAACATATGCATCAGTCAAATGAGCAACAACACATAAACACCAACAACAAAAAGAGCAGAATTCGATAGTGAAGCTTTCCGGCTCTTAGCTTTTCTATGTTGAATTTGCTATCATTTTGACTTGTTTACTCATTACTGTTCTATTTAACTTTTTAAAAAATCTCCATGGCTCAATTTTGTAGGTTATATGTATACAGAATTCTCACCCTTTCTTAGACGTGTCCCACTTATTGGCATGTAGTTGTTCATAACACCAGATGATCCTGTGTATCTGTTTCGGTCACCATTTGTCACCATGTCAAAACACCTGTGAGACAAACAGTGAAGATTTATTTTTGCTTATGGTATCAGGGGTTTCATTCCATGGTACGTGAATCTGTGGGCCTAAAGTGAGGTGGAAAGTCACGATGGTAGAAGCATACAATCCAGGAGGCTGCTACCTCATGGGGCCAGATAGCAGAAGGAGAAAAAGAGCAAAGGGGCTGGGGTCTAGAAAAGCCTTCACAGATGCACCCACAGTGCCTGTTTTCTCCCACCAGGCCCCACCTTTTACTACTCGATCTGCCAGAATGCACAGTGGATCATTCCTTATTGAAGCTAACGCCCTGATTCACCCACATCTCAGCAGTGCCATCAGCTGGGGACCAGGCCATCAACACAAGCCTGCGTGGGACACGGAGGATGATGGTTTTCCTGTGGCATCTGTCTCCCAAATTTCTGCTTTGTTTTCTCCTCAGGCTATTTCTCCCCCCCCCCGCTTATTAATGTAGCTCAAAACATTATCTTTTAAAAAAGAATCCTTTCAGTAATTTTGGGGGTACTCTTGCTTTCCATTGATTTCTGCTCTGGTCTCCATCGTTTCTTCCCTCTGACTAATTTGGAGTTCTGTTTGTTCTTACTTGTCTAGGTCTTTGAGGCGAAAGGTTAGGTTACTTGAAATCTTCCCATGTTTGGAGGCATTCATTGCTCTTCACCTCTTTTGAGTTCTGCTCTGATGGCATCCCAGACATTTCAGGAATGCTCTCTCCATCTTCCCAGGTTTTGAGAATGGCTTAATTTCCCTTTGATTCAGTCAATGACCCAGGGCTCATTCAAGGACATTTGCCAGTCTACTCCTGTTTGTGTAATTCCTGAATTGTCTTATGTTGCTGATTTAAGCTTATTCCACTGTTGTCAGAAATGATAGATGATGTGATTTTTATTTCTTGGATGTTTGAGGTTTGTTCTGTGGCTTCATATCTGGTTTATGATGGAGGAGCTGTTCCACATGCCCTGAGAAGAATGTGCTCTACAGGCCTTGAATACATTGTCTCACATATATGCTAGGCCCATTGCTCTACAGTCAATTTGCCTCTGATGTTTTTTGGTTGATTTTCTGTCTACCATAGTCTATCCACCAATGGGAATGGGGTGCTAGAGATGTTCCTGTCACCATGCTAGAGCTGTTTGCTCCCTCTGTCTCTGACAAGACTGATGTTCCTGCCTTGGGTACATTCACAGCCACTAGATCTTCTCATCAAATGAATTCCTGCATCGCTGTGGGGTGAACTTTGTCCTGTTTCACAGGTGTGGTTTTGATGTCAGCTTTTCTGACACAGGAATAGCCATCCCTCGCCACTTTCTATTTCCAGTTACTTCTGTGACATCTCTTTTCCCTCTTTGTACTTTCATGCATAGATTTTAATAAATTATGTTTTTGTCATTTAAATGCAAATATTTTAATATGTTCACTGTATAAAGCTGAAGCTCATCTTTCTCTTTTGAAAATTGTAGTTTGTGACAATTAATTATAAATGTTTTATTTTTCATAGTACTTTTTCTTTAAAAGTTTCATACATTTATATAATTATATACTATATGCTGGTCATGTCCATCTGTCATTATCTTCCTCCAACCCCCAGAGTGTCTCCCATCTCCCTCCAAGCCTCAGGCTCTCTATTTTATTTTACTTTTTATTACTAATAATATCCTTAGTTATATATAAGAAGCTATTAATGGGAGCTATCTCTATGCATATGGGTGTGTGACCATCCAATAGGGCATGAGTGGCTTACCAGGGGCCATCTCCACAAAGCAGATTGACTCTCCTTCCTTTGTCAGCTGCCACCATCTGATGTTATCCCTCAGTTGGAAGCCTCTCCTCTACCCGTGCCATGCCTTGGTTGACCTCGTACTGGACTTGTGCAGGTGACCTCAGCTGCTGTCAATTCCTGAGTGCATCACCATGCAACACGAGAGTCGGCATTTCACCGCTGCCCGCTCCATCCTCCAACACTTCCATTCTTTCTGTAGGCCCATGCACAGCTAGGTACTTAGAGCTGTTATCCTCAGCACTTTGACCACCTCCTGATCTCCACTTCAGCCGCTAACCACTGCAAAAACAAACAAGCAAGCAAAAGCCACAAGTAAACAAACAAGACCTCCTCTGACCAAAGCTGAGAGCAATAAAAATCTGCGGGTGCAAACCTTCATGTTTAGAATGCACTTTGACAGCTTGATTGTTCAGTGAAATAATGACAGGCAGTTCCCTCCACACCACCGTGGGGCCTGTGCTCTCCATAGTCCTAAGCTTTTGACTAGGGGCTTACAATATCAAGCATGAAATCCCTCCTGTAAAGCATACACCATATGCAATCAGAAAGCACTTGGTTACCTCCTAACCATCATGCTACTATTGCACAAATAGGCACATCTTGTAGTGGGGCAGTGTAATAGCATGCAGGATCCAGTAATGGTAATAACGGTCCAGTCAAGTAAATGGGTAAAACATTGATGTCTTCTCTCCTCCAGCAGCCTACAAAGCACCTTCTGGCATCGTGAAAGCTAACCAGTAGGGGGAAGTTTCCTAGTCAATTTGAGATGGAGTTTTCTATGTCCTGTATCCAAAGTGAGTTAGTTGTGTCTGAAGTAATGGAATCTTACCATGTAGTTGTGGTGGGCACCCAAGAGCAATGGCAATAGTCTACGTTGTTTTGGGTACTTCCGGGGCTACCTTAATTAATGAATCAAGGGATTTATTCTATGGCTGACATTGATATTTTCATTTAACAACGTGTTGTCTGAGAGCAGTAATGTCCTCACCTGTCCTCTCAAACTCCCTTTTTCTCCCAATATACAAATGTTTATGTATATATTTTTAATTACTTTCAAGTTAGCAGACATCCATAGAGCTTCTTTATGTGTACTTAGTCATGACTAACCCACCTGCTACCCTTGCCTCATCCCTATCCCCCATCACTAATTAAACTTTAATCTCATGTCTATCCCCCTGTCCTTTCGTGACATCTTTGTCTTAATTATTTCCTCTAATTAGATTTTTTTTCCTTAGGTTGGAAAAACTTAGGTCTCCACACAGCCTTTGAAACCTCTTTGTCGTTGTTATTGGATTTACTAGTCTATCAGTCAATTCGACATATGTGCACCTCTGTTCCTTTTACATTGTGCCATCCTATTCCTCTTGGCTTATTCCTTTCTGTCTTCTTTGTGGTCATAAACCATTTCAAGCTTGTTGATTCAATTCTGTTGTCAAATATAATTTTTGGAATTATTTTCTAATGCTGCAGATCACAAGTATGGCATACCAGTCTAAGGTTAAAATTAAATTATTGCTGAAAATAACAAATGTTAAAACCATCATTTTCTATTCTGTCACCGATCCTTTGCTCAATATACATATATAATATAGACTTTCTAAACCCTTTAAACCCAAGAACATACATAATAATATAATTTTTATTTTAAATGGTCATGCATATTCTAAATAAATTAAGAGTTGGTGCATACACATGCATGCATATCTAATACTTTAGCATCTCTTTCAGTAGGGGCCGTCTGGCCACGATATTATCAGCTCTGTTTTCCTGGAAAGGCCTTTCCTAAAAAAAAATCTCTATTTTTGAAGATTAATTTTTCTGGCTATACCTTTTGGCTGACAGGTATTTTTCTTTGTCATCACTCTCCTAAGTCTTAGTATCTCTGGCCTCCTGCACTTTGGATGTAGACCCATTAATCTCACCATTGCCCATCTATGAAATGTGTCATTTTTTTCTTGCTGTTTTCAAGAATTTATCTTCATCTTCATCTTTGAAGCTCTGAAACTCTTACCTAGCTTAGTTTTCTGATTTTTCCCCCTTATTTGGGAGTGGCTCTGAATAGATCTGTCTGTTACTCTTCTGCCTAAGGCTAGAAGATTTGAGCAGTGATTTCTTGAAATCTTTTCTCCCCATACTAAACTTTCTGGAGCTCTGATTACAGGTTGGACTGCTCAGTGTGGGCCCAAAGGTCTCTGAAACTTTCAAATTTTTCTTCAATCATTTTTCTATCAGTTTCTCAGATGAAGAATTTTTATTGATCTGTCGTAGGTTCACTGGTTCTCTTTCTGGTCCCTTCAATCTGCTCTTGAGCCATCTGGTAATTATTTCCATTTCTTTTCTGATATTGTATTTTTCACTTCTAGAACAACTATCTCATATATATATTTCTCTGTTGAAATCCACTCATCAATACCATCTTCTCTCTTAATCATGTGGACTTATTTATAATGCCTATACATGTTAATAATCTACACTGTCATAACTCTGAAACCTTTGCCAAAGCCAACAAAAGGCTGTCTCTGGTTGGCTTCTATGCTTGGGTCTTTTTCTGAGTGCCAGCCAGTTTCCTTTGCTTTTTTAGTTGGTATCTACATGCTTGTGTGATTGCAAAGGGGTGTGTATACATAGAGGCCAGAGGCCGATGTGGATGTCTTTCTCAGTTACTTTCTATCTCATTTTCTGAGACAGGGTCTCTCACTGAGCCTAGAGCTCAGTGACATGGCTACACTTGACCAGAAAGCCCCAGGAATCCTCTTGCCTTTGCCTCCTCACTACTGGTATTACAGGCATGTGCTACTTCACCAGTTTTTTTTTTAATTTATTTATTATGTACACAATGTTCCTTGTGCAGGAACGTCTCCATGCCAGAGGAGGGTACCAAATCTCATTATAGATGGTTGTGAGCCATTATGTGGTTGTTGGGAATTGAACTCAGGACCTCTGGAAGAGCAGCCAGTGTTCTTTACCTCTGAGCCATCTCTCCAGCCCCCAGTTATTTTTTGTTTGTTTGTTTGTTCATTTTTTCACATGGTTGCTGGTGATCTAAGCTCAGATCCTCACGCTTGTATAACAAGTACTTTATCATTTGAGCCCTCCACCCGGCTCTCCAGTTTTCAGTGTCTTTGCACGTCTAACAAATGGTGTCAGGAAGCTCACTCACATGTCATGGGCACTCTGAAATATCTTTGGCTCTGCTAAGGGTATTTGTCCAGAGCTCATCCTTAAATTTGAGGCTCACCCACCCTCTGGATGCTTGTTTCTGCCTTTTCAGCTGCTGATGCCTTCTTCAAGGCAGAAACTTCCTTTTTCAATATGAGGAAGGCATAGGTGGTAGCGCAAGCTTGGCCAGGGACACAGGATTCTTGCAAATATAGCCTATCATTTCCTGTTCTCTTTCTGCCTTCCTCTGTGGGCCTCCCATGCATGCATGGCATTAGTGGTCAGCAAGGGATTTGGATAAAGTCTCTCTCAGCTTGCGGGTCTCAACCCACCCATGCTCCAAGCTTACAAATGTCCCCTTCACTTTTCCAGTTGTTCTGTTGCTCAGGTAACTGTTGCCACCTCTGGTGGCAGGGTTGTGGCTTTCACAGCAGGTGGGGTTCTAAGGAGCAGCCACAGGCAAGCAGCTGCAAACCTATGGCCCTCAGGAGACACAAAGGCATTCCTTCAGAGCCTGGTCTGTTCAATTCTGGCTTTTTTTTNTTTTGCTTCCCAGTGTCTTTCATGCATAGCTGTGTTTAGACTCTTCAATTGTTGCCTGCAGGAGGATTCACCCCTGGCCTCTTCATCTTCCCTCTAAGTCTCTATGGTCGGCTGATCCTTCTTCATCCCCCAGGCTCCAGCATTCTCCAGGGGTCAGGAGATCTCTTTTCGCCCCTTCCTTTTGGGGTTTTCTGAGGTGAGCATCTGGGGGGAGTACATTCTCTCCATCTCCAAGTATCCCCATTTCACATTCATTTATAGGTATATCTTTATCAGATCTAAACTATTAAATTGAGAAGTTGTATTGGGCCTTTCATTTGTATTTTAATAAATAAAGCTTGCCTGAATATCAGAGAGTTAAACAGCCCACTGGTCAGCCTTACAGACCAGGTAATGGTAACACACACCCTTAATCCCAGTAGCCACACTAGTTTGCCATGGAAACCAGACAGTGCATGCCTTTAATCCTAGTGGTGCACGTATTTAATCACAGCTCTAGAGAAGGGAAGAGACAGTTCTTACACACAATCTCATTCTGAGATTCCTGGAGGCAGAATCACCATTTTGGACTGAGGTTGAGGTAAGAGCCAGTAGCTGGCTGCTTTGCTTTTAGGATCTTCAGATTGAACCCCAGTTTCTATCTCTGAGTTTTATTATTCGTGCTTCAGGAAGTTTTGATTTTTCTCCCTATCAGAACTTTCAAGGTATGCTGTTGCTGTCGGGCCATGGAATATCAAGAACACACAGCAACCCCAGGGTCAGCAGATTGAGCATGGACCTGGCTGGCTGGTGGCTCATGACTTTGGCTAGGTAGGTCCTGGGGTAAGGGGCTTTCTCCTGTGTTCCTTGCTTCTCTTGTAGCATTGTGAACTTGGGCGCAGTGTGGTCTGTCCGGAGGTGCTGTGAGTGAGCAGACCTGCGTGGCCAGCTCTTCCCACATCACTGCGGCAGCATTCTTGCAGCTAGCAACTTTGCTGGAGGTCTTGGGGCCAAACTCAGAGGCAGTGTGGATTGCACAGGGAGGTGTGGGATCGTGCACTTGGCTCCAACAGTCCAGCAACCCAGAGCCTCTTTCGCAGAGTGCACAAACTTGAATCTGTGCACATGCCTTTTCTCCCTGTGGGCCTGGTCCAGGATGGTGCAGCTAGACTACACTGTTCCACATCTGATGCTAAGCTGCATGTGACACATGCACTTTGGAACCTTCCAGAAAATTCAGGCTGAACCTAAGTTAACTAGTCCACATTGCACATAAAAGGTACCTTTCTTCACCCAGAGCCTCACAGTGGACAGTTGTACCCCCCCCCATGGAGCCTATTGGGTATAGAACAGGATTTCCCATAATGTTTCATACAAAACTTTCCTGGGGATCTCATGCATCACCACCTCACCTATAACCTTTTCTGTGGAAATTCCGTGACCCAACACACGCAGAAGCATGCAATTAGCAATGCTAGGCAAGAGTCTGCACAGTGAAGACAAATATTTAGACCTTTCCCTGTAGGAAGCTTCCCTTGTGTTAAGGGAGGAAACTAAGGAGGGCCATAGGTCTCTGCAGCCATGGAGGAGAGAAAGGGAAGAGGAGGGTTAGGGTACACCAGCCTTTCAATGGCCAAGTATAAATTTAAACCTGCAGAGTAGGTGTGATCTAGACCATGGGGTGCTGGGGTTGTGGCAGGGAGCAAGGCATTCATGAGAGCATGAGGACACGTGATTAGTATGGAAATAGACTGGCTGGGTGCAATGATAGGTGCACACATCTTATACAGGATATGTGCAGTGGGACTGTCCTGATCTCTGCTCTGGGGGCCTCCGGGAGCATCTCTGTGACTTATGTTCTGTCCAAACACAAGATTTATAGCAAAGTGTTCTTAAGGTGACTACTACAGTCTAACAAATCAACACACACACTGCCACTGACAGCACTCTCTGTGTGTGTACATGTAGGTACATGCATGCATACATTTGCATTGCATATTTGTGTTTTTATGTGCATGTGTATGTGTATATGTCTATATATGTGTCTGTGCATGTTTATATAGGATGTGCATACATCCACGCAAGTGCATCTATGCATGTCTGTGCACATGTGTTTGTGTGTATGGAGAATGTGTATAACATGTATACATGTGATTATAAATATGTGCATGCATTAGTATGCATGCATTATGCAAATGCAAGTGTATATGCATACATGTGTGTGCTTATATGTGTGTGGTGTGCATGTGTGATTATGTGTGTATGCTATAAATGTGTGTATATGTATATGTGTGTGCATGTGTATATATGTGCATGGTATGCAAGCATGTATATACATAAATGTGTATTGCATGTGTGTGTGGTCATGACACCTGAAGTTTGTACTTTTACTCAGGGTTCAGGACCTCACAAAATATCAATAACCAGAGTTTCCTGCTGCATGCTTACACAAGGCATGGTGATTCACAAAGGTTTCTGGCTTCCACATGCCTTCCTTCAAGAGGAGGACCCCAGGTCCTGGGCATCTGCAACCTGTGTCATAGGCAGGGGCCTTCTCTTTGAGCCCTCCCACTTTAGGCAGGACAGCATTTGGCACGGAGTCAGGAAATAGATACTTTGAAAAGTTTCTTCTGTTTGACACAACCCTTCCTGGGCTATCTCCACATGCCTCTACTAAGGTGTTACACAGCAAGAAGGCATACATCACACATAGAACATGGGCTCATTTGTCACAGAAGAGGGGGAGTGGCAGTGGTTGGATGCTCCACTCTTTGGAAAATGATGCTAGATTTCCCCAAGTTGCTGGATACCTCTGACTGACTCTGCTCCAGGGCAGGTTCAGCTGTAGACCCAGGGCAGGTGGCAGGGGAGCCAGTGCAAATGCAACTCTTCTTAGAGAAATGCCTACAATTCCAGACTTTACACCTAACAGTTGAAAGTGGATGAGGTATCATAAATGGTCTCTGTCACTAATGGATAAGGATGTGACCCCTAAATCTTATAGGTTCCAACAAAATGCTTTACACTGGTCCCAGTGGCTATCCATGGCATGGCATCTACTCTGGGTGTCTTCATTCTGAACCCCTAACTGGAGCAAACCTGCCTGCTGATAGTAGGATCATGCAGATGAAAAGCATAACAGTGACCTGGTGACTCAGAAGTGCCACAGCCATCAGCCGCTGCCACTGGTGATCCACTGATAGGGAGTGCAGTGGCATTTGCTTTCTCCCACAAAGATCATGTGGGGTTCATGAGCCAATGGGGATGCTTGTTACTGGAAGCATGTCAGTCTCATGTCCACCCTATACCCTTTTGTCATCAAATGGGGTTTGCAACTTCCCTGAGGTACAGGAAAATTGATTATGATCCTGGAATAAGATCACTACAACCCCCACCAGGTGGTACAGGTCCACTGTCCACAGTGCCGTGATCAGAACTCTAAGGCAGGCTCTCTTCCTTCCTGGAGAACAGACTCCATATTGGGCTAATGAGTTCTACACCCAAACTGCACTGACTGGCACTGGCTGTGCCAGGATGGCCCGTCTCATCATACCAGAGTCTGCCTGTGATGGTGAGGTTTTTTTTGTCAACTTGACACAAACTAGAGTCACATAGGATGGCAGCTTCCCAGAGTGTCTGTCTCCATCTCTCTCTTTTATACGCCCCTGTGCCCTGGGAATCACAGAGTGGTGTCATTCAAGAAGACCTGCGACTTCCATGTGAGTCCCCTCACTTCTCCGAGCATTCTTCTCTCTGCTGCTCAGGATGGTGACTGGGGAGCTCTCAAAGGCTCCATGCTGTGTGCAAAGAAGACTCATGACAGAGGTACTCCTTGATCGCACTTTGCTCAGACTTGGGGGGGTCTCCTCTTGTCCACAAGGAAACTTGTGCTACTGCGTGTCCACGCCCCAGAGCCCTGTGCAGTTGGGGACCTCACACCGCTAATCAAGCTCTGCTCCCCCTGGCATGGGCATCTGTGCCTGTGACTGCCTTCCACAGGAACTGTTAGTCATTGTCCCCATGTGCCCTCTTCATTCTGCTCAGTTCCCTCTGCTCAGTGGCTAGAAGGCCTTGCCATCCGCTGTGAGTGGTGTTTAGCTGAGGTTCTCTGTGTGTCTCTTTGGTCTGGGCTCCTGCCACCAGGGTCTTGAAACATTTCCTTTCTTGTCTTGATTAATGGGAATCCAAATAGGTTTTCCTTAATACTCACTTCTGAAGCCAAGGGCCATGTCCCTCCTTAGAGTCACTGGCCTCTTTTGAAGCAGGACTGGGTTGTGCCTTAGACAGAGATTGGCTCTTCTGGTTGATTTTGTCCAGGAAGAGAGTTTTCTCAGAGAAAAGCCGGAGGAAGAGAGACAGGAGTTTCAGTTGAGCCACCAAAGGCTGTCCCAGCTTCATGGGGCCAATGGCTACCCATGACCAGTGACGGAGACAAATTCCCCCCCTGAAGCGTTGGCGGAGGAAATAAACGAATGATATTCTTAAAAGCAGAAAACAAATGTGGTTATTATTTCAGAGTAATTCCATGACTTCAGGCACAAACAAAGAAATGAAATATATTTAGGATGCAGCATGTCCCAGAGGTGTTGGCTTCTGGATGAAGGTACGTGAGGCCACAGAAAGAGATGAGCCCTCACTGCAAGGAGCCAGCACGTAGGAGCTCTGAGGAGATGAAACCATGATAGTCAGTCACCCCAGGTTTGAGGGAGCACAAAGATTAGATTGGATCTTGGGCAATGTCCTGTCTCCATGGCAGGCACCTGGCCAGGAGTGAGGAGGGACCAAATCCTGCACTCCTTCCCACACACATGTTGTTGGGGAGTTGGCTGGTACGCAGGCTGAGCTGGGTCAGCAAAGAGGGACAGAAACTGAGGCAGAACCCTGAAGTGGGGACAGCTGGATACGTGTTAGGGCAGCAATGGGTCACTGTCCTGAGATCTGAGGTACTGGTTTTTCTGTGGAGCAACACAGATGACCCTCAAATCTAGTCCTTCATCCCTGAAAGATGGCATGCAGGACCACACCACTCAAAGCCCATTCTACCCTTCCCTACATGCCTTTCCCAGTAGCAGCTCAACCCTTGGCTGGCCTTGCTGGGGAAAAGCCAGTCAGCTCAGACAGGCAGGAGGGAAGAACCTATCGATGACTCTGCCGATTGGAGGACAGAAGCTCATCTCTTCCTGTCAGGTGGGATCCTGGATTCCACCAAGATTTGGGGGGCTCTCCATGCTAGGGACAGTTTTATGAGGAACAAGCCCTGTATATCTACCCACTTCTCAAGCTGAGGGGTAGCTCAGGCAAGATCTCCATGTGCCTTTCCATCTAGATGTCAAGTGTCTAACAGGAGGCAGGGAAGACTCAGACATGGCAGGGAAATGGGAACAAAGCTTTCTCTGGGTGACAGTAGCTGTCACTTTAGGTCATTTTACCGCAGCTATCTCCTACCTTCAAGGGACACCTCTGATCACCATCTTGGTGTTCAATGAGGTGAGAAATACCACAGGGACCCTTTCAGGACTCCAGATCAGAAAGTGCTTCGCATTTTCAGTGACGGTGAAGATGAGAACACATGCATACACACTCTGACACGTAGTCTATGCCAGCCCCAAGCACCTGCATTCTGATGCTGGTGTTCTGCTGCCGTCACCAATGCTCACACGCTCACCTGACTTCTTCCCACCACCTTTTCCCACTGGCTCTGGGTCCTGGAACTCTGGGCTTATCCACAGAGTAGCACCTCCTGGTATCAGAATACCACCAGGCTACATCTCTGAGCACAACCACTGGCTTTTGAACTTCCCACTGCATGGGTCCATGGCTTCACAGGTGTGCCTACCTGCCATAATATAGGGCAAAACTCAACCAACCGATCCCCAGAACATGATACTGGAGATGAGGCTCAGAGCATTTTGTCCTGGGTGATGTAGTGCTTGGACTGTGGTTCCCAACACTGAAGCATGTTCTTGGTCCAAAAGCCTCCCCAAGGTCCTGTCATTCCTCTAATGGGTAAACTGAGCCTCCGGGAGAAAGCATGACTTCCCAGATGATCCGTAGAAAATACAAACAAGTGGCATCAGCCCAGGCCTGAATGGCTCCACTACTATGTATCTATCTACCGTGCAGGGACCTGGTGGGGGAGGTATGAAAGCCCTGCCCATTGGACAGCTGACCTGGCTGCCATGCAGGCCCAGAGGGATCGTGATGTCTGATGGCTTTTGAAACTGCATCAGCTCTGCAGCAGAGCTGTCCTGCAGTGGGCTTGCATCTGCAGAGGGGAGAAGAGAGCTTAAGTCTTGTTCCTGAATTCTCTTCTGTCAAGTGGCATCTTGGCTTGTACAGAACCCTATAGAGGTGTTCACTCACATGCGGAGGAGCCTCTGTCAACCCCCAGGAGCCTGGAGGGCATCATGAGCAGGGAAGGAAAACACCCAGGGTGATTTTATGGGTGGGAGGGGAAACAAAGGCTACTGACTGACCACAGGGCCTAAGGGCCAGCAGCAAGGCTGGCTCTCTCCCCAGAGACAACAAAAGCCTGTATATGCCATGCCCTTACTCAGGAGAAGTGCACCCCCCACACCTAATTCAGTGCCTCTGGGCCAGGGATAGACTTCCAGTCCATACCAGATTCCAGAGAGCTTGTTCGCCCAGGAAGTTTCCTGAATGGAATGTTTCCACAGGCCTATACTGGCTCCTCACCCAAAGAAAACTCATCATGCCCTCCGGTGGCCAGTTTGGGGAGGAAGGGCTGCTTGTTACACGGCGGAAACCGGCTCCTGTTATGCTGGAGAGGGAGCTGATCTTCCTCTCGGCGCCAGACTCCTGTATCTCTCCCATGATGACTCCATAGGGCAGTGCTGTATGCCAATTTATCACAACTGAAACATTCCATCCTGAGGGAAGCTCCTTAAGATACAGGAAGTACACAATCCACAAGTCTAAGAAGAAATCCTTTAAGCTTACAGGTCACAAAAACCTTCCTCCTGAAGGCTGCACAAGCCATAAAGATGCCGAAAAGAGACTCGTCTTTTGAGTTGCCTGCAAGTCATGCAGGGAGCTCCCTCTGTCACCCATGCTGGTGATGTAACTGCCTTGGAGTTCATTATGCACCTGTTAGTAACCTCTCTCCCATCTCCTGCAACTCCAGTAAACTCATTGATACAGCACGTAGGACTTTGGTAGTTATTGCTTTAGTCTTTTGCCAGTTCCCTATCTGGGGTGAAAAGACATCTCCCTGAGAATAATGCCATACATGTGTTTACAGGATGGAGGAGAGGACCCTGGAATTGGCCCCACTGTCTCAGACTGACTATGTTCTGACTGTCATACTCCAGGGTAGCTTACCACATTATATCACTGAGGAGGAGCCGGAGGGTGCCCTAGCCTAGGCTGATTCTTCCTAGCTTGGGCATCCAGACTTCACAGGGAAGGGGCAGGGTTTGGTTGGGGCCTTTACAGGCTAATGCAAGCTGCCTTGTACTACTTCCTTAACCCAACCCCAGGATAAGCCAGATCCCTAAAGACAGAAGGGTCTTTTATACCTACCTCTGTGGCTTTGAAGATCGATGAGAGTCACTTTGGAACACAGCACAGACTATCAGAGCATCGTATCCCACCCAACTGCCACAGCTATTCAGGGTTGGTATTTGTCACAAGGAGCTGGCAAGTGGCACTGGGTGGCAACTCTAGGCCTCATCTCCAAGGACTGCTTTTTGGAGGCTGGAGCAGCTTTCTGTGAAAAGGGAGTCCTTTGGGGAACAGGACTCTCCTGTGTCCTGGCGATTATGGCCCACAGGAACTGGGAGACAGGCAGATACATATGGCAGTCCATCTTCCCTTGGGTCACCTGGGATGTTTCTGGCCCACAGGGATGAAGTAAAGCAGATGATTATGTGTCTTTAATGAGCAGAGAACCCTCTGGGTGTGTCTGGGAGGCTCAAGGGTTCATCCCAGGGGTATGGAGTATAGAAACCCTGGGTACAACCTCTGAAACAGGGATGGCTTCAGAGCCCACTGCACAAACCCTGGAAATTCTTGGCACTCAGCTCCCAGATAGTGCAGCAAGCAGGAGCTGGTGACAGCGTCAGCTTCAGGTGCGGTGATCAGGAAGGACCTAGGGCATGGTGCCCACCTACTGTCCCCACCAGCCACACCGACTATTCCCCTCTCCCAGGACACCACGGCCAGGGAACAAAAGCCATGCTTATCAAAGGACTTTTTTTCTTTATTTTCATAATTTAGCTGAATCAACACAAAATTGGATACTGTAAAACAAGGGGAAAATACGCTGCAACATCTTAAATCTCCCGGTCTCTGCCCTCGGATGGAGGTGTCTATGCTAGCTTGCCAAAGAAACGGCCGAGGGGAGGCGGAATGTATGTTGAGGTTCAGAGGTGAGATGAGGCCTCCTGCCCTGCTTGCCCCCTGCGACACGGGCCACCAGAGCCTGGCACCATGCAGACAGTGGCCTTGCCTGGCCACCTCCTCTGACGAGAATCCCTCATCTCAGTCTCGTGGCTCTGCCCAGGATGCTCATCCCTCTGCACGAGTGAAGGGAGGACACGTGGATACTGAAATGCATCTCACAGAAAAGGGCTTTCTTTCCTATCTTTAGCCTATGGTTGCTGGCACGGCATCTATATACTGGAGTTAAATACATATTTTTTGCTTTTTCCTTTAGTAGCATATTACTAGCATGATAGTCATGTTAATTGAACATGTAGGTAGTATACTTTTAGAAGAACTCAGGAAAATGAATGGGGACGGTGGCTGTCCCTTATCCGCTGGCCTCTGGCACCACAGTGTGGGGCAACCAAGGAAAGTGACTCTTCCCCAGTTCCTCCATCCCCCTCCAGCCCTGCTGTCTGGTGTCCTGGTGTGGAGACCGAAGGGGGCCATTTACTGGGGAAAGGCAAGTTGGCTGAACATGGACTCAAGCTATATGGATAGTAAGGGGGGTTAAGAGAGAGAGGGACCGAAATCCATCAGAGGAGGCATGACCAAAATATTGTACACACAATGTTTACCAACACACAGACTCACAGGGGGCCGTGAGCTACCAGACCAAACCAAAGCAAAGAGAGACATAGCTTCCTAGCATGGGTAAGGTCCTCTGCACCTCACCCACAGCTTGGCCCCTCCATGCCTGCACTGAGGTCCTCCATGGCCACCCTGAAGTCTCCAGGATGACAGGGGGGCCTGGCCACAACTCTTGGGATGGTCAGACCTGCCGTCAAATGTTAAATAGAATTTTCTACAAATATACAACATATAAAAACTGTTAAATATATAACTTTCGGCTTTTGCAAAATACATTTAATGATCTCTTTCAAACAGAGTTACTTCAGTTTTCTTTAATTTGCTTTCTGGAGCTAAATGGTGTATCAGATGAGATAGCAGTCACGGGAGACCCAGCATGCTCTTGGCAAATGGTGGATTATCCAACTATCAAAAATGGAGCTGTGGAAGAGGCATGTCTAACTGGTTAAAACAGAAAGTGATTTTAGTACGACAGAGTTGGTCTAAGCACAGGGGCAGAGGGTCTGTGTCCGGGGCCCTTGCTGTCCGCTGGGGGCCGTCTCCGGCCACGCCCTGGCTGGGTCCTGCAGGTGCCCCACAGTGGTGTCCTTCTGGGCAAAGCCATCCTCTTAGAGCACGCTGCAGTGTTCGTGGGGCGGGGGTCTTGGCCGCGGATGGCCTCTCCATGCTGCCTGGGCCACCAGCATGTCTGCC
>LOEQ01001356.1:192801-202873 GCA_001685075.1 Bramus lutescens
CCATGTGGCTAACATAGATAAGAATAATGGGTTAATATAAGTGATAAGAGCTAACAAGAAGCCTGAGCGAATGGGCCAATCAGTTTATAACTTATGGAGACCTCTGTGTGATTTTCTTTGGGACTTGCCAGCTGTAGGAACTGGGCAGGACAGAAACCCCAACTAGCAGGCCCTCATGTTACAGATGTTGACTAAGACCAAAGCATCCTGCCTGTCTCTGTGGCTTGGCAGACTTAGTGTGGGCTTCAGGGATGCTTACTCTCTCCCTCTACTGTATTACTGAACTGGTATGGGTCTGTGGTCTGTGTCTGCAGCACATTTTGGAAAGTGATTGTTAGATATAATAGGATGATGGGAGCTATCTGCAAACACAGGAAAACCAACAGCTGAAACCACACACATTTGTTATCTGGTGACATTTATTGGAAGACAAATACATTGTTGAATTATCAAAAATTCACTATTTCTAGATGTGTTCTGGGGGCTGCTCTCCCACCACTGTTCTGTAGCAATAGTCTCTGCTCTTTCTAGAAAGGAACGGCGTGGAAGGCCTTAGTATCACTCCATCTGTGCCCCGCCACACACACACATGCACACACACACACACACACACACACACANNCACACACACACACACACACACACACACACACACACACACACACACAAAGCTGGTTTCTGTTCATGCTCATCTTATTCCACTATAAACCCCTCCTATCTTCCAGCACCATGAAGATTCTTTCTTCATGGTGAGGGACCAAGCAGGCCATGCTTAGCCCTGTGTGTTCCCCTCCCTACACCTAAAGCCTTCTACCTGATACTGCATGGCTGGCTGGAACGACCCTTTTCAGAAGCACAGAAGCTCTTGGCTATCCTCTCCCTCCCAGACCCTGTCCCCAGGTGCCAGGGTCACAGAGCAGGGTTCACTAGGCCAGGCCACTCAATGGTCAGTGAGGCTGTCCCTGAGCATGGACCTGTTGGGACATAGCTCACAGGTGGCCTCCCACCCAGCCAGCAGGCTATCCCTGCTGGCTACTCCATGCTGAGCTCCTGCTTCTGAGTTTGCCAGGGTCTACAGTCATGATGGTTGCAGTCATGTAACAGCAGCTCCGCAGCTCACAGTTCTGAGGCTAGCGTTTGAGGGCAGCTTAGCGGGGCTGGCTCCAGCTGCAGGGGATTGCCCAAATCTTCTTGAGGCTAGTTACTATGGTCTCAGCCTCATGGTGACAGGACCCCATCCCAACCTCTCCTACACAGCTCAAGTTAGGGCAGTTGCTACTGGACACTCTAGGCATGGAAGTGCACTTTGCCTGGAGGGCCTTGTCACTAATACACTATTGTAGCCAAGATGTCACACACTTATTGACCAGAGATGTTATTCCTTGCTCTCCGTTGTCTCACTTAATGGAATATTGGCTACAGATCTGTCATCTTCTGGTTTTGCTGTGCTGAAGTATGACACATAAGCATGAAAAATGCTCTCATGAAATCCATTACTTTATTGCCAACTTGAAAGATAAATACAAATTAAAATCTTGTTTAAGAATTGATTAAAAAATAGTTTACAAATTAAAGATGAATCCATGAATGTTTTTAAAGCATGAATATAATAAAAAAAAACAATGCATGAAACTCCCAGAACAAATTCTAGTTCAATAAAGGAATATACAAACATAGACTGGAGGGATGGCTCAGTAATTAGCACTGGCTGCTCTTCCAGAGAACCAGGGTTTGCTTCCTAGCACCCACATGGCAGCTCACAACAATCTTGAACTCCAGTTCCAGAGTACCTGATACTCTCTGCTGGTCATCATGGGCACTGTACACTCCTAGCGTATAGACATACGTGAAGACAGACATTGAGTAAATATTAAAAATACAAGAGAGAGAAATACAAACTCAAGCAGCAGAGGGAAAGACCTACACGACATGTAAGACTTAACCCTCCTGATTACAGAGACAGTGTGGGAAGGGACAAAGGGATCTGCATATCTGCATTAGCAGTATAAAATGTGCCTATGCTTAATCAGCATGCCTGTCACTCTGGGCTGATGCCTGACTTTTCAGAGAGCCTTAGAATAAAATGTCCTGCTCTTACTCCTGGGCCTCCAGTGCTTTTTTTATTTTATTTTATTTTAACTTTTTTTTTAATAAAGTGAGGTGAGGGTCCACACATTACATTTAGTTTGACAAGTGGCAGAGCTGCATTTTGTTTGGTCCTCTTTCCACTTTCTTTTGGTGGTTGGAGGTACTAGTAATTCTCCCAAAGCATTTTCTGGTCATTGGGTACGCCTATCCTTTGTGGTGTGTCACTGGGCTTCGCTTTTCTTACTTAATGCATCTGTGGCTCCCTAGCACAGTTACTGTAGGACAACGATCCATGACCTTTTGCTTTTATTTATATCACATTAGATAAAGGCTAGGCCTCCCTCCCTCTTCCTTCATTTGTTCCTTTAGAAAGAGTCTTGACATCCACAGCCCAGGTTGAACCTCCTGGTCACAGCCTTTGAGTGTCGAGTGCTGGGATTTCTCTGGTGGATTCCACCACACCCTCCTAGAGGTCTTCACTAATCCTTCATATGGGCTTCTTCCATCAATGACACAGTGAGAACTCATTCTACAGATTTCCTACTGCAATAACCTCTTCGGCACCCAGCTCTGGAATCTTCTGGAATACCTAACCACCAAAACAGGCACTGTGGATCCCACCTCCCTTTCCAGGCCTCGAGGGGGCCTCAAGTAAAATAAGGGGAGGCCAAAGATCTCTGGAGAGAGCTTGGGGGTGGTAGGTAGGTGCTGTGAACTCCTTCAGGGATATGACTGTCATTCTGACAAGGGTCCTCATGTTCATGCTGGATACAGAGGGACACTGAGGACTGCTGCTCCTTAGTGGCTACTGGATGAGACAAGTCTGGATGGTTCATGGTTTCTCTAGCTCCCAGCTTGGATGTCACTACCACACTTGCCCAAGGCCAACAGAGGCAGTATGACAAAGATTGAAAGATTGAAAGTCCATGTCCACACATGATCTAACATTATAGAATGACCACTGTCGGGCCTGAGCCCCAGGCCAGATCATTTGGAATAGGTCTCTTCTTAGCTGCCCCCAAACCACTCTGGGATTGAGTAGAGGGCAGGGTGATTGGACAAGGTTCTGGGAGAGCAGCCTGGTCTGAATTACACCTATGTGGCCACAAAAGAAGGACCCACAAGCCTTTCTGGATGTATGCATTCCAGGCTATGATGGATTTCCAACATCAGTCTTTATTGGGGGAGGCCATCCAGAGGGCCCAAGAGCTAAAGATTTGTGGCTGGCCATGTCCCACACCCCCAAGCATCTGTGACTCTTATGTTGCTAACTGTCACAGTTGCCATCTGAGCAGTATGCCATCTGTGTTCCATGTGTGTGCCCATGATAACTGACTTGTATAACCAGGCATGCCCAGAGCTGGTTGCAAATCTCACCCTTGAGAACACTAGACCTTTAACTACATCACTTTGCCACTCCCCTAACCTCATATATCTTCCCAGTTGTCCAGCTGAGCACTGTCCCTTTCTGGTCCTGGATGTCCCCAGATACTCAATGAGTAGCTACAAGTCCTGTCTAATGGGTCAGCATAATCCAAGATCTGTCTTTTCAGCTGGACCTGAGACCAAATGTCCTGCCCACACAGGACAGAGAAACCTGCCTCAGAGCCCAAACTGTGTGGGGGGAAAAGCAGGGAACAGCACAGCATCCTTCTACTTGGTAGACACTGGGAGCCATAGTAGGCTGGTCTGCCTTCAGGCACCAGCATCTCGCAATACTCTCCTGAATGTGAGACACTGAATGAGGATTATGGTGTCTCTAGAGGCTGCGCTCAAGAACAGACCATAGAAAAAAGAGGTAGGCATATGGCAAAGTGATGTGGGATTCCCCTCCGTATGTTATGAATATGTTTTATTATTATTGGTTAATAAAGAAGCTGCTTTGGTCTATGGCAGGGCAGAATATAGGTAGGTAGGAAAACTAAATGAAGGCAGGAAGAAATTAGGCGGAGTCAGGCAGCTGCCAAAGAGAAGAATGCCAGAAACCTTACTGGTAATCCACAGCCTTGTGGCGATACACAGATTAATAGAAATGGGTTAATTTAAGATGTAAGAGTTAGTTAATAAGAAGCCTGAGCCAATAGGCCAAAAACAGTGTTGTAATTGATAAAGTTTCTGTGTGATTATTCGGGTCTGGGTGGCTGGGAAATGAAAGCAGAGTCTCCATTTACTGCAAAGCTTAGCAGTGAGTGATGGTTCCAGACAGTAACTTGTGGCCACCTGATGACCCCATCAGTGATGGTGACTGCTCACTGGTCCCCCTGGCCCTTTCATGTAGAACCCATGCATTCAGTGCTGTAGCCCCGAGGAATACAGCAAGGTCCAGAGGGGATTGAGATGACGGCAGAGTCCACAGGGCCCTAGAGAATCATCTGCAGTATGATGGGAACACACTGTGGCACAGATTCCATGGCTAGTGGAAGTCCTGGCACTGACCCGTCCATGGTTGTGACTTATAAGTACCTGGCCCAATAAGTAATGAATGGTGGGGTCACCAACACACCCAAGCCTTGGCATAGTGCCATGCTGGAACAAATTCCCACCTCCACACAGGCCTTGATCTATTCCTTAGGAACCACCATATCTTCTTGGTATTCCGAGGATAGACCTAGGGGATAAGTGGGAAGCCTTCCTGGCTCCACATGACATCCTTCTTCATTTACCTAAGCACCACTTGCTGGGTTTGGACCACAACAGACACCAACTTCCCACTTGGCTAACAGCAGGGTACTGCTGTTCTGTACTATGTACCCAGGTTTAGGCTAATCTGGCATCAGCTATTGGAGTCCCAGGTCCAAGATTCTTGAGACTTCCCCCAGTGACTGGCCTAGACAGGGTGGTGATCCCATGCTCCCACCTGCAGAGATAGGTTAAGTCCTATCCACCTCAAAAGTATAGTTTGTTGACTTCCCTGTATGTGGCTGTTCTGGCTTTTCAGACTGAGCACTGGTCAGAATGACTCCAAGAATAACCCTATCCTTGAGGCTGTTGGTTTGAACAATCCACTCACACATGATTGTGCACAGCTCCATTCTGAGTGATGGACAGCAGTATGGTGAAGTATCGATATGGCTCACACCAAAGGGCATGACTTGGGCACTTCTATGACCTGGGTACCAGTGAGGATGCTGGGGCTGACCACCTTTTTAAGGTGGACAGCAAGGTTTGCTTTCAATCCGGAACCAGCAAAGCATCATTCAGAAACCTTTCTGCTCCGTCCCTGGTGTGACTCGTGTTATTATTATTATTAAGAGTTTCATGTGACACTGTGGTGAGAATATGTCTGCCTCCTGGACAGTGGAAGACCCCCACAGGAAGACCCTGGGAAAATCAGGAAGAAAGTATGAGCGATACTTGTGCCCAGTAATCTCCTTTCTTTTCCAGATTGTTCCATTTCCTGCAGGAAAATAGAACTCACGAGGAGCCAGGGCTTCACAACTGTCAGATCCACAGAGGGCAGTCATAGCCTGTGGTTTAATTTAAAATCATAAAACATGGCTGGATATGGTAGCCACATGCTTTTAAATCCTTACAATCATAAAACACTAGAAACATGGATTAAGGTAGGTTAACTCCAGGCACCCAAGGAGTGCTATGAAGGGTGGGGAATCAGGGTGCTTTGCTCAGGCCGTTTGTTTATGTCTGGATGGTAGAGCCCATATGGCCAGGTCTGGGCAGCAACAGAGGGTCTGGTCCTCTGGTATCATATTCATGGCCTGTTTATCTTCAGCCCATCAACTTATAGCATGTCTTGAGTCTAAGACTTCATGCCCCAACATCATGGTGAACACCATGCTTCAGAGACGAGAACCAGGATACCTGTTCATGACTTTCCCAGTCTCCTGTGCATCCCTTCTGCTTTGTTCTTATGCTGGGCTACTTTGTCATACAGGAAAGACTAAGGCTAGCCCCTCCCCAGGGCAGAATGTATCTTCTGGGCCCAGTGCTGTGCTGCATATTGTTTTTTGAACATCTGGTTTATACCTAAAATTTGCCTCCTTTTATTTCAGTTTCCCCAGGTTCAAACATAGCTACATCATGAGTTAGTGCTTACCAATGAAGAGATTGGCAGAAGGTGGCAACGTATGATGAAAAAGAGAATAGTTGACATTCTGGAATGTTTTTGCCCAGCCTAACACCCTTGGGTATCTCTGACCCTGCCCCTGGCATTCTGGGGTAGGGTGTCTCTGCCCTGGCTATTCCTACAGTCCTGGGACAGTTAGTGGGAAGTCCAGCCTTCAAACCATCATGGCCAAGTGGGTTCCACTCTAAGTTTTGCCTGCAAGTTATTCACATCTGGGAAGGAGCAATTGTCAGTTGGAACAAGGCTATTGTCTCCAGGAGACACGTCTGCCTGCTTCCAGAATGCACCATCCAGGGAGTCCTACACCCACCACAGTAACTCAGCTCCTGAGAACACACACTGGGCAGCAAAAGACACCATAATGGGATAAGTACAAGGCCAGCCTGCAACCTGCTCTGCTCATTTCGCCCAGGGGAGAAAGGCCAGAGGGAGATGTTACCAGGAGTAACCAGCTATTCAGGCGGCACTTCTCTGGATCATTTCCTACAGTGCTGGTGCCCAGACGCACTTCTGGAGTCACAGTCTGACTGTGAGCTCGGGGAAACAGAGCCACCCAGCAGACACGAGGTCACTCTGTCATCCTGCAGACTCCAGCTCAGCACTCATAGTGACTGTGGTGAACTGAAGAACACACGGCAACAGGTACTGCCTGACTTCAAACAATAGGACATGTCTGCTGAGAATGGAAATGGGGTTCATTCAAAGGCACTGGGTCATTTCTGCAGTCAACACACAGGGTTGAGTCCTGAAACAATAAGTACCGTGTACACTTTGATAGCATGCTGGTAACTGGATGAAGGGCATGATGGGTCACTGTAGGCGACAAAGATGTGTTCCTGTATAAGGAACCTGCACATTGACAGTGCTGAGTATGGAGTCACTTGTACTCAAGTTCAAGGCATCCAGGATCCCCTGTCTGGCTGACGATGGTCCCAGGAATACAACACAACTACCTCCTACCCCTCCAGACTGGTTATGAAGACAGCAGGACATGGTTTGTGGGGCAGAATCTGATCAGATCTGCACCTTCAGACAGCAGCTGTGTGAGCTACTTAGCCTAGTTAAGCTGGGTTCTGTTTGCAGAGGGCCTTTGCTTAGGGCTACCTAAATGTGAATTCCCCCAAGACACAGTAGCAGAAGCAACTGCAGGGCTCAGGAAAGGCACTGGGCCTAGGTGTCTGGCTCTCACTCCTGGGATCTGCTGCTCCACACCATCGTTGGCCTTGCTTTCAGTCCAGTGGAGACCTGAGGTAAGCAACACTGCTTACCTATGGACCAGTACCCACTGCTACCTACGGACTGCTACCTACGGACCAAGGACCAGTACCCACCTCCAGGAAACAAAGTCCCTCACCCAGGAAGTGTCAGAGACTAAGGCTTATTGTGGAATAGCCCTTGCCAACAGCCAAAGATGAGAGCTCTGAAAAGTGGCTCAGACTCAATGCCACCAGGCTGGGCAGACAGGGCCCAGCATAGACCTGTACCTTCAAACTGCCCAACGGCAAACAGCAGTCCTGATAAAATTCGCAAGCAATGTCTCCCCACACTAATCAAAATGGGGTGTGATCACTGAAGCAGTCCAGAGCCCACTGGGACCCAGGGCTCTATGTTCAGGACTCGTAGGAGGCTCAGAGGAAAGCCTTGGGCTTGCCCGGGGAATCTGCCCACAGTTATTCATCCTTCCATCAAATATTTATTGATCTTCCATAAACAAACTCCTTAACAAGGAGGGAACCAGAGAGGAGTGGAGGTGGACTCTCTTCTCAGCGGGAGGGCTCTGCATGTGCAGCTAGTCTTGGAGAAAAGCTGCATTCCTGTGCATGTCACTTGGCTCTCGTGCCTCCGTGACTGAGAGCAGAGACTGTGCCCAATTACTCTTGGTACCCTGGATGGTAGATCTGTCTACCCTGACCTTGATTCTAGTGGATGTAATCAAGGCAAGATAGAGTCCCACTGGATTATGGAGGATCATAATCTAATGGCTGGTGTTGTTACAAGGGCAGGATTCGGGGTTTGAACACCAATACAAACAGTGCCATTAGAAACAGCCACATGGAGACAGAGGCAGAGACTGAACTGGCGCAATCATGAGCCAAGGAATGTTGGGAGCACCAGAGACTTGGAAAGGCAGGAGGAGTCTTCCTCTATGGAGGCTATGGAGGGAGCCAGCTCAGTGCACACCCTCATCTTAGAGTTTTGCACTTAGAGCTGTTAACAAATTAAGCTTCTGAGGTTAGAGGCCACCTACCTGTGCTCAAGGGGGCTCCCAAACTGTTACCATATGAACCCCACAAAAGCAGGCAGGACTCAGGTGCTAAAGGCACTTCCATCTAAGATGGTTTGGGGTGTCACTGCTGGATTAGATTAGCATCCATCATTCCAGAGTCTCTGTGTACTATCTTGACTATGGGCAAGGGCTGTGATGGGCTGAGATTGGAAACAAATACCTCTGCTAACTTCCACAATGAAGCCCAGTGGGCAGTCTGCTTCGAAAAATTAGAGGCCTTCACAAAACCCAGGGATTCCCCTATCCTCTAAGAATCCTGAAGACTGTCTACTGCATAGCAGGCCCTGAACAACCAGGTCCTAATCTCCACTTTGTACAGCACCAGCCACTTCCTATTCTCCTTGATGCCATCATGGGATCCCCAGACCCTCTTCTAGTTCCCAAGATTCCCTTTGGTCTGCTAATATTGATCCTTCTTGGCTAGCGGAGATAGCAGGTGAAGTGAACTTCCTGCTGGGCTGATTAAGAGCCAGAAGAAGGATGGGAGATCACTCTCTACCCACACAGTGGAGGACAGGGGTGGGACTGTAAAGAATCAGCTCTTTAGGTCCTCAGCCCACCTCCGAGTAGACCCCACAGAGGCAGCTAAGGAAAGGCAGGTGAGCCTGCAATCCCAGGTGACTAGCCCCAACCCAGAGCAGAGAACACAGTGACAGTTCAGACCCTCATACAAAGGCAGAGACAGAACAAGTACAGGTAGGGCCAGGCTATGGGAGCAGCTCAGGACACACTCAGGAAGATGGACAGAACATCACATGCTTCTTCCCTAGATCCCCCTTAACCAGAAACAGCTAGCCATCCAGCACTAGAGCTGGGAGGAAGGTAGACACGACTACAGGGGCTGAGGTAAAGGTCTAACCAGTGACAGCTGTGGAGTATGTCACTAGTTGCTGAAGTCACTGCGACTGGATACATATGGCTAGACAGAGAGTAGAAAAGCAAGAACCAGATAGCCCTTCTATGCCATGAGGCAGAGAACAACATGGATGCGATGCTGGGACCCTCTGAGCTATATGTGTACTGTCCCCAACTTAACTGTTACAGGGAGAACCAGCTGCAGCATTGCTTTAAGCAAGGTACAGCGGCATGTTTACATACACTGGTGAGTTAAATAACTTAGGTCCTCTTGAACATCAGCTTGAGTTCTAACTGAATTTGAATACAGAGTACTTATAGTTCCGCTTCAATGCTTTAAAATCCATTTTGAGTTTTCAGGTGTTCTGTTAACTCTCTAGGGTGGGATTTTTAAGAAGCAACTCACCCAGGAGGACTATACAGTAGGAAATAATCAAATTGAGAGCTGAAATAAAAAATAATAGAAACAGAAAACAATACAAATAATCAATGAAACAAAGAGTTGGTTTTTCGAGAAAATCAACAAAATACACAAACCTTTGTCCAAACTAACCAAAAGGGAGAGAGAGAATATCCAAATCAACGAAATCAGAAATGAAAAGGGGTACATAACTACAAACATGGAGGAAATCCAGAGAATCATTAGGTCATACTACAAAAACCTGTACTCCACAAAATTGTAAATCTTAAAAGAAGGGGACTATTTTCTGGATAAATATCACTTACCAAAATTAAATCAAGACCAGATAAGAAAATTA
>LOEQ01001356.1:208526-219142 GCA_001685075.1 Bramus lutescens
TTGCAGGCGGGGCTTGAGCTTGCAGCATTCTTCGTCCTTCTGAACTTGGTTCAGTGCTCATCCTTGCTTTGTCTTCATCAGCCAGCTCTGTTTTCATCCCATGCTGCAATCCCTAGGGAATTTCATCTAGGACATCGTGTGTGGTAAGGATCCAACTTGCCCTTTTCCCTATATCCTAAGGCAGTCCTCCCAGCAACTGCTGATGCTCAGAAATGCTGACATGTCCCAAATCTTAGGAATGTTTAGCTCCATTTCAGAGCCACATTTCAGGGTCTGTTCCGTGGGTTAGGAGACAATAGTAACAAGCGCTAAGCATTGCCCAACTTAAATTAAGTGCCTGGGACTTTGTCAACATCATTCTTACCGTATTTCATCTAGGCCAGTGGCAGAACCAGAGCTCAGGCCTGGCCAGAGCCTCAAGCCCAGAACCAAGACTCTTGTATGACTCTCATGTGACCTTTGTCTCCATGCCAACTTTGGCATCATGTGTCTGCTCTAGCAGGACAAGGACCTGCACATCCCCCTTGCTGAACTACATTGAAAAAAATGTAAAACCATCGGTAAAGCCCCCAAATTTCATTGGAAACTTAATGGAAATTGTGGCATCAGATGTAAGCGAGCACAACTAAACCCTCACCCCAAAGGCTTTATCTCCAAACAGGGCAGCTGGGTCTGGTCTACGGACCGCGGCTTGTCCAACTCCTTCACCACAGGGTGTGTGTGGGCATGTCACACTACAAGTTGAAGACACTGACTGCAGGTCCAATTTTTTACTTCTGAGGCATCCAGCTGAGCTTCTGGGGCCCACGGGGCTTGCATTTCTCACCTCAGATCTTTCCAGCACTGTTTTTTCAAGAATGCAGAGAGTGATCAGTGGTGGTGGTAAACCAAAGCTCCTGACTGGCCTCCCTGCAGGGCCGGGCCTGCCTGTAGGACAATCAATACCTCTGGCTTTAGGCAGACACAGTACAGGGAACACCAGAACCACTGCGTGATGCTGAAGTCTGAGGCTTCCGGAACTGCTCATTTGATTTTCACAACTTACAAGTACAGTTACTGTGTGCCTGCTGCTTTTCGGGTGCATTGGCTGAAGGAGAAACTAATTTTTTGGAGGGGGGCACGGGTAACAACTTACTGAAGTATCTCGTACTACCTGACTTTGAAAAACTGAAGTACGACTTCATTTCTTATACAAACCCTGCTGTATGGCTACCGGCTTTGTCTTACTTTTCAAGAGTGCTGTGGTTTCCTGCAGGTGTAGATGACATGTGTCCCATTTGATAGTGTCATTGGCAAAGGCATGCTGCAGTGGCAAGAACCCAGATATATCTGTAGCGCTTCAGACAGCTGAGGGCTCAGGCCCCAGGGGTATTTAGCTGGGTGCCTCCTGTATACCCATAATGCCCTGCAACACCAGTCTCAGTCTTCGTGACAAAAAGCAATGTTGCTTTTCCATTCTTGGGGATACATCTGCAATCAGGGCTTCCTGAAATTAAATCAGCATTTTTCCATTTTCTCATTACTTAGGGGGAAGAGTCCTGCATGCTAAATACTTTAAAGAATGTGCCTATTAAACTCCCTCAGCCTAGGAGTTTACCAGGAGATTATTAACATCATTCCCCTTTCTGATATGTTTGTTTATTTTACACACACACACACACACATACACACACACAACCATGCATACAGTCAAAGCTCCCATTTCCCGATGAATACACAGGCAGTTCCTGCACATTTGAACAGTCTGAATGTGAAACTGACATTTTTCCTTCTACATTTACTTTTTGGCCTTAAAAATATGGGTTAAACAGAAGTTAAAAACAAAACAAAATAACATGTCTTCATAAGATTACTAAAGATACAGTAACCGAGTCCAGGTGTTTCTTTTTAAGCTAATTAATAATTTCAATGTTGATTTTTTCTATTTTTGGATGGTTGCTTACCCAAAATCTAGGTTCTTTATTTTCACGGTTCTGATTGGTAAAGACTCAATCATTCTGAGAATACCTTTCATTAGACACACTGAATTCTTTCTGCTTTATCCTAAACGGGACCTTAGTACCACGTGTGACTGTCCAGTGTGGTCCAGCCCTGTTCTGATCACATCAGTGACCTCACAAGTGATGGCTTCACTTGTAGCACCAACGCTGGAGGTAGCATCTTGCTTATTTTATATGGACACAGACCAAAGCTCTGTGAGCCAGGTTACCTCTGAGATAGCATGCTGCAAGACAACTTGGCTTCAATCCTCTGTGGCCTTAAGGAAGCACAGCTCCATGATCTAGACTGGAAAGGAAGGCTGGCACACATCTTCCGTCTGGGAGTTAAAGATATTGTGTGGTGATTTTGAAAATGATGATACATTAGGCACAGCCTTGCTCGTACTCCAGTTTCCACAGGTAACTACAAAAGCATCTGTGGGAAGGTGGGATTCACAGGACCCATGCCCTGCTTTTCCAGCCTCCTGCTCTTGGCAGTGATGATTTGATCTCTCCCAGTCTGCCAGATATACAACTTTCAAACTCCAGGTAACCTTTAACTTCAAACACCAATTCTGTCCATTTTGTCTGCAGTCATGCTTTCCTCATCTGTGTCTCTAACATGCTGGTCAGCTGCGGGGGTCCCAGACTTTATTCCTTATTTTCAACTTGAACTACAATGCGCAAAACAACCACAGCATTAAGTAACTGTACTGACATGACATCACCATGTTCCAAGTTCTTTTATCTCATCTCTTGCCTTCTTTTTGATCCCATCACTTGGTACAGTTTTCTTTACTCCCCTTAAACCTTCCTATGTTGCTAAAAAGTGCCTTCAGATAGCTCCGAACAGTTGGTATCTTGAACAACTGCCCTTATAGTCCTTGCTTTTTTGATGGTGACAGCTGGTCCATTTACATTTATTGTTTTCACAGGCAGCAATGTCCTGTCATCCACAATGCTCTGTAATGTCTTCTGGCTACCCTTCTCCCCTGGCTCTACTCATTTTGCACACATGCTCAGATTTTCTTTGCTCTTTTGTTTGTGGTGCTTTAGCAGACAGCAGGCTTAGTTTCACTGGTAGCTTTCAATGTCAATCAAATCGAGGAGACCATTTCCCAAAGGACCGAAGCAAGCCATCCTGGATATTCCTGACTACAAAGAGGGATGACCCTACACTAAGGATGGGCTCAGGTGATCCTTTCCACATTGCTGCTGGTTGCTCCTGGTCATTCTTAATCAGCCACAGGTGACACTAGAGCATCATTTACCTAAGGGAGTTTTGCACAATTCAGAGGAAATGAAGGAAGAGGCCTGGGAGTTTGCATTCAACTGTGCAGCCATAGCAACAGGCTGGCTTCAAACTGGAGATCTTCCTGCCTCAGTCTCCTGAGTGCTGGGGTTTTATACATGTGTTCCTCATACCCTGAGATTGGTGTCAGCAGTGAACATCCATCCTCCCACACATGAACTCTTAAATATTTCCTTCCTGATTTCAGTGTCTTCTTGTTTTATTGATCCGAGTGTTAGAAAGAAAAACTCAGGTCCCCTGGGCAGATAAGTCCCAACTAGAGAAGAAACTTGAGTAGATCTGACATGTTTTTATTCACCTTTTTAGCAACACTCTATGAGGGTATGCTCTCCCAGTCATGGAAAATATTCTTGGTTACTCGCTTAGTCCAAAGCAATCAGAAATAGGATTGTATTCATGAGGGAGATTGTATTTTGGTCTCTGTTGCTGACAGCCCTCCCTTTATCTTCCTGATTCAGGTCTCTATGGGCTCACAAGACTGTCTGTGTCGGCATGGTTCCATGGACTTAACGTTCTTCCAACTTTAGTTTTCTTCAGTGTCCCCTAAAAGGCTATCACACAGGTTTCTTTCATTTACAAACTCAAACCCATCCCATGATTTAGTCAAGTTTTTTCTTTAGTTGGGACTTTTCTTTGGCCTAGGGGACATGCATCTTTCTTTCTAACACCTTACTTTCACCATGAAGCTCATCTTTTCCCTTCCTAATGCTGGAGTTCTTCTTGGCAACACCCCTGCTCTCAGGCTGCGTGTCCCCATCCCTGACCTCCAAACCTGTCTCCTTCACCTTCTTTGTTCCACTTCTTCATTGTTTCCTAGTTCTAAGATTGTTCTCACACCGTGGTTTCCATTTCTGCAGGGATGGTCCTATTAGTTGTAGCTTCCAATACACATTTGAATTCTGCTCTTAGGTCTCCAGTGTTTTTACATGCACCACGTGTCTCTGTGGGAAAGCACAGAGGATCTGCCCCCACTCTAGGCTCTTCTCTGCTATGTCATCCTGGAATAATGGCCACTGCCATATTCAGCTCCAGCATATCCAGGAAACATTTTTGGGGCTGCCATTGTGAGTCCTGTGGGGTGCTTCAGGGCTACCTGGCCCTCTCTTCAGGATATTCCTCTTTATAGACAGTGCTCATTACCCCAGTCTATGGCCTGCATCTCATCAGGCAGAGAGACCAAAGCTGCTCTGTACTCCAAGGTTTGGATGCCAAGTCTTCAGATTTTCTCTGCTCCCCTGGATATGGGTTGCTTCATCCTCTTCCAGGCTGGACCTGGGTGCTGGTAATTGTGAAGAAATACTCATTTTCAGTGACCACCAGGAGGCTCCTAGCAGCCAGAGGTAGCCTCAGGACTCAGTTCCTGCTATTAGAAATTTGGGTTCTACCTCAGCTTGGTTAATTTCACTCCCCTCAGAGATCAAGGAGCAGACAGGATGAGTGCAGGGTCTGAACTAGGCCCTCTCTTTGCTTCTCGTCCTCAAAAGATGCTCTGTTCACCAAGTAAGCTTTGCCAGCCAACTCTCTTGAGCTACCATTGCTCATCACCATCCTCATATATCCAGATGCTAAGAGGAAGATGCGCTAGTATTCTTTTGTACAGTGCTAATATTCTTTTGCACAGTGACTCACATTCAAAGCAGTGACCAGTGGTGACATGGGCTGTTTGCTCTCCAGAGGAGCCCAAAACCACCTTACAAGGAGAGTCTTTTCTTTCCCGGGTCTTGAGGATATTGAGAGTTCTTACTTCATTATTTCAAACACCCTCTGTAACCTGAAGCTGGGCAGAAGATGAAGCCAGCCTGTTGAGTCCAGCCACTGTATTAATTTACAAATCATGGTTGCTTCTCCAAGGACTTGGGAGAGGCACTGTGCTCTCTTCCCATAGTTACATTTCTCCTACAGTGAAGAAAAATACCTCTCTCTCTCTCACACACACACACCTCCCCTCTGGAAGCCTACCCTACAGTTGGCCGCATGCCCTGTGAGATCCTGAAGGCCATTTTTAGCATAGCAGATTCAATCTGAATCAAAACAGCACATTCGGGAGATGCAGGGCCCTGATCTTTCCCACTGCATGAATGCTATCATACCAAAAAGAGGGCTTCCCAGAAGAGGCTCCTTCATCTTACAAAGTCAATGGGGTGTGAGTATCCCAGGATATGCTGGGTATAAAAGGATAACAACCTTAGATATAGAGACCCCTAATATCTCAGAAGCCTTTTCCCTCCATTGTTTCCTTTCCCACCCCAATAACCTGTGAGGCTAGCTGAGGAACCCTTCTGCCTTCCCCAGACTAGAAAATCAAGGCTTGGGAAGACCCGACTGCCACAAGTCACCTGCCCAGAAACACAGAAGTGTCAGTTGCCTAGGCTAGGGATCAGAGTGTCTGACGCAGAATGTTCACTTGGTACCACACATCAGTCCTACAATAGGGCTCTTCTCTCAAGATGTACCTAGGGGTTATTATGCATGCTGCAGGCTAATTTATGAGATTTATGCTCCAGTGCAGGGGACGGGGCGTTTATGGGGGCCTGGTGGCAGATCTTCAGTGTCAACTAAGCTAGTGCTAGTGCAGGGACAGATGCCCTAGGACTTGATGCACCTGCCAAGTGCAATTTAAACAGTGCAATTTTAACAGAGCAATTTAAAGCTATGTGGATAGTGACACAAATTCCTCAACTTTGCTTTTTTAAAAGATGTATCCCAAACACTGCTGGAGAGTTTTATCTCAAGCTAGAGTTATCGGAAAAGAGGGAACTTTAATTGAGAAAATGGTCCCCCATAATATCCACTACAGGGCATTTTTAAAGATTAGTGATCGATAGGGGAGGATTCAGCCTATTTGGGTGGTGCCATTCCTGGACTGGTGGTCCTGGGTTATCTAAGGAAGCAGGCTGAGCAAGCCATGGGGAGCAAGCTGTTAAGCAGCACCTCCCATGAGTTCCTGTTCTCATTGTCTTCACTAATGAATAGAGATATGGAAGTGTAAGACACACAAATCCTATCTTCCCCAATCTGATTTCTGGTCATGGCGTTTTGTGACAGCAACAGAAACCCCAAGACAAATACCTAGGCCAAAGGCTCATATTTCATTGCCTCTATTAGCACACAGAGGCCACTGCAAAGGGTAGGCTACCAGCAAAGCCACTCAAGCTCACTCATTGCTATCTCACCTGGTTAACATCAGCAAGTCAAATCCGTATACCCTAACAACGAGGACCAACACAGGGAACCTGGAGTCGAGGACTAAGGGATAGCCTAGTCCAGGGAGAGAGCTCATGAGGGTGTTAGGAGGCATGATGCCCAACAGCTTCCATGATGAACACACAGGCACTGCTAATCTTCCAGCTTTTACACTCAATAATATCTCATTATTTCTGATATAGCTGAGACCTGTTGTTAATGATAACAACACCATTTTTATCTGAGAGAGTCTGAGACCAAATTAAGCCAACACAGAAAAACAAACTTGAAGCACTCCGATAGTGTTGCCTGTCAAGATGGAGCTTGGCCCCTTCTTGGTGAAAGGCTTACCTGTTGGACACATGCCTGGCCCAGTAGGTGGCAGTGGCCTGGGGTGGTGCACCTAAGGGTGGTCACCTGGGTATCAACTTTACTGTGTGTAGGGGAGCTTGAAGGGCCTATGAGAGTTGACCATTGTTAATGTGGGATGTCCTTCTGTATATGTGCTGCTTTTATTGGTTGATGAATAAAGCTCCTTAGGCCAATGGCTTAGCAGAGTAAAGCAGGTAGAAAATCAGAATAGAGATAGAGAGAGTGAGTAGGCGGAGTCAAAGAGATACCACGCAGCTGCAGAAGGAGAAATATGTCATTGGAACCTTTCTGGTAAGCCACAGCCTTGTGGCAATACACAGATTAATAGAAAGGGGTTAATTTAAGATATAAGAGCTAGCTAATAAGAAGCCCCAGTTAATACACCAAGCAGTGTTGTAATTATTATAGTTTCTGTGTGATTATTCAGGTTTGGGCAGCCAGGAAATGAACGAGCAGTCTCCTTCTACACATTGCGGTGGTATTTTGTTTGTGATCTAACAAATAAAGCTTGCCTGAAGGTCAGAGTGCAGAATAACCACACTAGTTAGCCATAGAGGCCAAGCAGTGGTGGCGCACACCTTTAATCCCAACATTCAGGAGACAGAGGCAGATGGATCTCTGTGAGTTCAAGGCCACCCTGAGCTACATGAAATTGATCCAGTCTGAAAGAGAAACAGGGGTCATGGCTCACACCTCTAATCCTAGTACTTGGAGTCACACACCTTCAATCCCAGCACTAAGGAGGTGGAGACAGGAAGGGAAATGGCTGGGAAGAGAAAGGAATATAATGCTGAAGGAGACAGGGGCTCAACGCATTCAGTCTGAGGACTTGTAGAGACAAGACGCCCCATTTGGTCTGAGCATTTCGTAGAGTTTAGAACTAGTGACTTGCTGCTCTGCTTCTTTTAGCTTTCATCAGAATATCTGACTCCAGGTTTTTATTATTAAGACCAATTAGAACTTTTGCTACAGATCATCCTGGGCTCTACTTCAGCTGTGACTCTAGGGCCTAACACAGTTTTCTGGAACATTCCATAACCTGCCTTTTATGAGCAGCCTTCTTCAAGTCTAGAGGGTGTGTAGGCCATGGAAGAGGGTGGCTCAGGACATGGTGGTCCTATGTAGACTTTACACTCAGGAGCCCTATCTTTTCTATGGTTAGCATAAAATCATTAAGTGCTCAGAATGCTGGACGGACGAGGCCTGGGAGGGGGTGCTGCTGCTGCAAGAACAAGATCTCACTTCTGGTGGTGGCTCTACTACCAAATTCCACGGGTGGAGGGCAATCTAGGCAGTAGGCCTGTCTCTCAGCTATGTCTATGTGACATGTGGAACTGGAAACAGGTCCCACCTCAGCAATGTTCTAAGCACCAAGATAGATGAGTGTGTCCACTGAGCACCAAAGACTGACCCTGCAGAGAGCTATGAGGGTTTCAACAGCTTCTTGACATAGGGGACCACGTACTTCAGACCTACACCCTCAGCCTCCAAACACAATCAGTGTGCCCGAGAGATGGGAGAAGGGACAGACTCAGGGAGACACAAAGACACTGAGCATGTGTCTTGTCCCCAGTTTCACAGGCTCTACTCTGGGAACACCACCTTAAACAGACTCCGAAACCTCATCTTTAATCTCACCGGAACCCTCAGACATTCTGGTGCCACCTTCAGGCGTGCTCAGCGCTGGCCCGGATTCTGGTCACCTCCCCCTATCATGCCACTGCCACATGCCCTTCCCGTGGCAATGGGCTCACCCCACACCCATCTGTCTTGTAGGACAGGCCCTATTTCCCACTCCTCACTGAGCTAGTTTCCCCAGCCTCAACCATCTGCTACTTATGTATTTAAAACAATTCAAAGAACAAACGCTTTAAGGAAAATTGAGATGAATGCAGCCCAATTACAGAAAAGAGGGACCAGCAGTAATGCCTCTCCTTCTGAAAAATGCTGACAGGAATAATGTAGCTTGGTCAAACCAATCTCTTTTTTGTTTGTTTGTTTCTGGGCTCATATCCACTGAGAGCATGAAGAATGCCTCTGCTTACAGTACTACTTGATGCAGCACCGCCATATACATTTTTGTTTACGCACAGAATCTATTAAAACGTCCGGCTATTACCGTGGTGATGAACAGGGTGACTCAGAGGAGCAGAGAATGGACCGCGTACAGATCCAAGTAATGACTCTAGTCTTTCATCACTTGCCGAACAAAGATGGGTTAGGGTGCAGGCAGTGGGCTCCTGGGCTGCCCGCCTCAGGGCTCACACCACTTTTTAATCCAGTCTGCTTTGTCCTTGTGAGGACGGCACATCCAGAGAGCATCTAAATCGATCCGAGGTGCAGGGCAGCTGGGCAAGAGGCCATCCCTGCTTGAGGGTCGCAAGCAGGATTTTCTCCTCCTCCTGTTCTGTGACATTCCTTTTTGGCAGTCTGCCTGCTGAAAGTATTTTGTCTTGCATGGTGGTTTTCTTCTGCCCTGTGCGTCTGGTCTGGGCTCCCTCTGATCACACTGGAGGTGGGGACAGCAGGCTCTAAGCTTTGGCCTAGGTGTGCTAGTATACTGCAAAGTGGACAAGAAACCTGATTTGCATTCTAAGGGTTGGTCCTCTGGGTCCTCACGGCCTGGCATCAGGACTCGAAGGATGTTGGGAACCAAGCAGGTTTAAGAATGAGAGGAGGTCAATGCGGCACATTTACGTCAGCTGCGTGACAGGGGCCTCACTGACTTCCCTCCTGTTGTGGGATTCAAACAGAGAATCTCCCCCAAGAACACCCAGTGTCCACTGAAGGCAACCTATCACCACGAACCACTCCTCTTGCTCATGTGAAATGCAGGAAGGCACACAGGTGCCCTCTTTCGAGCTGCTACCAGGCTGTCACAAGGGAGAAGTGTCCCTTGAGATGATCTCACATGCCACCTCCTTTCCAGTTGTGTCCCTTTGTGTCCCCAGAAAGGGCTTCTAGGTCCTCAGCCTTGCTTTCCTGGCGTCAATGATTCTGCTGCCCCGTTGGGGATCTGCCTTGTCTGGGCTAAGGAAGTCTCTTCTACCCGAAAACACTGATAAAACATTCTGGCAGCTAGGGGACTAGAGGTCAAGAGTCACATCTGGAACCCGTGTCCTGCAACACCTGGGCTGGGGGCACCTGGATGCCAGTCTCTGCTTGAGCAGTCCCCTGAACAGTACTGGATTCTGAGGTCTGCATCTATGTGTGTGTGTGTGTGTGTGTGTGTGTGTGTGTTCATTAGGTTTTCTATTGCTGTGATAAACACCATGCCTAAAATCAATTTGAGAAGGGGTCACGTAGGGCTCCACAGACCCCTTATACTTCAGGGAACAGTCTACCACTGAAGGAAATCAGGCCAGGAGGTCAGAAACTCAAGGCAGGAAGGATACTACTGCCTTGTTCCTCAGCCTGCTTTCTTATAGCACTTAGGGCCATATGACCAGTGATCACACTGCCTACAACCGGCTGGGACCCTCCTACATCAATCACTAAGAAAATGCACTAAAGACTTAGGAAGGCATTCTCTCAATTGAGAGTCCCTTTTAGACCAAATAACTCTAACTTGTGTCAAGACAAGACAGTGTGAGACTGATCTCATCCTTTTGAAGTTTAGATTCTTTTCGGCATCTCCCAGAGCGTCATACCTCATTCTGGCAGCTCCAGGATAGAACTCTCTATACACTCATTCCTAGGATGTATAGGAAACCTGCATCTTCCAGTTCTGGAAATTTTGTAAGTGTGTGTGTGTGTGTGTGTGTGTGTGT
>LOEQ01001356.1:219198-259532 GCA_001685075.1 Bramus lutescens
TTGCGGGGAGAGGCGTGGCTCCTCTCTGTCACCCCTCAGGTGCCATTTGCCTTGTTTGTTTTAAGACAAGTCTCCACTGGGACCTTGGCCTTGCTGACCAGGCTAGTCTGGCTGGCCATCGAACCCCAAGGCACTGCCTCTGCCTCCCTTGGGCTGGAAACTGCAAATGCATGCCAACACATCCAGCTTTTTATGTGGATGCTTGGGGTAGAACTTGGGTCCTTATGCTTCTGTGGCAAGCGCTTTACCAATGTGCTATCTGTGGGGTCTGAGGCTTCCTAGGGTTTCAGCCCCTCTCTTCTGCTTACGAGTCCCCTCCTAGACACATGCTCTTATCTCCTCTGTGGCTGTCTTTGTCCTTTCAGGAATAAACTATTTCCTTTGTCACATCCCTGTCTCCTCACAGGGTTCTCCAGAAGGCTAATAGGCAGCATACGGGTCTGGTCCTTTTTAGCTGGGGGCTGAGACTAGCATTTTGTAAGTTTCCACAAAGGCCTTCTGAGCTTTGCTATTTCAATATGGGGAAGCCTGGAGGTGCTCCATTCTTCTATGGAGCCCTGCGTGACCCCTGACACTAGTGGGAACTAAGGCAGATCAGTAGGTTGGCACACAACTAGCCATGCTCAGGTACCCATGTTGATTCCTGGGAGGAGCCCAGTCCAGTGCTCTGAGTGTTTTAGTATGGCCACCAGACCACACAAAACCTTCAGAATTCGATAATGAAGACCTCAAGGTTCCAGCTCGGCCTGCAGCAGCTCCTGAGGTCAACTCTTTCCCTACTTCCAACTTGGCAGGAAGCTGTAGTGGCAGAGACCCGAATGGAATGGGTAGAGTCCACTGAACAACTGGCTGTGCACCAGAAGGGGCCAGGCCCCTCCCTGATCCAGGCCAGCTCTCTTGAAGAAGGTTGTTGCCCTGGACAGATGCTAAGCATTATAGAGGATGCTGTTGGGATGGCTGAGAAGCAGGACCATCTGCATTTGTGTTCTTTGGTGATATGACTGCTCTCGGTGCTCTTGACCTCCAGATGCCCCAGTGGGTCAAGGCACAGGCTGCCCAGCTTAAGTCAGCAGCTAGTTGCAGGCAAGCTGAGAGGAACTGGAGCTCAGACTGACTGCTTGAGTGGACTCTACATCTCTAATAGAGGCCCCCAAATATTGGGTGTAGAGGCCAGACATCCACACCCATATGTGTTCCTCCAGTCAGCACCTGGACGTCATTGACTCTATGTTCTCTGGGGCACACACTTCTGCGAAGTGCTAACTCTTGAGCAGGACTCCCAGAAAGCCCTCCCCAAACCTCCCTACACCCACAACTGTGTGTTTATGCATATGGAATTAAAATGTGGTGCTTAATAGCTAATTGGGAAAAATGGACTCCAACCCAGCTGGTTTATTCTGATTTAGGGAACGGTATGGCTCACCATCGAGCATCTTGCAATTCATAAACATCACAGAAATGCAGAGTAAACACTGACTAGAATATTCCTGAAAGCCACTAACATATGCAGTGTGCAGTGCAGCCAAAGCTAGCTAACATCTGCACTGAGATCCACTGCTGGCCAGCTATGAGGGACCAGAGTTCCCACCTGGGATCCTCTAGCCCTTTTCATTTAGGTCCCCTGGATATCCTGCTGTCGAGACCAGTGGAAAACAGGAGTCTGGGAGCTGTACAAGAGGAAGGGAATCCCACCCCTTGCCCCACCTCTAAAAACAATGTATCGTAGAAAGGAAGGGGTGCTGCTTCCACGCCCAAGGAGAACCTTCAGCATTCACTCATCACCTGGCTCAGTGCAAATGGATGCTCACAAGGCAAAGTCTACGGGGCAACTCCAGAGGCAACAAAGCTATCCCAGAGGCTCGTTTGTCTCCTGAGTCATGGGGCGATGGACTTCCCACTTTCCACAGTGATACTCATCTCACACAGCACCACTGTGCTTATGTGGCTGTAAGTGGCACTCGTTTCGGTGACCTGAGAAGCATTCTAGTTTTTTATGACCTTCCTTATTCCTTTTACATGCTGATCATGAGCCAGTAAATTAATTTCATGACCCACTAATGGGGTGGTGACCCACACTTTTGAGAAGCAGTGATTTCAGAAATGCGAACATCAGCATGTGCCTGGGGTCTGGGCTGAGCTAATCAATGGATCCATTTATCACACGTACTTAGGAGGCCCCAGGAGGGGACAGGCTATAGGATCCCCAGACCCAGTGAAATGTCCGTGAATAGCCCCCACTCGGGTGACACAAAGAGAAATACAATCAGCAAGTGACACTGTGCTAGGGTTAGGGTGTCACAGTGGTGCTTGAATGAAGAGTTGGCATAGCTGGGGTGCAGAGTGGAGAGGGGTCTTGGTTGAAGGGAGGTTCTATCTCGGATGAGTGACGCTGGAAAGGAATTAATAGCCACTACATGGTCACCAGGCCTCTTAAATATAACATGTGACAACTGACATCTTGGAAAAACAATTTTCCAACAATTTATGGTGACACGTGGAACCTATGCTACTAATTTACTCTATAACAGGCCATGATGCAATCACATAGTAGAGACTTTAATTATGTTGTTAGAGACAGGGTTTCTCTATGTAGCTTTGGAGTCTGTCCTGGAACTCTCTCTGCAGACCAGGCTGGCCTCAAACTCACAGAGATCCACCTGCCTCTGCCTCCGAAGTGCTGGAATTAAAGGTGTGTGGCACCTCTGTCCAGCTAACAGTGGTTTCTTTAGATCTGGCTTGAGAACCTACATTTTAGACAGCTTAAAAACACATCACCTTAGGCTAGAGGAAGGACACCATGTGGATTGGACTGCAGAGCTATACAGCTCCCTTCCTGCTTCTGAGGGGGTAAAGTTGGCTCGGGAGTCCCTCACACCCACACATGCCCTTAATTGCCCATCCCTTCCGAGTGTGACTCCAGCAAGTGGGGAATACACCAAGCCTAGGGCTACATCTGAGCCCCAAAAGGACACAGGCTGGGAGTTAAGAACATCTAGCCTTGTCGTGACTCTGCACTGAATCATGGGAGGCACTATGGATATGCAACTCCTTTCCTGGCATCAGTTTTCACCATTGAAGCACATATCCAGGTGTCTGAATAGCTTGGGGTGTAGTTGGGGAGGCTAGGCCTTATACAGGAGACCACAATGGGGCACTGGGCGAGCCTTCAAGCTGCCCTCTGCATGGTTATGGCTGATGGGGTGCATCACTATCTATTATCTCACTTTACACCTATCTGTGGCCTCTGCCTGGGGCATCTTGGGAGCTCAGGGGATCAACCTGTACCTGTGGTCTCCACAGGGCAGAGGCAGACATAGGGCAGCATCCTATACCTGTGGCTCCCCACTCCATACACCTCTACAGGCGTTTCAGAGCCTAAGTCTCTTCGAGGTGTGCTTGATTCTGTGTCCACTCAGCCCAACAGGTTCCCACACCGACCCTGAACAGCTCTCATTCAGCCTTGTTCTCAAAGAAGCCAGTGCTAAGTGACCAGTCACCAACCCGAGGAGGCTTACCCATCTGTCTTGCCCAAAGACTTTTCACCTCTCAGTTGCATATCACAGATGGATAACTGTCTGCAATGCCTAGGCAGTATGTAGAGCCATCACACCTCAGAAATTTCAAAGAACAGGCAACAAGAAAAACAAAAATCAGAGCATCCCAGAGTCCTTTGTATTCAGCCATCTGTGGAAGGAGTGGTTCTGGAGATCAAGTTGGCTATGGCATCCAGAAAGAGCTTAGTGTGCCTTTCTCGATAGGATGAGTGGGCTGAAGTTTTGGGAGCCATTGGGGTCTATTAGCAGTCACCAGATCATAACTAGGGCAGCAACCAAACCATAGGTAGCTCCCTCCCTAAACCTGAATCTGGATTCCTGTTAGCCTCAGGTCAAGGTACAGAAACTTGCTCTTAGATTTTGAGGTGCCTGATGTACTTCCACATCATCCCTAAAAAGTAAGCAACCTCGGTGCCAGCAATATTGTATTAGCTTCTCTTCTGAGATGACCAACCCAGCTGATCGGTCTATGTGGTTCTGTGTTCTGTGGCACAGTCCTTGTGTACCCAAAGACCAACTAATTAGGGACAGGCTCTACGGGACTCAATGCCAGAGGAGGAGCTGACTGGGATGGAGTTACCAGCTGCCACTTGTCCCTGTTTCATCCTGAAGTATTCACATCCATCATGGGCCGTGGTGTCTGCTCACTTCTCCCCAACATGCCCACAAGAAAGGAAAGGGGCCACATACCGTGGTGGTCTTTATCCGCCCTCCGGGCTGTGTGCAAGTCCAGCCTGACCGGTTGATTAACAAGTCGCAGCCTTCCCCCTCCAGGCAGGGGAGCATGTCACACCACTGCTTTGTCTTGATAATTCGTGCTGTGGGAGAGAGCAGAGAGCTGGTCAATACGCTACTCCCAACATGCAGGCTTCACTGAATGGAGTGCCTGCATCCTAAAGGTGGGCCTGGCGCCTGTACCACATGGTGGGAAGTCCCATGAGCAGGTATCATGCCATTCAGAGACCTTCCACATGGAGGCTGGCCACATCCTGCCTCTCCTGGGTGTACTATCATCAGTCCCCAATTGCAAGTAGTCACTGAGAGCATCAGAACATCTTCATCCATGGCGACATTCCCCTTCTCGAGGGGCAAATACCTCCATCTTTTTTTCTGTTAGAAATTGATAGGGCATGTCTTAGATCTATCGAGGTGGACACCCACAGGACAGCTTGGGGAGGACCAGGGCTCAGTGTCAGGAGTGAGGCCTGACAGGAAGTCAGCAATTCTATAGGAACCATGACCCCCAGTCATCTACAGACACAGACCTGACTCAGGGCTCTGAGACTGGCAGGCCTGAGTCTTTGTCTGAGCCCTGGAGCCTGCAGGGTAATGGTCTAGGAAAGAGCTGGAAGTAGGGAGGTGGTCACAGTGTCCATCAGAACAAGACGTCAAAGCCTAGACATAAGAAGACCACCCTTCTCCTTCACTGGAAACACACCCAGGATTGGTGGTCAGGCCTGGTAGACAGGGAGGCTGTGAGAAGCTTATGAGGAAGAGGTCCATAATGGAGTTAGTATTCTTATTACCAGTATCTTCCATGACCTGCTCACCTTGCTAACTTCCTTTCTGAGGCAATTCTTATGACTGTTGCTTTACTCAAGAGACCCACAAACAAGGCTTGTGGTCCCAGTAACAGCTAAGTCTTTGAGATGGTCAGTCATGCTCAACATGATAGGACTTATGATCACCTAGGAGATGGTGGAGCACACCCATGGGTGTCTGTGAGGGCTTTTCCAGAGAGGCAAAGGGGGCTGACCTACCCTGAACATGGGCAGCATCACCCATGGGCTGGGTACCCGAACAGAATCAAGAACAAGGACAAAGTCAGCTTAGAACAGGCATTTCGTGTCTACTTCCTGGTGTGAGCCATGCAAGCACGGGCTAAGACCTGTAAAGCCAAGAGCTGAAATCAACTCTTCATCCTGTTTCTGCTAGGTATTTCATCACAGCAGCGAGGGAGTGGTAAACACCAACACCCATGGGCACTGTTGGAAGACTCAGTTATACAGGATTCCACACCCAACTTTAACCTCAACATCAGAGACTGAAATACACTTAGAATCTTTCAAAAAAAGAAACCAAAAACAACCTGCAAAAATCTTTTGGGTCTAGGCTCACAAAACAACCAGATAAAGAAAGAATAGGATTATGCCTCTGTTATCTGCCTGTTCTGAGACCTCCATGCCTGAGACACCGCATGCAGTAAGGCCTAGCCTGGACTCCTCATGTTCACCCAGAGTTCACTGCCTCAAATATCGACTGAGTTCATTCCCTTTAGACAGTTAAGGACTTGTGCACTGAGAACCATCACATTTTCTGTTTGTGCTCCTCCTTCAGGAAGCCACATACTGATTGGCCCCACGGCCTAGGAGGTGCAAAAAGCTGGTGGTTGAGCCTCAGGATTGGCCAACTCTGTTAGGGAAGAGTGGGAACACCTCTGTCACCCTCACAAGACAGAGCTGCCAAGACCTTGCCATCCCCAGGAAAGAGGGGACAACAGTCTCCACCCAATCCAGCTCCATTCCTGGTCCCACACACAACCTTTCCAATTCCTGGGCTTCCTCTCTTCTCCTAGAATTTCTTTTCAATTTCGCTGTAAAAAAAATATTGATTCACAGGACTCCAGATTTGCTTAAATGAGAGGTACAATTCCACAGAATATGTATATTACAATTTCTCCCCACTTTCTCACAGTAAGGGGTGATAGCTGGCAAGTAGCTCTGCAAACACATACAAGCTTGGGTGTTCTGTACTCAGACACAGTCTTTCAGCTGGACAATCGGTAGACTTCACTGCTTTGAGAGATTTTGTGCCCATGACATGGCAGAGGAAAGGTGCAACTGGCAGTGCTTTCCTCCCCATTTCTTGATATCTTGATTTGACCAAGCAGTCCCACAGTCACCCTTCACATAGAACCAGAGAGCTGGCTCTGGAGGCAGTGATGGCCCTGCACAAACTTAGGCAATGGGCGGCAAAGATGGAGCTCACACAGTAAAGGCTGGGCTCCAGGGTTACTACAAGGACCATGGGTCTGGAGGGCCTGGAATAGTTCGGAAGACATGAAGGCAGGCATCCTAGACAGATTGATGGCCACTCTATAGCAGGCTTGACACACCAGCAGGAGCTCCATGAAGTGCACACAGCATAGCAGACAGGAGTTTTGTAATTGACTACCTATGCCTGCCACAGGCACCGGAGAGAACGCCACGGGATATGGTGCTGGCCTCACTCCATCCTGGGGTCTTTATATCAGGTGCCAGCAACAGTCGGGATCCCAGGCCAACTCTTTTCACATTACTGCTAGAGATGTAATATAAATTTGTGTGCTAAGTCCCTGACCCTTGTATTTAGAGACAGGATGATACGGAAGTAACTGAATTCAAACAAGGACACAGGATGAGTTCTGAATTAGAAGGGTTAGTCGTCTCTTATAAGGGACCCAAAGAATACTCTCTCCCTCCCCTCCCCGCTTTCCAATACACCAACTGTGAGAACATAGCAAGAAGGCAGACTCAGAAGCTACTACCCAGAAACTGGTCCTGCAAGTACAGTGGCCTTGAACTTTCAGTGCCCAGAGCTTCTGTTAAGCCACTAAGCTGCCTGTCTGGGGCATTNCCTTGAACTTTCAGTGCCCAGAGCTCCTGTTAAGCCACTAAGCTGCCTGTCTGGGGCATTCTGCTATGGAAGCCTAAACTGATGGAGTGAGGACTGCCCCATGCTTATGTGAAGTCATTCTGGAGTCCCCATGAAGAAGAGACCTTGCTCCCTCAAGGTTCTGGGGAAAAAACAAAAAACAAAAACAAACAAACAAAACCCCCTTGGCTTCCAAGGGAAAGGCTTCAAGAACAATGGCTGCCCCAGGCTGTGACCCCACCCACACCCCAGGTCATGGGTATCCCCAGGCTGAGGACATTCCAAAGAGCCAAGTTTGGCCCAAGCCACTCTCCTGGGATCCTACTAATCACACAGCACAGGTGGCTGGTGGGCAAGCAGAGTTGGCTTGTGTCACACATCTGTCCCTGGTTGTTCATAAGTTGTGCAAAGTCACCAGCAGCTGCTTCTCCTAGCCCTGATGTGTCATTTTTGGTGACAGCAAAAGATGGTATGAAAACCGTCTCAGGCACCAACAAATATAAGCCCGACAGCCTGAAATCGGCTGCCTCGGGATCCACACCCACACCTCAGCCCCCAAACGCCTGTTTGCAGTGCTTGAGAACTTTCTCGACTCTCTGTCTGTCTGTCTGTCTCCCCCTTTCCTTCCTCTTTCTCTCTGCCTTCAGCCACGGAAGGATTCAAGTGACAGATCAAACACTGCCATGAGCAATGTCCCTCTCTACACCAACCTGTCCCGATGAAGCCGCTCAGAGAGGGGTTTGCAAGTTAGGGAACCATAGGCTCCCAGTCGCGTTGTCTCTGCCTGCCTAACAAGTCAAGAATAGAACTGGTTGTGAAGGAAAAGGAAGCTTCCAGCTACTAGAGAACAGCAAGATCGAAGGCCAACATATATGTCACCCAGAGTAGGTCCTGAGGTGTGAACTGGTTAGGGTAGGGTGGTAGCACCAGTCATAGCCTGTTTGTTGGCAGAATGTACCAAGAATGTGTGGGCTTTGGAAGTAGGGAACGGCTGGTGGGCTAAAGGAAGCTGGGTCTGAGTTCAGATCCCATCCTATTTTGTATCAAGGCTACTTTCTGTGAAACACACATAGGGCTCCTGAGCCTCCTTCACCCTTTAACAGCAGGGTAAGAAGTGGAAAGAGGGATAAAGCTTGTAGTCTGCTGCCACTGGGGAAAGCCCACACATGACAGGACAACATACACAGATATGTACAGGACAGGAAGAGAGTGACAAGGTCCTAATGGCCTTAGGTTATGGAGGGACAGAGCTTCTGTCCAGGCCATATGACATACATATCCTCATGAACATACAAGTGTGCAGACATGGGTGTGCACATAAAATACATGAACACAAACACAAGTACATGGTACATACTTCACATGGTATAATCACAATACCTTTCAACATAAAGCTACCTATGTGGATACACATGCAAGCAGAATATACATTCATACATGCACTCACAAATGCAAACCTAGGATATCCACCCACATGTACCTGCACCACACAAACATATTCACACACTGCATATACATGTATAAATCCTCACACAGACATACCACAAATACACAAGTATAGAATAACATAGATACACCTACACAGGTGGATATGTAACATACACATAAACACACATGTATACACACCACACTATACATGTATACATATATCATGCACAAGTGCACACAGATACACACATATGCTTACACATGCACTCACAGCACATACACAAGTACTCACAGATATATGCACCATGCATCTCAAACATGTACAGGTGCATGAACAATAAGTACACACATGTAAATATATACACATACTCAGATACCACAAGTCACACATATGCATATCTACACACGTGTGTGCAAGGATATAAGCACACACAGCTAGGCTGTGTTGTTGGCTGGTCTGTAGCAGCACACAGACAAGCAGAGCCTGGGCATGCCAGGGGACCAAGCCTCTGAGGACATTGAACAGCACTGAACACACAGGTCCTTTTGTTCGTTTGCTGGAACTCAGCTCACCCAGCCCAGCCTACTTCCTGCTGGGGATGGTGGGAGTCACAGTGCCAGGCCAGCACCAGGCTACCACATCCTAGGGACAAAGGGGCCTTTCATGCCTCCACTTCACAACTTCATCTCACCCAGAGCATGGGCTGAGCTGGTCCTTCTCTGGCCCTGTTGGCACAGAGCTCTTAGCACAGGGGAAGGATGTCCATAGGGACTGATGGCACTCTTAAGGAGTGTAAGTGAAAGTGGTCAGTGGTCTGAGTTTGGGCAGACAGCTGTCACAGCCTGCAGGGTTCCTCTGACTGGCAGTCAGGAGGTGGAGTTTTGTGTATTCCAGGGTCCTAGAAGAAAGTGGATACTCTAGAAATATGGAGAGAGGGCAAGCATGTGAGCTCCAGCCTGGGAAGGAGAGGAGGCTGCACTTGAGAGGGAGAACATTCCAGAGCCCAAGATTTCCACAGGGCTGCGGAGTGGGACCCAGAGACATTGCCACACCAATTCCATATACACGCTTCCCCAAACGCAGCATGGTGGACTGCAAGTAGTTCCTCTCCACAGTGACTGTCTGCATCACACACATATACATTTGTGCAGATAGCATGCCCCTCCACAACACACACACACACACACACACACACACACGACAGCAGTCACATGCCCATACCATAGGGCTGCACACACCTATACTACAAAATGCTGTTTACATACACACCACACATCCCTATCACACATGTGCAAATAAAGAACACACGTGCACACACACACATGCACACCTCAAGCTGAGTGCAAAATCTCACATCCACCCCCCTACCCTGGTTCCACAGAGACCTATACTAATGTCCATGACCGACAGTCCCATACTGCCAGGATCTGTGGCAGTGTTCTGAGGACATTTAGGGCAACTTGCTCCCTTCACTAAGCCTCTCTTGTGGACACTTTGGCTGGTATGAGACAGAATTTTGTCCCCAATGTCCCAAGATCCAGTACGAAGCAGCTGCTGGAGCCTAGACCCTGGCCTGACAGGTGAAGACAAGTAGCCTGCAGGCAGAATGCAGAGAGTAATGCAGGGTACAGGGGCCTGGGGCTTTTCAGGCCTAGGATGGGTCATAGGTTGTAAAGGCTCCTGGGCAATTTGTCACAGTCTGGCAACCTTAAAAGGAGTTGAAAGAAGCTGTTTAGCTAGCGGAAGCTCAGACAGAGGGTAGAGTTTGGACAAAAGAGCAAAGAATTGGGGAGAGAAACAGATCTGAGGTGGAATGAATGCGCCCCACAAGAGTGATGCTGAGAGAAAGGTGGCCTTGTGGGCTAGAGGACTTGGGCTTGGGCTCTCTAGTGATGTTTAGACAGGCTGGGAGGACCTCAGAGCAACCAAAGGCTTTGCCACCTGTGCAAAGTGCAGATATGTTTTTGTCCCCAATCTTGGCAGGTCTGTCATACACCACATGTTACTTCCGGAAGTGGCAGCTACTCACCTGAGTTCACTCTATTATAAAATGATTTTATATTCTGTTTGCTAAAATAAACCCAAAGCTATCTAATATCACTTACTTCCGTGGCAAAATCCTCTGCTGGGCCATCTCAGGCCCACTTTGGATGTTACCAGGGAAATGGAGATGGCAAGCCCATCCCTGTATCCAGTTAGGGAACTCACAACTGGTCCTAAGCACAGGAACCAGTGATGACACCCTACATTTGGGGAGATCAAATCTTGTAGACCCTGCTTTTTGCACTTCAGACAAGGATTGGCCAGGCATGTTATGAACCCAACCCTGTGGTTACTCCTCAACTGCATGGCAACCCCAAACTCCCATGAACAACACTTGGAACTGCCCAGCTGTGAGACGCACTGTCTGGAGTCATATTCCTGAACCCATCTGGGGGGTAAGAGGGAGAGAGAGAGAGCTACCAGGAAATGACCATCATGAGGAGGCAAAGCCCCACATCTGGGGCCATGAATGTTCTGTGGCTACATATGGGTCCTTGGAGGAGATTCCTTGGTCGTGGGTATTCTCATTATGGGAGGACAAGGAGGGCCACAAGAACCGTGAGCTTTCTTTCTCTCAGGTCTCCTTTGCTAGAAAACCCAGGCTAAGCCTCAGGAGATGAGCCTTCTCTCGCCTGTCTTTTCTCAGTGTGTGTCTTATCAACAGAGATCCAGGACTATAAAATATGCAGTACCTCCTGTGTGGTCTAGAGGGGAAATTTGTGATGGCTGATCTTGACTGTGTACTTGATGGGATTTAGAATCACCGTGGAGACAAGTCTATGGGAATGTCTGTGAAGCATTATCTAGACTGGGTTAACTGAGGTAGGAGGATCCACCTGAAATGTGTGTGGCACCATGTGTAGGTTGGGGTCTGGACTGTGTTAAAAATAATAAAAACAAATAGAGAGAAAACGAGGTGAGTACCAGTACTCACCCTGACTTTGGATACAATGTGACCCAAGCGCCAACACTCATTGCTGCTCCCTGACTTTGGATACAATGTTACCTGAGCACTAACACTCATTGCTGCTCCCTGGCTTTGGATACAAAATGACCAGCTGCCTCACACTCCTGCCACAGTGCCTTTCTGATCATGATGGACTGCATCCCCAAACTGTGTGCCAAAGTAAACCCTTTCTCCCTGAGCTTGCTTTTTGTCAGGCATTCATTTACAGCAATGAGCAATGTAACTAACGCAGGCTCTCCATGCTATCCACCCAACCTATTTCCAAAGAGTACAAAAGTGTGTCCATGCACTCAAATGTAGCAGAAGTTCCCCCGTGAATTCCACAGGCAGGGCAGTGGGGCACAGCTCCCAGGAAGGATGATGCCAGCCTGTAGTGGCAATACCTAGCTCATCTGTGGGCTCTCTGCCCCCCCCACTCCCTGCCTTGCAGCAGTTGGCACTAAGCACGGCAGTAAATAAGGGATGAAGATTCCGTTCCTGGGCCCTGCAGTAATTGGATTACTCCCATTTAAAGCAGCACCCTGTCAGGCTGCAAGGTAGAGATGTTGGCACGGGAAGGTGACAGCGTAAACGAGTTATCAAGAACCCAAGAACCCGCTATTAAACATGCCTTCTGGGATAGCTCTGGGTTAAATGGAAGGTGTGATGACAACAGACAAAGCCTCTATTATTAGCACAGTTCAGGCAGCTGCCCTTACATATGTGGGAACTGGCATCCCCTGAATGAACACAGAAGCTGAGTACCAGCAGGTAGTTCTTGCACCCTGGAGTCTACTCCCTGAGCTGCGGCTCTGGGAAACACCTGCCCTGTAAAATGAATGCTGCAAATTTCGATTTTATTGGTTTTGCAGTTTTGTTTGTGTTTAATTGTAAATGGGCTTTGGTTTATTCCTTCCCTACAGTCTGGGAGGGCTTATCTTGGCTTGAGTTCATATTCCTACAACATTATAATAAAAACGATAAAGCTCAGCAACAGCTGTGAGGGAGCCGCCCTTCCAGGGGCATTCTGCATTGTCTGAGTCTGAGGAGTGCTCCTGTCTGCCCATATCCAGGCCACAGAGAGCTGGTCAGAGGAGCAGGAGGCACAGCTGGGGTGGGGCTTATCTGGAGAGAAGCCTGATCCACCCCAGGATAGGATTAAAGAGGTCTCCCCGCTAGTGGGGACACAGCCCGGTTATGTACTGACCTTCAGGAGCCCAGATAAGGAGCTCACACTGGACCCAGAAACCTCCAGTCCCCAGAGAGAGGGCTATTGTTCTCCTACAGTTCTGGCTTCATCCCACTGGGATTCCAGCAGGGGCTCATAGGGAAGGGTGATGATGATGGGCCCTGGCAATAAGGCATTGGGTAGAATCAAGGAACAGCTCTGTACCCTGTGGTCAGGGTCCATGGTGGATCGCACAAATTTTGACACACATGTGGCTGTTTTCGTCCCTTTGGAGTAAGAGAGCATCCTGTCACCTGGGCGGTAATCAGATACTGGTTCCAGGAAATCAAGGCAGAGAACCTGCTTGAGCATTGGTTTTTACTCTGCTCACAGCTGGGCTTGGTCAGCTGCCTCTCCTTTATCCAAGCAGACCTGGGAAGAGACACGCACGAGGGTACCATGTTGAGCTTGGAGTCCTTCCAGCGCCTATTACTGAGGCCTAAAAGCCTATGAATCAGGCTGCACAGTCTCCTCTGCTGCCCACCCTGCCAAAAACTCTATTCTATAAGCCCAGAGAGGCAGTTCCCTCTGCAGGAAGCATTAACCCCACAGCCGTCCTGCTGATGCCATCACCATCACTATCCCTACCATCCGCCTCACCACCATCCCCATCCCTACCATCACCAACCCCACCATCACCATCCTCACCATCACCATCCCCACCATCCCCATCCCCATCACCACCATCCCCACCATCCGCATCCCCATCCCCACCATCCCCACCATCCCCATCCCCACCATCACCATCCCCACCATAACCATCCTCACCATAACCATCCCCATCCCCCCCATAACCATCCCCATCATCCCCACCATCCCCATCATCACCATTCCCANCTCCTCACCACCATTCCCATCCCCACCATCACCATCCCCATCCCCACCATCACCTTGACTACAGACTATGAAGACAGAGCTAGGGTTTAGAGAAGTGTGATGTGAGTTCTGAGGTCTCCTTGAGGCTAGAGCTTTCCGTACTTACCCTAGAGAAGTTTTTGGCTATGCTATGCTGTTAGCAGCAAGCTGGGGCTCTATAGGCCAGCACTCTACACAAGCAGCCTATACCCCTTGCTACAGAGGGTTTGAACTCAGAGATGGAGGACCGGGTTCCAACACTACTCCACCTTCACTGGAAGAGAAGGAGAGTGAAGAGGCAGGGTGAGAATTATGGGTTCTTTTAAGGATGAAGGGTATCGGGCGCTAAGTCCCAGGTGCCTGGAGTCTAGAGCCTCTATGGTCACCTCTCTCTCGGGTCCACCCTTTGTGGTTGGTTGAGCCCTGACCTGCAGTAGAAGAACTAGGACCATTCGGTTCACTCTGGGAGATCCAGCAGGTCCAACAGCGAAGGTTCCCCAGTTCACTACCATCCTTGGGCCAGACCATACAAGGACCCCAGCAAATTTCCTAATGAAGTAGGAGACAGGGGACAAGTGGAAGAAAGGAGGAAGAGAGGGAAGTAGAGAGCCCAAAGCTGCCTTGTCTCACAGGTCACACTGGGCTCAGCACTGAGCAATAGTGCCATTCTTGCCTCTTCTCTAGGCAATGTCTATCTCCCTTCTTTCCATCCCAGGAAGACTCTGTGAGACTCCTGTCTACAGACCATGCAAAGCCCAAAGCCCATCATCTGAAATTTGCCATGGTTTAGATATGGTAGCCCCAAGACCAGGACTGAGCACACACAGGTCGTGGGCACAAAGACAAGTGCATGCCTAAGAAACTCAGTCAGTCAAGGCTTTGTTGCCCTGGATGGATGAGCCTCTTCTCTCTATGTTTGTCACTTTGTTTCTCCAGGTGCCATTGGGGAGGCCACACAGATGGGTCACTTGTAGGAGCTATCTTAGCCTTGCAGAATCCTCTCTGCTCCTCTGTAGCCCTGGCCTGAGGCAGGTCCTCTCCTGATACACTCACAGTCTGAGCAGTTCCCATGACCACAGTGGCCAACAGAAGACACTGTGCTCATGTGTGGTGCTCATGTCCTGTTCCCTCTCCTCTCATACAGGTCCAGCTCCTTTGTTGACCCCTGAACCTCCTCAGCATTGATCCTCAGTGATAACGGCCTGATATCAAAACACAGACACTCCATTGAAGAAATGAATGTACATGAGTCTCCACAGTTTGAAGTCACTGAGGCCTCATTCCTCCAGGTCCACATAAACCTCTATCTGAGGAGGCTTAGACTGCTGGGCTTCATAAACTGGAGGATCCAGCCATACCTCCCTGGCAGGCCTTGGAGGGCCCAGCCTTTTGGGTGGGCAGGGTTACCCTCACCCCCACTCTAATATCAGGAAGCTCTGGCTTCCTGCTTCCAGATTTGCTATTGGTCTCCTTGATTACATAAGGGCTGTACTTAGGGGAACATACTGACTCAGCACTGTCATGGGTGAACATGGCTGGCAACCTTACTGGCGCCTCCTCAAGATGCCCTGATCATACTGGGGTGAGGAGCCACTGGTGTCTTCTTACAATGTTAGGTGCTCAGGGCCCAGGTACCCATGAGGAAGGCAGGGCAGGGGTCTTGCACACTGTACCTGTGCTGAGGAGGTTCACTCTGTGCTTTCTGGGAAGAGCAGAGCAGAGTCACTGATTCAGGCTGCCCTTACCATAACACATGGGCCATACCCAGCTCAGGATACAGGTCTGTCCTCAGAAATGTTCTGAGCACACTATCCCTGGTACTGTATTACATAAAGGGCCAGCATACAGATTGCACAAGGCAGTGGTGGCTCCAAGGCTTTTCCCAGGCAGTCCGGAGTAATTCCAGAGAGAGGTGAGGCTTGGAGGATGAGGCGGCCACATGAAGTGTGTAGAGTGGACACTTCAGGCTGATGGAAGTGATGCAGGAAGACACAGAGGCCTGTGCTAACAGATGTGCTCATAGGTACTGCTGTGTGCCTAGAGTACACTGGTCAGTTCATATCCTGGGGAGCCAGCAGCAGCAGGAGGTAAACCAGGGTTGGCTGGCCCAGGAGTTGGGAGTTGAAGATCTTGGTGGCCATTCATGGGGCGGATGCCAGACTGGTCCAGCCTTGCCACAGGAGCATCAAGGGCCTGGGGGAAGTGAGGAACTAACCAAAGGAGGGTGGTGTTCTTGAGCACTCCACCATAAACCTTCTCATCACTTGGGGGAAGAACTGTCTCTAAGACCCGGGCTGCATCTTGAAATGACAAGTTCCTTCCCGCAACCCTTAGACAACATAATTTAGTGAGAACTGCCTTGATAATGATTTTTTCTTTAAATAGTTGCAGTAGAATGGATTAATTTTCAAGAAGGCTCTCTGATTACAGTGATTCATTAGCTGCCTGGAACTGTCCCCCAGCCCTCAAGGATAGGGAGAACCCCACTTTATGATTAGCACGTCACTCCACGCCAGTGCAAAACACTTCAGATCTGGGTAATCAAATTAGATTGAGAGAGGGAGAGAAAGCATAGCTTGCAGTTGTCATGGGGTGCCTGTTTCATTATTTCATTAGGATCAAGGCAGGTACATGGAGGGGAAAAAAAGAAAAACTACTCCAATCATTTTGCATGGGCAAACTCTACTGAACGGATGGGCAGTTTAAGAGCGGAGACAGGTGAGGAAGAGGCTTTAATTCCCATGTGTGGAACTAAACATCTCCATTCTGCTTCCAGGGTTGGTACAGTTTGCTGGCAGAGCAGACCCTGGAATCATGAGGAATCCCAGAACATTGGTCCTGGAACTATGTGAGGAAAACCACATGTCCCTGAACTCAGAGAAGGGGCATTCATTCCTTCACTTTAGGAGCTAAACTGGGAACCGCAGAGCAATCCACATAGGGCTAGTGTGGGAGGGTAGGGGCAGTCCTGCCGACAGGTGAATGACATTCCTTCTGATGAGACACCGACCATAGCAAATGGGCATCAAGGATAATAATTTTGACAGCCTCCTTAGGCAGCCCTCACTTGGACTGAGACCTAGGGTTAGGGAAAACATCACTGGCAAATTCTTGAATTATTTAGTCTCATACCCTGCCATCTATCCATCTATTTATCCATCTATCACTCTAACCATTTATCTATATTCCCATCTACCTACCTACCTACCTATCATCTTTCTATTGATCTACTATCTATCCAACCATTTATTATTAGCATGTACCATTCATCCTAACAGCATCATTCACCCATTTATACATGTAGTGTTCTTCTACTTACTATCCATTTGTGCCAGCCATGAAACTTCCCTTGAGGCCACAAGGAAAGCTGGGCAAGCAGAGATGGAAATGAGAGGGCAGAGGAGGCAGGAGGCAGGAGCTTGGCTGCAGCTAGGGACCATAGCATGTACATAGAAGGAAACAGGGTCCTAGATCCTCCTGGAAGATTCCATCCTAACTGCAGAGTCACCTGCTTGAGCCTATGGCCACAACGCATTAGTTATAACACAATTTGCACGGTCCCTGGGTCTTGGCTGACCAATTGTGGGCCATTTCACTCCCACTGTTCTGCACTGTGAGTTGTATGTGGCCTTGGCTCTGGATCCCAGTGATGTTGCACATGAACCATTTAGCCTTGAGGAAGCAGCAGGTAGAAACCTCTCTTGCCAGTCTGTTAGAGCCATCATGACTACCTCTTTTAGGCTTTGCCTGTCTCCATGACCCTCTCTACCTGTGTCTTCCTCCAGGAAAGTGCAGGTCACTGTCCTCCAACTACCTTTTCTGCAAAGGACAAGAAAGGCTTCAGAAGTCCTGAGGTTCCTGGATCTGATATATGACACGAGCAGGTTGGGAGTTCAAGATTACGACAAAGGAATTTTGAGATTATGACCTGGTGATGGCCTAGACAGGAAGTCACCCAGGGTCCTGGTATAGACACTGCTAATGGGACAGAGAGAGGCAGACTGTGACCCAGAGGCTTGCCCCACCCCAGCTGTGGTTCTCTCCTTATGTAAAATCACTTTGGCTAATGGAGCCCTGTGACCTCATACAGAAAGAAGCACAGGTTTGAAGAGCATCTATAGATATCAATGGTGTATGAAAAATATCACTATAGTACAGGGTTACTATTCAAACTGGAAGGGCTGGTGGCATGTGCCTTCTGTCAGTAGCTGCCTCCGTAACCATGGAGAAACCATCAGCCCTCACTCTTGCCTCCTGTGTGAGAGCTGGCCAGATGACCTGGCATCCATCTTAGCCTCTAGTGACTTCAGCTCAGAGTGTGTTCAATTAAGAAGTGTGCTCTTCCCAGCCTAGAGGGGCCTGTGACAGTGGACTGTGACCACTGTTGAATGAGTGACTTGTGTAGGAATGTGAGGGGCTGCTCCTACCAAACAACAACAACAAAAACACAGCATTAGGCAAAGATGCAGACGGGAACTTACAGAAGCCATCATGTGCTTCTGGGATGGCCACATTTGTTGGGGGTGGGTTGGGAAGTGGGACGTCACACTCAGTGCTCTTTCGCAAACCCAAGGCAACACAAACTTGAAGTGGTCCATTGTGAGTGAGTCAAGTGTGGAAAACAGCCACAGAAGCACAAACCACAGGTTGTACCCATAGAAGAGGCCTCCTACCTCAGGTCAGGAGGCTGTCAATGACTGAGCTCCCACACCAGGAAAGTACATGCTGAGTACAGATACATTGCATGCAACTCTCTGCTCTCACCAACTTGTGGGGTCAGAATATTAAGGCTTGAGGGATGAGAGGGCCTTGGCCTGCCATGGGATACTCCATCCTGTCAGGAGCAAAGAGGTGTGGGTGGAACGGAAGGCCCAGGGAAGGCAGGTACGGACATAAACCTGAAGCCACCAGGACCAAGAGGTGGTGTTTCACAGTACTGCCCTCCACCTTACCTGATCACTATGCCTGGGCAGCTCTCAGGTAGGTAGAGTACCTACAAGGTAGTCCAAGGACTTTCCATACCAGGGTGACTCCAATACTGCATCTGCTCATCACCAGAGTTTTAGACACTGCCTGAGGGGATACATCTGGATTGACAGGTCAGTGCACATCAAGAATGGGGTTACTGAGGCTACTCTACTGGTTCCAAGGACCCTGACAGCCAGTGTGTGGCTATCAGTCCCAAATATTAAATGTACTGCTGGGCCACACACAGTGACGGAGATGCAAGGCAGAGACTGGGGTCTCATCTAGCAAGGTGGCCCAGTCATAGCATAGAGGAAATGAAGCTCAGGCTGCCATGAAAGAAGGGAGATAGAAGGAAAAGTGGTCTTGGCCCTAGGTTGCCTGGCATGAGGGAGGAGCCAGCTCCTCTGGACATGATTGAGTCCTGATGTGGCTGTAACAGATACTGCACTGGAGGCTGGAACAGAAGTGTGATGTGTGGCTCTGCAGGTCAGGCATGTAAATCTAGGTATGTCTCAGCTGTGCTCCTCCAAAAGGCTCTAGGAGAGGCTGAGGTCCCCCCACCTCCTGAGGTCCTGGGGGTTGTGGACAATCCTATGTTGTTGACTAGTAGATGTGGCACCCATTGGGCCATTGTCACATGGCCTTCATTCATGGGCGTCTGTGTCCAGACTCCTTTTTTACCAGGACAGTGACTGTAATGGATGAGGTTCCACCTCCCTCTCATATGACTTCATTTAACTTGAGCACATCTGCAGAGAACTTGTGTCCAAGGACACTTCCTGCTTCCCAGCAGGCTCTTATTGTCCTGCTTTTAAAGACTTATCTTCTACACATAGCTGTGTACATGTTCGAGTGTAGGTGCCACCAGAGGCTAGAAGAGGGACAGGCAACAGATCGCTTGGAACTAGAATTATAGATAGTTGTGAGCTGCCCGATATGGGTCCTGGGGACGAAATCTGGTTCCTCTGTAAGAACAGACAGCACTCCACCACTGAAGCCATCTTTTCTGTCTCACCCTATCCCCCTAGCCCTAGCACCAAATGCTTTATATTGAGTACCCCCTACCACAGGTGCCTTTCCTGTAGCCAGAAACAACACTGCAGGCTTGTGAACGACTGAGAAGACACCACAGTAACAAGAGAAGTAGACTGGACTGTATAGAGTCCATGACACTCCCTAGACTCTGGACCCTAGGACAGGGCACTGCTGTTTGCTCAAACCATGAGGAGGAAGCTACATTTGGATACCAGACAAAGATCTATCCTGTGTGCAGAAAGGGTACGACACTCTAAGAGTGCTACACCTGAATATAGCCTTAGAATCATAGTGAGCAGTATCCACTGGGAACCTCTCTCTGCTGGCTTTTGGTAGACTCACACGAGGGGCCTCTAACGTGCTGCTTAACCACTCCTGGCTTGCTTCCCATTTTCTCTTGAGAGCTTTTAAGTTGGAGGAGATCGTATTTGGATAGTTTCCTCATAGCAAGAAGCAGCAGATATCCCTGTCACTCTGGGCAGTTAGTCCTCCTGGAAGGCGGAGGCAGGTTTGGGTTTAGAGCTCTTGATCCATGTTTCCACACACTCGTCCCCAGCTACTCTTCCACAGAGTTTGATCACAGTTTGGAGCACAACTTTGCAGTGCTGTGAGCACTCCACAGTGCCAGGCTCCCAGGATTCCTTCAGCATGGTATTTTGGCAGCTTCTGAAACAGTAGTCCTAGGGACCTGCCTTCTTCCCAGCACACTGGCTTCCCCAGGTAAGAATTTCTTCCTCACTTCCACAGGAGTCTGAAAGCACAGACTCTCTGCAGACCAGCTCTCTAAATGATGCCTGCAGGGTGGCCCTGTGCTGTGCAGACCCTGGTCCCCCCAGCTCCTATTCTGCCCCATGTTCTGTACCTGACTCCTACTTTCCTCTTCTGGTTGGGTATTTCAGGACACCCTCCCTATCACATTTCGGTCTGCAGCCTTCTCTCCCCTTCTAGTCACTTATGGCCTTTGTTGCTGAGCATGCAGGATAGCTTAGCATTGACCCTGCTAGCATTGGCACAGCTGTGAATCCATTATTTATAGTGTTGCCTCTACCAGGGGAAGGTCTCCAGCATGGTCTGGAACCTCATGTTAAACAGGTAGAGTTCAGTATGAACTCGATACAGGGTAGCTGGGTAGTCACCATGGCTGCAGTAGCTAGAGGAGAGACCCCACAGGTAGCCTCAGAAGGCCCCTGTGACTCCTAGTCACCTGCCCTTCTAAATAAGGAAACTGGGGCTCAGGAGGCCTTCCAGGGGCTGTCAAAGAAGAGAATGCTGGATGGGCCCAGGAGTTCTCCGTGCATAGGCCCGTTGGTTACCATTAGACTGTAGAACACTAGGGAATGCTGGAGTCTAGGGTCCCCCAAATGGTACAGACCATGCAGAAGTCAGCAAGCTTTCTTCAGAAGGTGGTCTGTCCACTATGTGATCCAGAGCAACGGCAGAAGAGAGCCCTGTGTTCATCGGTCTAAGTTTCTACTCCAAAGCCATTGTGGCTTACAAGGGTGTATCTGGTGTTTCATGCTTTGTTTTTCCTCTTGGTTCTGCTGTATGATTACTCACCCCATGAGGCATTGATTCCCAATGTCATCAGATGAGCACTGAGTTTCTATCTTGGGGTGGGAGGCCCTGCTATTCACAGACTCTCAACCCTGCTCAGCTTGACCATGCTCTTCACCCTCCCAACAACATCTCAAGACTCATTCAATTCTGAGGCTTCCCAGGAACACAGGCCCCGCACACTCCTGGTACCTTGGCTCCTCCCAATATGGCCAGTAATGTATGGATGTGGGACTTTGACCAGTCCTGAGAGATCTATTCTATGAGACAGGGCAGGGTCTGTGCCCTTTGTGGCTTAAATTCCCACCCCTGCTTGGGTCCTCTGAACAGAGGAATCTAATATTTGCTAAAACATTTATGTTTCCTATTATAACTCCATGATCCTTTGTCCTCCTGAGCAATTCCCCACCCCGTCCCTAACATCGCCTACTCCAACATCCTCATCTCTACAAACATACTAGAATAAGGGAGGCATTCCAGGGTCATAGAATGACAAAGACATTTCCATCACATGCCTTTAATCCCATCACTGGGAAGGCAGAGGAAGGCGGATCTCTGCGAGTTCAAGGTCGGTCTGGTCTACAGAGAGAGTTCCAGGATAGGTACCAAAGCTACACAGAGAAACCCTGTCTTGAAAAACCAGAACAAATAAACAAACAAAAAGTAAGAAATACATATCCCTGCTCTCTGTCTTTCTATCTTTCTAGAGAGTCACAAATCAGTCTTGTCCCCGCTCCCTACCTGCAAACAGGACCCGAAATTGTCCAGTTCCATTGATATTCCTGGAGGAAGTAGGAGCAGATGGATCCACCTGCCAACTATGTCAGACAGCAGAAAGCTTGTTGCCAGGACATGAGGGCATCAGAGCACTTAAAGAGAGTGTCCCCCAAGGTGGCTGTGCAGCTCTCATCTCAGACCCTCACTGCTCCCACGGCATGGGATTGTGGAAAGCGTCCTAGTAAAGTGCTGGTCGTCCGGCTGGTGTATCCATGCCAGAACATGTGCAGCTGACCAAGTTAGACCACAGTCCATACAGATCTGTTGGGTAGGTGAGGAGTCTCTGCCCATAGCACTGCTATCAACAGAGAGGGTTTGTCCAGGACCAGGTGCTTGGCTCTATCCATAGCTTCACTGGGCTGGGAACTGTGATGGGTCAAAGACAAGATGCAAACAGAGCTGAGTCAAAGTAAGGAAGTTTGGGGGAGCCAGGCAGCTTGGTTCTGGGGTTCAGCAGCTAGGAGGTAACTTGAACAGCAGGGTCCTTGACTCTGCTTCCCACTTGGCACCATTCACCACTAAACCCCATATAATAAACAGAGAGTTTTCAAATCTGAGACTTAAGTCTTTGCCTTGATCCCTCCAGACAAACTTGGAAGAGCCCAAGTCAGTCAAGGAAGCCCTAGCATACTGGGGTCAGAGGCCTATCATCCTAAAGCTTTGCTTTCTCCTATGCTCCTGAGGTTTTCTCTTGTTAGACCCCTTGACAGTGTGTCCTGTCACTCTTGTTGGACAGTAACTGAGGTCAAATGGAGCATCTACCCTTGCTGATATGGATTAGCTCAGAGTCAACACCCAGACAGAAGACCACTTTGAAAACTCTGCAGTGCCATCGACAAAGCTGTGTTCATCAGTCTGTGCAGCTGATGCTGGCCTGTGCGGGCAGCAAGGGTCCTAAGAAGGAGTGAGTCGGTTTAGAACTGAGTGCCTAGCAAGCATACCGAGAAGAGCTGTGAGGGGAGATGTCCTGCCCTTTCTGTCCTGAGAATCCCACGTGCTACTTGGTTAAGGGAGCATACCATACCTGCATCTGTACAATGGCATCCTTGTCGTTCTGTTGTAGATGACCCCTCTCAGCTGAGGTGAAGGTCAAGGAGCAAGAGAGGTGAAAACCTGGGTCTAGATCCATGGGGACAGCTGGCTGAGGGGCAGAGATGCTTTCTACCACTTCAGTAGGGAGGCAGGGATATACCCCCAGGATACAGAGACTGTCCCATCAGAGGCTCAAGCTATAACAGTGACAGCCACAAAGAAACAGGGGAACCGGAACGAGCCTTCAAATAGCCTGGGGATTGTAAAGGGTAGCTAGTGTCCAACATTCCCCTAAAGGAATTGTCAGATGTTCATGCACACATATGCACTCACATGTACATACACATAAAGGCATGCACACATATACACATGTGTACATTCACACACATTCACATGCACACACTGTGTACACACACTTCATATGTGCATTCGTCTATAAACACAGGACAGAGGTTCACCTCTAGAACATAAAGTCTTCTCAATCCAGCNTGCACTCACATGTACATACACATAAAGGCATGCACACATATACACATGTGTACATTCACACACATTCACATGCACACACTGTGTACACACACTTCATATGTGCATTCGTCTATAAACACAGGACAGAGGTTCACCTCTAGAACATAAAGTCTTCTCAATCCAGCAGTAATAGGTATCAGCTGTCCTGCCTGTCACTATGCTGTTCTCCCTACCACGGGGGCAGTGGATCCTGGGCAACCTGGATTGGTATCCTCCTAAGTTTCTCTCATCCATAAATAAAAGAGACAGTTAGGAGCTGAAGACAGAGCTAGGCAACCAACTCCAGCAAGATCTGAGCCTTTCAAAGAGGGCCCTAGGAATGCATGGACATTAGAGGCTAGGAGGCATTGTATTAGCAAGGAAAGGGAGGGGCCAGGCATGAAAGGAAAGGGAAGAATCCTGTGATCCTTACTGGGATCCCATAGAGGATATGAGTCTCAGTGTGCAGGACCTGAGGGGTGAAACAACAAAGTCATGACCCCTTGCAGACTTGTCAGGACTTGGCGACCTTGGTTCAGAAGACCAAGAGCCCTGAGCACTCTGGCCCACACAGCTGTTAATCACTCACACATGCTCCCGTGCTGAGGCCTGTGCTCTCATTGACAACTTCCCTGCAGGACTTTCAAGAATGTCAACTACAGGGGGAAAAAATCAGAGCTATCAGGTGAAAATCCATTAGTCCAATGACAACTTCTATTCCCAAAGAGGGAAGCCAGTGATGCTACCCACTGGGAGCACTCAGATGAATGGGTGCAGGTTCTGGGGTGTATGGGAATCCCTGAGCTAGCATAACATACCAGAATGAGTGACTATGGAGCGGCCGTGAGAGCGAGGCACCATCTTCTCAGCTCTGCAAGAAAATCAGCTGGGCTGCCGTTCTATACCCTGCTAAAATATCATACTCTGTAGACCAGGCAGGGTCTTCAACCTTATGCTCTTCTTTTTTTCCATGACGAATTAATTCAAGCAATGGTCATGATGCTTAAGCAGTCTCCTTTGGGTGATAAAAATTATATTCATTTTTCTTCTCTAGACCCTATTATCCCCCTCTGTCTAAATATTTAACATGGGATACCCATTGTTAATGTAGATACTATTACAGGGTAAAGCTATAAGTAAACGTGTGTGAAGCAGGGCAATTTCCCATAAGCTGTAATCCCCAGACAGGATGACTATCAATGTACAAAGAGTGTCTCTGGATGACGTCTCTGCATGTTGACTGATCTTGGGGACAATGCCAGCTGTTTACTGATATTGCCTCTCTGATGTTACCTCTCAACCTTGGTTTTGGTGTTCTCCCCGCATGACCGGAGAGAAAAGTCAGACTCAAGAAGGTGTAGGGATTACTTCAAAGGCATGCAGCTTCAAGTATAAGACTTGGGTTCAGAACCCAAGTGGTCTTTCCCACAGCCCCTCATCAGATATAGCTTGGTTCATGGAGGGAGGTACCCTCTTTTCTACCTTGTAGACCTGGACGTAGGGTCAGGCAGCTGAGTTAATGATGCTTTCACTTCTGGGTAGGATCAGCACCAAGATGGTATGAGGAAACATGTATAGGAGGCAACCAATGTCCTGCCCTGTTGAATAGGAGGTGCCTGAAGCCTCCATAGGCCTCACAGGGCAAGGTCATTGTCAAGAATAGTCTGTCTGCTTGTGAATGAGTTAAGTGCTGGTTTGCTGGCATTTAGGAGATTCCTCTGCCAAACAGCATTCTTCTGAAACTGGTGTTCATTAGACAGCTCTGTTACAGGTAAAGACAGTAGGGTGGACCCCATCAGCTAGAGTGAAGGACACTACAGGCTGGAACCCAAGCAGCAAAACTTGCAGGTAGACACGGACACTAAGAGTTGGAAATGCCCAACAGAGGAGAGAAACCCAGGCTCCACATAGTCCAGGAGGGCACCAGGACTCAGGACTTACTTGACAGAGGCTGTTTCTTCTGCTCCTAAGAAGAGTGGCAGAAGCAGGGAGGGGGCAGTTTTTCCATCCTCTGTGCAACTGGACTCAAACGTGTCATTTCATAAGCACTTTCTGCTCCTCCAGGCCTATGTGTCTCTGGGATACAGAAGATTCACGGGTGTTTTCTGATAAATACCCATGTGTAATGGTCCCCCCGGCCTCTTAATTTATGGGTAACGAGCAATGACAGTTTGACTTAACAAGGCTTAAGATTTTCATCCAAATAGATAAGTTAGCACCACCTGTCCCGGCCTTTGGAAATGGTGTTTCCTGGCCTTATTTATTATCCTGAGTAAAGTCACCAGGGGCCCATAAAGCCCGCTACGGAGAAGCTGTGGTTCATAATGGTCTCCATCGTGGAAAATCACCCTCATACAACTTGGGAGGTGCTTCATGGCCGCCAGAGTCATGACAAAATGCCTGGACCCACAGCTTTTGCATTAACTGATGAAACAGCAGAATTGGTAGGTTAGTACCAATGGCTTTTACATCTTCCCTACTGCCAAGCACTTTACCTGAGGCTCCACTCTAACTAGGTCATATGGGTTGCCCTCCAAAACCTCATCCACAGAATGCCCTCCTATAAGTGAGCTCCTGAGCCCCCTCTTGGGACTACTGCAGCATGGGGCTCACCCAGTCCAGATCCTTCCACGAGCATGAGCTCACTGCATACAGGCTTCAGGCTCTGACAAGCAGACTGATAGGGGTGCATAGATCAAGTACCCCCCAAACTTGCCTGCCACAGCCTTTTATGGGGTCTGTATTTAAATCGTCCATCCAGCAAGAACCTTTGTTCAAAGAACATTCCACATCCTCTCCGTAAACCCAATCATAATAACATCTTCAGAAGAAAACTGCCCTAGATAAAGGAGTTGTAACCAACACTGCACTTATTTTACATAAAAGCCACGATTAAGGATGGCAGACCCACAAATGCACACAGTGATTAGTGGCCAATTACAGGATTACAGGTGGGCAGAGCTAGGGCAGAGCATGTTAGCAGTCCAGAATAGTCATGTGGGTGAGATTCAGCCAGCCTAAGAGGCTCTAGAAGAATTAGCCATCCCAGGGTTCACACTCCCTGCCTCTTACTGTGACTCACCTCCTCCCAACATTATAGGATGAGCTGCTGAAGGACAGAATGGCCAGACTGGACAAGCTGCTTGTAAGTTGAGGTCAGCAGTGGCCTGGCCTGGGGACACAGTGGAGGGGCCTGGGGTCGAGGTGTTTATCTCCTGATTTCAACTAACTGGAGGCTGCCTGGCCCGGGAGCATATGAGATGGCAGATCCACAGCTCAGTTTTGCAACAGCTCAGCTCTGCAACAGCCTTCAAGGTGACCAGCAGGCTCCCTGAGCATATAAAGCTGTAGATGTGGAGGAGGGAAGAGGGAGCATCTGGTAGACAGCCTGCTTGTCATAGTGGCTCCATGTCAGAGGACTATGAGACCTGTTTCTGAGCCATAAAACACATCCTCTGTAGGGATACTGAAACCCTCCTGGCAGGAAAGGAATGGGGACTATTTAATGGCTCTAAAGAGATTGCATATCTAACAGTTTATGAAATCCCAAAGGCAGGGTGCTGAATTCCACTCCAAGGACAGAGGCGCATGGGCTGGGGACACCAGGTTATGGGGACAGTGGAGCTCTACCAGGGATGTAAGATGTGAAGATTGACAGACAGTAGTTAGGTTCTACATTTTGAAGGTCACAGCTATGTAGACTTCAAAAGAAGGAATGCTATGGAGTGGGGGACACCTGTGCCCTGAGTAGATTCTCACGTTTCCCTACAGATAGAACTCCACATGCTGATCTAGCCCACAGGTGCATCCACCTCCCTAGGAGTTTAGAGATGAGGCAATGGCTTAGTCTATTCGTCTGCCTGGACACATCATCACAGACTGAGCACCTTGAAAATGGCACACACCCTTTTCTGTGACTCCAGAAGCTGGAGGCCAAAGTTAAGGCATCAGTAGATCTGCCATCATAAAGACCTGTGGCTCACAGGTAAAAATACCCTCTGGGGTTTCTCTTGCATAAAGGTACAGAATCTATTACCTATTAGCTGGGTCAAAGACCCTACTTCCTAATCCCATTATGTTGGGAGGGATTAGAATTTCAGTCTTTGGATAGGGGAAACAAGACGTTCAGACCAGGGCTAGCCTGTTTAGGCGACTTTATCTTTCAACTCCATTCATCTGTTGCTGAAACAAAGTAGATGAACAGCAGGTGCCCAGTCCAAGAATTCAGCCTCAACCTCTGTGCTGGGGTCTGTTCATCTAAAGACCCCAGCATGTACAGGCAAAAATCTCTGCAGCCTTGGCAGTCGGAAGCCATCAGCTCTTGTCAGGAGTCAGAATGGAGGAGAAATTGAATTAAGTGGGCAGCAGTTATAATGCAGTGCGGAGCACCAGGGAGCATCAATATTCAAGCAGAGCCCACAAGATAAACATCAACGGGAGCGAGCAAGCGCAGAAGCAGGAGAGTACTGACGTGGAAGACTCCTAACACCCAATATGCAATTCCCGTGTCAGAACCCATAAGGCTGCAAATACATCAAGCTCACAGCTACACTATTTCAGGAAATGTAATTCTATTAGAAGTTTTCCAATCCTTCCTCCCTTCTTCCCAGCCTGTCTTCCAGTGCTGCCCGTGGCCCCTCCCACTATGACATGCACCAGCTCCCAGGTTGCTGGACAAGACAGGTGAATAATCATGCCATTAGATGGCAGTGGCTAAGCTGGGCAGGTATGGGACTGGTTCTTAGCAGGTTTCCTCTGTGACACCAGATACCCTTGCCAACCCTGGGCATGAAGCGGAACAAGGGCCAGCAGCTGGCCCTTTGCAGCCCGGCAAGGGCACCTTACAAACAGCTTCCCCGGTAACCTGCTCACCTTCGCCGCATAAGATCTAGTTTCCAGGAAACGGTCTCCGTGGTGAGCACAACTGGTCAACTGGGAGTAGATGACGCCTAATCCTGTCCTACTCCGTGTCACGGAAATTCCAGCCATTAGCCATGTGGTGGCGGACCGGGCCAGGGCTGGGCAATTGGAGCCGTCATCTTAGGAGGACCTGTGGAGTATCTCCCATACAGTGTTGACAGAGCATGTGCAGACTCAGTCCATTTGTTTCTCACCATGGTAGCAAAGGGCCCAACCTGCTGCTATCCTCAGGGATGGCAGTTTTAGGGCTGAGGAACTAGGCTTTATGATACTGCAATGGTGACCTATGACAAGGTTTATCTGGTAAAGCCCACAGCCCATCACATCACACTAAGGGGAAATACACAAACCATACTTCTAGTTAGTATAATGATAAGTGCCAACTAACTGATCTCACTGGTGCATGGGATCTTGCTGGCACATGGAATCTGGCTGGCATAAGAGATCTCACTGGTGCACGAGATCTTGCTGGTGCATGGGAACATGGTTAGGCAGGGAGACCTCTGGTGCTTTCTATTCTCTTTTTCTACAAACCTAAAATGCCCCTAATATAAAGTCTATAACTAAAACAAAATGCATTGGTCCCACCCAGTCACAATGGGACAAGTCATATGTCCCACAGCTTGTCTCTCAGCTAAGGCTCAGCATCTTCCCCTGGCAGGCAGGATGGGGACCCCCTTCTGCTCACATGAACGCAAGAGCAAAAGCCCAGGGCTTCTCAAGGCAGCCCACGTACCAATGCCTTGTGGCACCCACCCCATGTGATTATGAGCTGGGCATAGGAGAGTGATGGGGAAGGGGAAGCAAGTGCCCCTAACCCACTGCCAACCCCGGATGTTTATAGAGGCGGAAAGGGAAAAAGGAAACAGAAGGGTTTGTTAGCATATCAGGGAAGGGAGGAGCACAGATACATAGGATAATCTGTGAGTGATGGCAGCCTCTGCTTGCTGCTGATTAGACAGTACAAGATGATTAGCTAATTAGACATAAGATGATCAGAGAAAAGGCCCATCTCCTACATTCCACCTCAAAAAGTGTTTTGGAATGTTACACAAAAATCATTGCCTCAAGAAAAATGCTAGAACTTTCCAATAAGTGGCACCAGGTCTGTCAGGTTTCCAGCAGCAGAAAAAGGTGAGACTTGGGCACCCTCTCATACCACAGAGGGCAGGGATCAAAGACAAACAGGACCTGAGTGCAAGACCCAGGCACAGGATCTCTAGAGCAAGTGAGGCCATCCCTCTCCATACAGGATAGATGGTGTTAGTTACCAAAGGACAAGCACGTGGCCTGTAAAGCCAGAGCTTGACGGATCAGACAGAGAAGATTTCTCTTTATCAAGTCGCCCTATTAGTCAAAGGGCAAGGCTACCCACCCATCAAGTTAGGGCACAGGTAGTGGACTCCAACGAAGAAGGCAGAGGGCCTCCCGCAATACATCTAACAAAGGACCAGGAACCAGCAATGGACAGGGGGCAGGAAGACAGTCTGTGGAGGTGTTTTAACTCAATAGAGCACCAAACCATTTTCAGTGTTAGCACTCAACAAAGAAAGCCAAGTCATCACCACCAGGATATCTTATGTGCTTCCAAGAGAGTGGCTAAAATTAAAGACTGAAGATGGCAAGTGTTGGCAAGAACTCAGAGCACACGGCAGTCCGTGGCTCCAGGTGGCACATTACATAGTACACCTTCATTGAGAAACACTTGGCAATATTGATAATCACTGACTCACAGCTCCACCACTTGTAGGCATTCCTAGAGAAAAATAAGCACACATGGCTACCAAAAGATGCAGGTGTGTGTTCATAACAGTTTTGCTTATCACGACTTAGAATTCAGAATAAACTACATGCCTGTCTTCTGTAGAGCAGACAAACACAACAGTGTGGTCACAGAACAAAACTGAGCATTGGAAAAGACTTCAAAACACGGCTACTCATGGTGCGAATGGCTCTCACAAATGACATACATTGACACCAGAAAGGCTGATTGAGTCCAGCCGTGGAGCAGCCCAAATCCAGGAAAGTAGACATGGAACAGCAGACATGGGTCAGAGTTCAAAATCACAGCCATGAGCACACATGTCTATAATATGTCTCAGCAATGTTTTTACAGGGTAATCACTTATCTTGAATCTGCAGCTTTATGTGGTACCACAATCTCTTCTACAAATTGTCTACACAGGTGTATGTGTGTGAACCTGTGTAATGGTGGAGACGCTCCTCCATAAAGATCATCTGACAGTATACGAATACAGTTCTGATGCAGCAGTTTCCTCCCAGCTTAAACCTTCTATCATGGGGGGAAGCTTGTTAAGATCAGGATGATCTAAAGGGAGGTGACACACTGCATTCTGCAGGGAAGCAACTCAAACTCAGGAAGGAGACAACTCAAAAGCTTTAGGAAGTCCCTAAAACAGATCAGATTCACAATGCCCCTCACTCTTCAAGCTAAAAGCCCCTCCTAGACAATCCAAGCTGCCTGGAAGGAAACCTCCTCCACAACCTGTGTAGCTGACTGAATGTTGCACAGTGAACTACATTTCCCCAGCTTTTGTGAGCCATTACCTATGTTGGGGTGAGCTTAGAAGATGTAGCTGTCTTGGACTTCTGCTCCTATAAGTAACCCCTCACTGGTACTACTGTATGTGATCAACTCCAGTTCACGAAGTTGGACTGTAGTGGTACCCTATGTCATGTCTCTTGTCAGATCCATAGCTGGGGTGAGTAGATGTTTGTTCATGACTCCACCGGAACTGCATCACACAAGAGGGAAACCAGGTCACAGGATAAGATGTGCCTGGGGACTGCTAATAAATCAACCGCTGATGATCTCCACACCATTCAAAGGAGACATCGCTGTCCCTCAGTACCCTCAAAGGCGCCTAAATCCTAGATGATCAGATTCTTTATATTAAAAGGTGTAATACTGGCAGAAAGATCTATGCAGATCCACCACTAAGCTTTCAATCACTCGCGGATTACTTATAATACAGAACACAAAATAAACACCATGTAACTAGTTGTTATTTCACAACGTCTAGGGAATAAAGGTATGGAAACCACGGGTGCAGGCTTAGTACAGATGTATTTAAACCTGCTTCATGCATGGAAACCAAGGCCTGGCAGACACACCGGCCTTCTTCCACCCTGCTGCTCAGGTAGTTAGACTATAAGCACAGCAGGCCAGGGCTCCTCACCCCCAGCTGTGATGTCAGCTCACACAGTTGTCTACCTGAGCTCAACAGCCCAGCTTAGGCATTCTACACTGTAGGGCTGGAGAGCATCACAGTGGGAGAAGGAAATGTCTCTAGAGGAAAAGATGGAACCCCTTGATATACAGTCCTATTATGATATATCCAGGGTTGATAAAAAATCTCATGGTGTACCTCACAGCAATCTGTTCATACCTCCACAAACAACCCCCCAAGCCCATAGAACTCACACCAGAATTAGATTCCAAATGTGTTCAGGAGCAAGTTCAGTTCACGGTCTTGGAGTCACATTCATCCCCTCTGGTAAGCAGGAGTGTCCCCCAGGGGTGCTCTGTATAGGTGCTTGGTGTGGCAGAATCCTGGGGGAATGGTGTGTCTAAGGTCATTTTCCCTTAGGTTTTGGAAGACAGTCGATAGTTCAGCCTACATCTGGGGCCATTGCTGAAAGGATGCCCCATCCCAAGGAGCACAGATTCCAGAAGCACAAAGCCAGGTCTGCTTCAGTGGTGACCAGAACCCTACATCAATCATAGGAATAGAGAGGAGACAAGGCATGTCCCCATCCTACACTCAGCCATATCATATGATGAAAGTTGATTCAAATATCAAAATGAAAGGCCACTTGACTTTGATCTGCTCTTCAGTAAACCGTTTAATTTGGTCTGAAACCTCAGCTGCCATCAAAGACAGCAATTGGGTTCAAGGAAGGGTCAACACCACGCCTTGAGCCAGTCAGGAATGTGTGTGGGTGAGGCTAAGCTTCAGGAAGCAGGTCCCTGCCTTCAGCTACCTGCACAGTTAGTTCCTGCCACACAGGTCCTTGGGACACCTCATACTAGGCCTAGTAGTAATCTCCAAGCATGGCTCACAGCACAGTGGGGATATAAGCAGCAGGATGCCATGTCCTCCAGGAAGTCATCCTGGCTTGCTACCTCTTCACTAACACTGTAATCTGGAATATGGATGTATTACTAATGGAACCCGAGCAGTCAGTGATGGACTCAGCTTCTCGCAGGCCTGAGGGGTGGGGCTGAACTCCCTCCATGAAATGATTCCCCAAGACCCTTGATCCTGTGACCTAGTGTTCATGGTAAATGTTCCACCTGCCCAAAGCTGGTGATGTTCTGTGACACCAGGGACTACGTGTGAATGGATGGGTAGAGTGGCTGGGCACGGTACTTGTGAACTGTGTGACACCTGTCCCACCTCACTCTGAGTCTGGAAGGTACTGTTCCTGGCCCCTGTCTCAGATTTGCCCTTGACTGGGTCAGCTGCCTGGTGTTGCCAAGTTCACTGATACACTGCCTGGAGATGTGACCTGTTCCTTAGGAGAAGAAATATGGGTGGAGCCACCTCCTCCAGGAAGCTTTTCACTGATGCCTCCCTCTCAGTCTGTTGTTACCTCCTCATGGAGCATGTCATAGGGCAGATTCTATCTTCTGAACATCTCATGTCCTGACACCTTCACTCTGCTTGAAGCCACAGTTCCCTTTCCATCTCTTTCTGTACCCCAGTGTTCAGGCCTGGGCCAGCTCAGATGTTTCTATGAAGTAACATGCATTCCATGTGACCTATTCTCCAGCTGTGTGCTTTGAGCCAACTCTACCCTACATGAGCCTCAGTTTCCTTGTTTGTAACTTAGGGCCCCTCCAAGAGGCCAGCAGGGCTTTTGTGAAACTGTATGAAAGTGACTCCTGCAAGGCCTCTTGTGAACTGGAGGGGACAGGGGATAGTCATGTCACCTCCACAGGGGTGATGGTTCGATATCAACAGTACAAAGAGCCCTGTTGCCCAGATTAGGCGTGTATAGGAATCACCCATGTTTACATTCCGTTCTGAGAGTCAGGAGCTGCAGGGCTAGAGCTACTGGCCCAGGTTGACGGAGCTGTGGACATCCACCTTAGAGAAACCAAGGAAACACAAATCTGTCTTTCTGGCTGGCATGCTTGCTCCCACCCTGATCAGAGCATCACACATCTCACAGACGCCATCAAACACACCACTGACAGATTCCCTCCACTCCAGTGAAGAGCGCTGTGGCTCGCAGGTCTGTGGCAGCAATGCAGGCCTCTTGCATCCTTCCCCAGGAAGTTTCAGAGTGTCCCCCACTGATGGCCACAATCAGAGCAGGCAGGCTGTCACCACATGCTGGGCCCATCAGTTCTGGATTTCCTGGAGAGAATTTCCTCAAAGACTTCTCAAAGCTATCTCTTCTTGGACATGCTGATTATTCCCTCACACTGATTAAACCATGAAGATGGAACGGGACTATCAGCACAGTGTGTGCTGAGCACATGAAATATCAAGGACGGGGTAGGGGTGGGGCTTCCTGCAACACCAGAGCGGCAGGATCCCCACATTCCTGGCTGTGATCCTGTAGGTTTACTAGCCTTGCTCATTAACACGTTGCCTAGAATCCAGCTCCAATTGGGTATCATAGAGAGAAAGCGCAGGTGGATCAGACAAAATCCATTGGAGCAATGTCAGACCCAGGAAATAGGCGCTATTCAGGAGATGCTTAGTGAAAGAGACAGAACCTCCAGGTGGGACGGAAGACAGGGCTACTTGTAGGGAAGAGGAACACCAAGGGTGAAGTATACTGCAAAGTTTAGCAGAAACACACACACACACACACACACAATAAAAAAAAAACAAAGCCAACAAAACACCAAGCTGACCTGGGAGAGATGGAGCTCCCATGCTAACCTCAGCCTCATTTACTTCATAGATTTATTTGGTGGAAAATATTACTTCTTGGTAAATCAGTTATCTATTTATTGGTTTATTTTTAGAGACAAGATCTTTTGTGGCTAAGACTACCCAGAAATACCTAAGCCTTGTGCCTCTCTTTTCCAAGTGCTGGAGTCACAGGTATATGCCACCACACTGGCATATTAAAGTTTTTCTTCTTGGTAATACATGGGGTTTACTTTTTTTGTTTGTTTGGTTTTTGAGACAAGGTTTCTCTACAGCTTTGGAGTCTGTCCTGGAACTAGCTCTTGTAGATCAGGCTGGCATCGAACTCACAGAGATCCACCTGTCTCTGCCTCCTGAGTGCTGGGATTAAAGGTGTGTGCCACCACTGCCCAGCTTCTGGAACTGTTTGATGACGTCAGAACAGCTCTTTTGGTCTTCCAATGCTGACTGAAGATCGGTGGCTCTCCAGAATCCTCCAGGCCTCCAGCAACAGACTGGACTGCTGAGAAATTGGCCTTGTGGACTGAGCAGTTAAAGGATTCTCAGCCTCTTCAATGTGAAGATGGTCACTGGTGGATGACCCAGACCACAGTGTGTAAGCCAAATCAAATAAATCCTATTTAATACATCTTTATTTGACTGGCTCTGATCCTTTAGAGAACTCTGGCTGAGACAGAGTGAGGTGTAGAAGTGGTTTCAAATGTCCATGTTCCCAAAGGTTTGAAGACAAATGGTTCCAATTCTCTGAAGATTCGGGGATTCAACAGAGAAACCATGGCCTGGGATTTTCCTGTTGGGAGACTTTGTGCTCACCAGTTCTGATTCTTCTTGTCATACTTCAGCTTGGCTTGGCTGTTTGTGTCTTTCTATGATGTCTGTGTCCTTTCCCCTGTAGTCATCTTACACACTTGCAGGCAGCTGTCTGCTTTGTTTTCTGTACCCCTCTTGATGTCTGTAAGTTGCGTAGCCCCGCCCCCTGTTCCTGATGTGATGGTTTGAGCCTTGTGCCTCTCCTCTCTTGCCCAATGCCTGATTTCTATCTATTTACCAACTTCAGGGTAGCTAACTTCATTCTTTGTCTAGTTTGCTACTTCCACCCACACCTTTACCATTTGCTTTCTTCTACTGAGTTTGGATGTGATCTGCTCTCGTCTTCCTAGCATGGTCAGAAGGTTACCATTGCTTGGATAGCTTAATTACAGATGAGTTCATATTCATAATAATAACGGCTATATGTACCTGCCAACTTGCAAACCTGAATCTTTCATATATGGCTCACCCAAGTTAGGTCCCCAGTAAAGATCTAGGCTGCAGGGAGACAGTGATGCCAAGACACAAAGAGGGTGACAGGCTGCAGGAAGGCGTCACACAACAGCTTTCTTGTGCTTCTCTGCTTACAACTCAGAGATACCAGGGGCCCTGCCTGCAGCTGCACAGTTGTTGCCTGCAGCTGCACAGTTGCTGTTTGCAGCTGCACAGTTGCATTAAGAGTTTGTGCATGTCCACAAGGCCACGTCTTGAAACTGTCCCCCAGTGTGCACATTGAAAACTTAACTCCAACACCACATGCTGAGTCATGGAAGTTCTGTCATGAGAACTGCATTCTCATCAACATATTCATGCTGCCAGTCAAGGTTCTGGAAGAGGCAGTTTGGCCCACATTAGAACATAGAACTCTTAGCGTCTGAAAGGCCTTGGCCGACACTGCACAGACAACGCTGGACTTGGCCTTATGGGCTCTGAAACAGAGGAAAAATGCACGTCTGTTTGTTGGTTTTGTAATGATTGCCCAGTTACATGGATTTTGTTGGAGCAACAGTGGGCCCAACAGAAACAGAAGGAAAAGTACCCTCTCCTGCGAAAGGAGGCCCTGCTGCCAATTGTGCCCTCTGCTGGCAGTCAGCTCTCAGGGTGCAGCAAGGGTTGGGATAGTGTTGGCATGTGACCACCTGCCAACTGAGAGAGCACAGGTGGAAGTGACCCACCAAGGCACACAGCCCAGCAGGATGACATGGCAATTCCAAAGTCTCCCTTTGCGAGACCCAATACTGCCTACGATGACTTCTTCCGTCCCCAGTGCTTCTGCTGCATTGTGAGGCAAAGCAGAGGATGCCCTGTGGGTATGTTGAACCATGCCTGAATCTTCTGCCTGTTTGTAAGACTGCAGTGCTGGGTGGGAGACCAGCCAGATTCCCATGGCAACTCCTCAAAGACCTGCCCATTCTTTTTTCTTAGTTAGTTAGTTACTAAACTTCTCACCAGCTCCCAACATCAGAACCTGAAGTAATAAATAGTACTGAAGCCCCTGGTGCTATTGAGATGAGGTCACCAATACAGGGTCCCCTCATCAGGATGAAAGACCAGGGAAGGAACTGACCTGGCATCAACATCCCTCTGTCCCCAGATAGAATGATAAACGAAATCATGGACCAGGGACTGCGTACTCAATCTGGATCCTATAATTCCATCCTCTGGAGAATGGGCCCTCATTGCCTATGAGCCAGCAGTCCTCACTGGGGGCTAAAAGACAGTGGGCTTTGTAGAACTGTGACAGCAGCAGGGGTGTATTCCCGGAAACCATGGGCTCCAGCATGGCTCAGCACATACAGCAGGCATGCTTTCACCGCGGGATCCACACCAATGGCTTGTGAGATCAGTGGACACTGCAAAACATCTTCTAGATCACAGAGGAGCAACGTGAGAGGCTCAATGTCCCAGCCTGAGGCAGGACAGAAAGATAAGAGGGATTCTAGAGAAATGGGAAGGGAAAAGGAACCCCTCACCCCAGAGTCTGGCTGAAGTTTCTTGCCAGCTAAGAATCCAAACTTCTAATACAATTAACATTTGCTGTGAAGGTTGCCAACAGAGAGAATATTCCTTGTCTTTTTGTTTCTAATATATTTTTAATAAAGTATAGTATTCATATACCCTGAGTTGTTCAGTTTGGACTCTTTCTAAATGTTTCATATATATATATATATGATCATTCATATATTATATATATGTGTGTTATTTCATATATATGAATTTCATATGTATGCTTTTTTCATATGTATATGCCCTTATATCTATCTATCTATCTATCTATCTATCTATCTATCTATCTATCTATCTCCAAATAAAAATGTTACAGTATCAAAGAACCATGTTTGAATCCCAAGCTTGTATGAAGCTGTACATGGCCTTACTCTTTTTCGCAGATTTATTTTCTGTGACTGTCAGAAACAAGATAAATTCAGTTTTGTGAAAAGGCACATTTATTCCCTGCAACCCTGGCGATCTAGCGTGTTACAAGCTGTCCGGAGGAACCTCCCTATGGCTTCATTTATCTCCTCAGCCACCTTTTGTGATGTAATTGTCTGTGTGGTTACTGAAAAGACAATTCGACATCTTCCTGTCACCTTTTCTTGCAACACCCACACTTGGGTGTCTTACCCTTCCTTACTGCCATGCTGGTCTATTAGCCTTCCTCACTCAATCTAAGTCAAACCTGTTCTCAATGAACTTCAACTCTGCCTCATCTCGTCTTGTCCTGAAACTCTTCTCTGCAGCAGTCAGGAATCCTGCCTTCCCCTCAGTGGAGGTCTCTGAACAGAGCGTCTTGGAATACTACAGGAGGCAATGTGGCGCTGTGTCTCCAATCCCATCCCATCCCACTGCCACTGGCAAGCCCACAGTGTGACACTCTGCCCTAGAGAAAAGTGACAGTTGGGTGACCCAGGGACCCTATGCTTTCACAAAAGGAAGGGACTTGAGCAAGGAGACTACCTGCCTGTCCCTTCCTCCACGATTGTAGGAAACTGTATCTGGAGTCACCATGTTGAAAATTAAGCATGCTCAGCCCCATACATACTCAGTAGTACCTTAGCCTGCTTCCCTCAGTGCACGGAAAGCCCAGCATCTCAAGATGCTTGCTGGAGACACAAGCAAAGGTCTTCTGCACTCTGGCTTCTTTTCCTTCACTCAGGTCAGGTGTCCAGAGGCTGGGCAGGGCCTTCTGCAGTGGGCACACTCAGGGGAGCCCAAGTCCTAAGCAAGAGTCCTGGGACTCATCCTCTCTGCTCTGCACAAGTATCAGATAGCTACTGGGTTGCCGTGCCATGTTTCTGACACTGAGAACAGTAAGATCTGGAAGGATCCAAAGCACATTGTGCCTAATCACCTTATCATAGTGTGCAACTGTGAGGAAACATACAGGCTATCGATGCAGTGGCCATCAAACCCTGTGGCCACAGCTGAAGCTGGACAAGCCAGTAGACTACGTTCCTGTTGAGATTCCCCCTTTGTGGTCATGATGCAAGTTCATATCCAGGGAACTGAGACTCTCCTCATGTCACCTCCATCCCAGATGCCAGCCACAGCTTGCTCGGAGCTCACCAGGTACTGAGGCAGAGAGGGACCCAAGCTCCACCTGGGCCAGGCTGACCTTCAGGCATGAAGATGTTGCGCTTGGCTGTGCTTGGAAGGTGGAATGCACTGAGAATTTCCTAAGTATCTCTCAGTTTCTAGGAGTCTACAGCATAGCCTACCTCAGGCATGGCTAGTTATTAGCAGATTTAGTCACTGCCTGCTGCATCTGACAAACCGAGGAGTTCTAGGATGTACAAGCCAGCAACCAAAGCCAACGCTGGGAAGTAGAGATCCATGTGGGGTGAGGCTGGTCATTACCAGACCCACAGGCTGGCTGGGAGCTGAAACAAAAGTTGTGAGAGAACCACAGGGCTGTCAAGTGAAAGACAACTGCCAACCAACCGTTGCTGAAGCTGAGCACAGCCTGGCCAAGGCACGCTGATTTTGTCATCTAAAGCAAACACCTCTCTGCAGTCTGACCACCAGGAATCACTGTCTCTGAACTTCTGCAGTACATTTTACAGCAACAGGCTCAGGATACAGTCTTGGGGAGGGGGCGTGGCTTCTTTCACCAGCCCTGCAGCTCCAATATGTCCTGGCCTAGATAGCCACTGTGGAGAGCCACAGTCTGCTTCTTCCCAGGGGCCATGATGGTCACTCCACTGTGTCGACTTCTCAGCTGCTACCATTCCTGAAGCTCTAAATATGCTCTTTTCGCAAGCTCCATATTCATGACACGGCTCTGTGTTAGATATTCGAGGAACTCATGGGCTCTATTTTCCTGCATTCATAAAAATTTTCATTTTATTTTTTCTTTAAAAGGTGTTTTATTACATTTATTTATTTATTTTGTGTGGGCATGCAGGTGCTATAGGGTGGATATGGAGGTCAAAGGTCAACCTACAGCATTGTTTCTCTTCTTAGCTGACTCAATCCTGAGTTTGATCCACGGACACAGAGGGTGGAAGAAATTATATTTCCTTACTTATTTGTGTATGGGGGGGGGCACATGCCATGGCATGAATGTGGAGGTCAGAGGACAACTTGGGGGGTTTGTTCTCTCCTTCTATCACGTGGGGCCTGGGGCTCAGACTCTGGCCGCCATGCTTAGTAGCAAGCACCTTCAACCACTAAGTCATTACACAAGTGAAATTTTCACTTTCATGATGGGACAATTGGATTCAGGGGACTTTGTGCTTCGGTGAAGTCCAGTGCCTCTTCCTTCCTTTCCTTTCCTTTTTGGCTGCTGTTTGGATGGTCATACCTAGGAAGCTCTAGCCCAAGCCAGGACCATGAAGATTCCCTGATCTTCTGAGGGCTGGACAGGTCTCACTCCTCATATCCACTCTGCTGCCCATGTAGGGTGTGAGGCAGGGCTCTGCTGTCACCCTCCAGCATGTGCAGATCTAGTTGCACTAGTGACACCTGTTGACAGACCTCTTAGGAGGGGCTCTGGCAACCTCGTGGGAAATAGGCTGACTGAGGGCTGCTTTCTGCATTCTCAATCCCTTGTAGCCATTTCTTTTTTTTAAATATTTATTTATTTATTTATTTATTTATTTATTTATTTATTTATTTATTTATTTATTTA
>LOEQ01001356.1:265658-282724 GCA_001685075.1 Bramus lutescens
AAAAAAAAAGCCCTCCATGACTGGCTGACCTCACTTAACAAGTTCCTAAGTCACTTCTGCTCTGAGATGGTGGCTGGCCATACGATACCACCAGCCACCTTCACACTGACCTGCATGGGGAAATGCCGTGATGACATCACTACCCGAGCGTTAGACAGATGGACACCCTCTCACTCACACCACTTCTCTCTGTGTCTGGACTAAGAAAGGTCTCTACCTTGTCCCCACATAGTGGGTGCGTGGAGAACCTGCACTCAGGGGAGTTGTGGTTTACAGTGCTGCCAGCCTGAGTCATCTTCAGCAGGGGCAAGGGCCTGTACACTCAGGACCTCGGCTGTCTCTTTAAGAATGCATCCTGGGAACAGGTCTTCCTCCATGTGGGCCCACCTATCCTGTTTGCCCTGTGTGGTCTTTGAGCTCAGGGTCTCTGGGAAGCCCCATGCAGGACTGTGTCCCTTTTAGCATGAAAGATAAGCAAGCTTGACTGGAATGATTTGAGTTTTCAATTCCTGGTCTTCAGCTACAGGGGGTTTCTGCAGGGCTAGGCCTTGGGCCACAGCAAGCAGGGATACCGAGTACTGGCGTGCCTTGATGCCTGCTCAGATGTCAGCTCTGCCTGCCAGCTCAGCACTGGGATTATGCCTTGTCACAGTTGTATGATAAACACAAATGCTCTCTGCTCTACTGGGTGCTGATGACAACTGAATCAAATCCTGGGACTTCCTCAAGGCAAGAGCTGGCACTGTACAGTAGCCTATCGGAATGTGACACCCCCATATGCTGGGATCTGAGCACTGGTTCCATACCACACAGGCTGTGATCTGCATCTTGTCCTACATTGCACAGGTTGGGTTCAGAAGTTAGCCCAACACTGAAGGCATCCCAGTAATGACACTGGTCTAGGGGAGTCAATGGCTATACTTTTTCTGGGCATTCAAACCAGGCCCACCCTGTCATCCTTCTCCCTGCATCTATAGGTCCTGGAGAAACACTTCTCTCAGGTCATGTCATACACAGGCATAACATCAATGCTGCAATGAAATGAAGGCCATACTGAATACATCTACACAAAGATTCCCAGAACTACATTCAGCCCTCTGACCTCCTGGGTCTCTGGAATCCTGGAGGCCACATACCAATGGATGTCCATCCACTCCAGCCACTTCCTGTTTTCTGAGTGGGATATGATTTGCCCAGAGAACATAGCCAGGTCCAGAGAACATCAGATTGGAGAACACAGCACAGGACAGGTCCCACTAGAATGCCCAGCTATCCCTCAGACCAGCAGGTTAGGGCCAGGTCAATAAAGGGAACAGAGTGCCATGAAGGCAAATTTTGCAAACTTGGTCCCAAATGCTGGATGAGGAAGGCAGGACAGCTTCCACACCTGTTAAAGATTTCATGTGGACAGAGCAAAGGCCACTGGCTCTGGACAGGGTGACAAGGCTAGTCCTCAGCAGCCGGTGTACAGGGGTTCCAGGGCAGGTGGGCAGAAAGCCCTGGGGGTCAGTAAAAAGCAAGGTCCCAGGTTCTCTCATGCAGCACCCCTCCACCTGGGGCACACACCGATAAGCTTTTTAGTTCCACAGGGTTGTGACTTATATCTGAGAGGATATAGGATATGATGGATGTCAGAATAAAGATTCAAAGTGACTCTGACAGGTGCAGAGTGAGACAGTGGCATTTAACAATCATAAATGTCAGCCTCCGTGTTTGGATTAGAATGAAAACAAGGTGGAGTCAGGAGGCCAGGGAGGATCTAGAGCCTGCATCAGGTGGCTTAACCTGGCTATGGGATTCATTGTCATTCATAAGATAGGAATCAAGGAGGGCCAGTAAAGAGAAACGTGGCACCCACGACCCATAGGGAGTTCCCAGGTCAGCCCACAGTTCACCATCTGGATAAGATACAAAGGTTGCTGGTCCATGGCCCACAGTATATGGGTATGGCTGCTGGCCCCAGGTCAGATCTACTCCAAAATGTATAGAAAGCACCGTGAAGCCCACAGGTTGTTCTAACAGCAAAGGGGACATGGAGATCATGGGCCTGGGAAGACCATTGTGGAGGAGCACAGGATTGCAGGCTAACAAGATTTCACGTGGACATAGCCGAGGCCATTGACTCCAGACAGGAGACAAGGCTAGTCCTCTGCAGCCAGTGGACAGAGCTTCCAGGGCAGGTGGGCAGAAAGTCCTGGGGTCAGTAAGAAGCAAGGTACCAAGTTCTCTCATTCAGTGTCTCTCCATGGCGGGCACACACCAATAAGCTGTCTCTCCATGGGGACTATACATTATATATAGATATATCTGTGACAGTGGAGAGTTGGGGCCATATGGCTTAAGAGAAGGCCTGCAGATTTATCAGTGTCCTTGGTCTGGGGTCTACTGTGAGCCTACTGGCTCCCCAGAAACCCTGGAAGGTGGTGATAAGTTTTTTGGTTACAGAGAAGCAAACTCTGACGAATGCTCTCAGGCCACCCACACCAAGACAATCAGGAGCAAGAGCTTAGTGGTTCTTTAGACTGAGAAAGAGCTGGATCTGGAGGCAAAGACAGCTTACTCAGTGGAGGATGTGAGTTAGCACCACAGACTATCAGGCTTAGGCACAGAGGAATGGAGTAGTAGCTGAGGTCCAGGCTTCCCAAATCTGTCATGACCTGCTAATCACTGGGAACTCGGAAGTCAAAGGAGACCATGAAAGTCACGTATGGATGTCATGTGCAGTTGAGGAGTTGATGAGTGTGCACACAGGGAACACACACTGAGACAGCATTTCTCATGCATGCCCTGTGTAGGCATTTCCACCTTTCCATCTCACCAGTTAGTTACCAGGACAGGGACCCCAGGAGGCCAGGAAAGGATAGATCTGAGGCTTGGAGGATAGGAGAAATGAATCATGTGGTCAAAATATTGGTCACTGAGGTACAAGTGAGGGTGTATGTGCCTACTGTGCACACACTCATGACCAAACTCCAGATCTGGTGGCATGGAGGTGGTCCCCACCAGAGGAGCCTCCACACCCATCCTTTCCTGGTCCCCATGTCACTGATCTCTGTCAGTTCCCAGGAGTTACATGTATCAGAAGGGAGCTGCTATTGTGGGCTCTAACTCTTACATGCCTTGGCCCTGCAGGCTGCAGGAAGGGTTCAACCCTGGGATGGCCCTTGTAGTGTCATTGCAAACATATTTTAATAAATAAAGACTGCCTGAAGATCTGAGAGTAAAACAGTCCCACTGGTCAGTCTTATAGACCAGGTAAGGATAACACGCACCTTTAATCCCTGTAGCCACAATGACATGTGCCTTTAATCCCGGTAGCCACACAGTTGCCATAGAAATCGGGTGGCCTTTAATCCCAGTGGTGCAGACCTTTAATCCCAGCCCTAGAGAAGAATATAAGACGGGAGAAGATAGCTCTCAGACACAGTCTCATTCTGAGATTACTGGAAGCAGGTTCGCCATTTTAGACTGAGGTCAAGGTAAGAAGAGCCAGTGGCTGGCTGTTTGGCTTTTCAGATCTTCAGGTTGAATCACAGTTTTTGACCCTGAGCTTTTATTAATCGTGCTTCAGGCCCTGATAGGGTGAAGTGTTAATCTGCTCAAAATAACACAAAGGGCTAACGAACTGACTTACTTATCTTGACCACTGCCCACATCAGAGCATAGGGGATCAAGACAGGTCCAAAGGACCTGCTTGTGCCCTGTTGGTCCCCTGCCCTGTCTAAGGATCCCTCTCCTTGTCACTCCTGGAAGGTGTGATAACTTCTGTTATGCTGGGCGCCGCCTAAACCCCTGTAGCCCTGACTCATCAGGGCAGGCCTCATACACAGCCAACTTGGGACTCCACGTAAGCCTGGTAGTATGTGAAGTTTGGAAGTGGCCAGGCGAACCTGAGTCAGGTGTCTCCATCTCTTACCCTGCACAAGCCCTCAACTTCAAAACGAAGACAACTAAACCACCAGCCCTGTGCAGTGCTCAAAAATTAAGAGACTAATGTTTAGTTTTATCCACAATTCTATAGACACATAGTACGAAGATTAAAAAGTTCAGGAAAAAAAATGTTCTTAAGATCCGGAGGAGACTCCATCTCAATGTTTGATATAGAATGAAATCAAGTCTCAATTAAATCCCAGTATCAAATTCTCTCTCACACCCAACTACTACTGAGTCAATTAAATGAGTGCCACAGATCACAAGCCCAATTCTGCAGACTAGCTGAGGATTATCCCTGCATGATAATAAAGCATGGGGTGGGGAGATTTTTAAAAAAAACTGACTAAGACAGGCCTTTCTGGTCTGCTACCCATCTAGATATGTAACTGGGACAGCAGATGGAAAGGGTTGGATCAGCAGACCACAGGCCTGGTCCCTCTCTGGAAAGACTGGGTTCACCCCACAGTCAGTGGTCAGACCCCTGCAGAGGGCAAGGGAATGCACAGCTTTGTCACTAGGAGACAAGCCAAGCCCAGGGACCAGGAAGCATGAAGACAGGTTCACTGTCCCTGAGCTGCTTACAGGGACCTTGGTTTCAGATCCACAGATCCACTTCCAGCTATGCTTCCAATGAGTGCCATATGAATTGAGAGCTACAGTCTCAAGGAGGCTCCTGAAGACCCCCCTTGGCCCAGGCATAGCCAGCTGGGATGGTGTCCCAGAATAAGAGAGTGAGAACAGTACAGAGGAACAGCCATCAAGATGGCACCGAACTAGTGCTTTAGGCACAGTGGCATCCCTGGAGTCTCATGTGAACATACACAGAACCCTGAATAAACATGTCTGACATGTTTTAGAGACAGAGCAGAACCACAAAGCCATCCCAATCTGCCCATAGGTCTGTGTAGGTTCCTATAGAGATAAAGGCACATGGTCACATGCAGCCTATACCAGTCTTTTAGGGATGTAACAGGCTCATGGATGGGATGTACATACATACCCAGGCATACAAACATGGTGCTGCCTACATACAAATGCACCCAGACATATCCAGACCACGCTTTGTGCATACAAACTTTTGCACACCATATGCCACATGTATACTGACACAAACACACATGTACATACAGACCACAACATGCACACATACAAACAGGGCGTGTGTTGTAGATATACACCATGCTACATTATCATATCACAGAAACACATGACAGAGCAGAGGCTGTGCACATCACAGCCTCCACCTACACACTTACACACTCGGGCACATGAGCACTGCTGGGGATGTGTGTGCAATGCTCTTCTGGCTTAGCATCGGACTGTCCCTATCTGCAGAAGCAGTACCTACTTGCCCAAGTTCAGTAGTCTTCCTCAGGGTACCGATGAACTAAGGCTGTGTCCCTTACCTCTCCACTGGGACAGATCCCTACAGCCACTCTGACTCGAGGACACATGGAACATGTGCCACCACTGACTGTAGATGTACACGGGTTAGAATGTTTGGGGGAGGTGAGAGGCACCCACAGCCAAGGCCTCTCAGTCCAGTGCTTCCAAAGCAGCTGCTTTAATCCCCATTCTAACTTCACAAACCAGGACCACTGGCTGCCCTTTCCAAACATCTTCACAGACTAGATTCTCCAGGTTTCTGACTTGCATCCAAAGCCCCAATAGTATGAATCCCCCATCCCCGCTCCCAGCACATCTCTACAGGGTAACAAATGACCTTGCTCCTAGCATGGAGGGCAGTAACTGTGCACTGTAGAAGAGGCTGGGCTGGTCCCAAGGACCAAGATAAAGTTGAGTCTGGGTAAGGAAGCACGAAGGCTCTCATTCTAAGGGTTTTGTCCAGGTGCCTGGCCTAAACACACTTAGAATACCCACAGCATTCTGTTGTATAGTGGGAGGGCAGAGAAGGAGCAGATCCCATCACCTCATGACCCATGAGGCTGCAGGGTCACCAGGTGTTCTGAGAATTTCTTCTCTAGGGAAACATAAGCAACATCTATCCCTCCTTATAAGGCTCCACTGACAAATCAAAGTACAATTTTGCCAAAGTTCACCCTGGGGGGCCCAATGAGTTGATTTGGCTTCCAGGAGTCTGTCTGGGGTATCCCAAATCAGCAAAAGATGATAATGTCTCCAAAGTTGCATAGGTGGACTCTCCCCTCAGCTAACCTCCCATAGTCTATACCCTAGAACTTTCCAAGACTACAAGGCCATGTACAGCTAGGGCAGAGTTACATATTTACATAATTACTGTCCAGGAAGTGCAAGAGGGACCAGCTGGACTTCCCAGACTCCTATGTAGAACTATCAACAGCAACAAGGTCACATCAGGGTGCCTTTCAAGCAGCCACAGGGACAATGGTGATGGCTGTTATGTGTTATGCTGAGGACAGTACTCTACAACACGGGAGAGCCCTGACCTCAGGGGTCCCAGAAGAACCAGCTGCCCAGGGAACCCCTTTCCTCCCTGAGGAATCCATCAGCCATTATTAGTGCTCCCCAGATAGATAGAATTGTTCCCTCCCATTCTGGACCTATGCAGCCACTTAACACGGATGAGGCTGCCCCTAGGAATAGATCACAGAATATAAGCTCCCAAGAGAGGCTTCAAGTCCCTAGAGGTCGGTGAGCGCTGTACATTGCCCAGCAGGTACCTGGGCATCCTCAGCAGCTGGGTGCTGCAGGCCATTAAGACTGCTTGGCCTGAGTGATAGAATTCTCACCTGATCTATGAGCTGATCCCTGTGGGAGGACAGAGTGGGGGCCAGATCCTTCTGGAGGGGGTTCTACCTGTATCTCTAACCATAGGCTGGGGACTTTCAAGTACCCTGCTGTTCCTGTTGCTTTATTTTTTCTAGGTCTGAGTATGCACCGCCTCCCAGGCTGCCTACACCTCAGCAGGCAGGCCATTCTCTTGAATTAATTATCAGAGTAAAAGCATGTAGCTTAGGGCTTCCTCTCAAGCTTGTCCCTAGGGCCTAGCTGGATGCAAACAAGGTACACCCCAAGCCGCAGCCCACACAGGCAATACAAACTCCTTGCTTCTCCTAGCAGGGTCACTTCAGTGACTTGGGGCTTAGGATGTGTTGTGAGTGTCCAATCGCCCACTTCTGTGTTATCACCCCAGCTTTGCTGGAGGGCAGGAAGAGATTGGGACACACTTGCTGACTTCTGCTTTCCACAGACTGAGGTTGTTCCAACGCTCAGAGGGATGTCCATGGGGATGTGCCTGGCCAGCTGGCCTCCATTCAATTATCCCCTTAATGTGTATATTAACGAGGTGCTGTGGCCTGCCTTGGCAGGTCTGGAACAGGGCCCAAGACTGATCCTGAGATGGTCTTGGAAAGCTGTTGCTATAACATCATAAACACAGCAATTATGCCTCAGTTTACGACTTTGCCAAGGTCAATAAAAGACAGGCTGCAGGTTAGCTGTGAGCATCTCATGGTGGGTGAGTAGGGACCAGAGTCCAGGGAGGCACAGACATCTGACCTGAGGCAGCAGGGTACTTCCTTGATCTTGATGCTACAGTAACGGGCCTTTCCTAGAATGTCCAAATCCCACTTGCAAGCATATGCTGTGGGCAATGACACTGGGTAAAAAGGACAGTGTCACCCACAAACACTCAGCTGAAAAGTGTCCAGTGCATCCCACAACCCAATTTGCTTCTTTAGGAGAGCTAGTTCACATGGCCTGCCCTACCCCTACCTTCCAGCTTACCCCAAGTTAGGTAATCTCTGGATATGGTGGCTTTCATGGCCTCTTCAATGCACGGTACTCAGAGATTCTTGGTAGCCTGGGTACCCTGATATTCTCACAATCCAGAAGAGGAACAAGAGCTTCAAGCAGAGACAGAAGCTCAGACCCCATCTTCTCAAGTGCCCAGAATACCTCTGCCAGGGGAGAAAGGCCATAGGCTTTGTGAGTCTAGAAAGGAATGGAATCTGGAATATGCCTCTTGTACATTGAGGGTGCTCTACCTGGGCATCCCTCAATGACCACAGGACAAAGAGATACCAACTAACGTAACATGGCAGAAAAGGCAAAGGCAGTCCTAAGGCCAAAGTGGAGACACAGGGATAGCGTGTGCTCACAACATGCATGTGCCGATCCTACACAGCGGCATGGAATGGTACCAGTAATCAAATGGATGCCTGGTAAAATCATTTCGATCTTCAGTGAACCCCTGTGTCTTTCAAACATTTCTGAATAACAAGGATGCTTAAGAGAAATACGTTTAACACAACAGGCAGTAGCCAGGGCCGAGACCCAGGAAGCTCCATGCTTGAGGAGGTAATAAAGAGGGCCGACTGTGGGCAAGGACATGAGTCGGAGGACCCAGATTGGAACAGGGGTAGAGATGCAGAGGAATCTTCAGAGTGGGAAGGTCAGGACATGTCACTTGGTCAGTCTGTCCTTTTGAGTTTGACCATGTGGACAGGGAGGGCTCACACCTTTCCTTGTAGCTAACAGTTTTCTATTCTTTTTGTTTGTTTGTTTGTTTAGGTTTGGGTGTTTTATCTACATGTATGCCGGTGTATCATTTGCATTTCTGTTGCCAGTGAAGGCTAGAACAGGGCATTGGCTCCCCTAAAACTGGAGTTACAGACTGTTTTGAGCTACCATGTGAATGCTAATCACTAAACACTAAACCATGGTTCCCTGGAAGAGCAGCAACTGCTCTTTAACCACTGAGGCATCTCTGCAGCCACAGCTGCAATCTGTCTGCAAACCCTCCATGCTTGGCTGCTTCAGGTTTCTGGCTGAGAGGAGGGCATTACCAGACACCTGCTCCTTGGTAACACTGTGTCCCTGCCTTCTAGCCCAGGCACTACAGAGCCAGCTGCCTCTGTCTAGTTAACTGGAAACCCTCAACCCTGCAGACACACAGCACACAGAACACTTGGCAAAACCACCAAAGTGTCTGACAGTTCCCGAAGATGCCAGCCATGGTGGGGTGGTTTCCAGCGATGGCTAGCTGATGATGAACTAGACATGTTAACCATCGCTCCTATCTCTGGCTCCGATTCTGATCCTAGGAAGGGACGGAGCACCTCTCTTCCTGTCCAGTATGAGCAACAGGCCAGCTGGGGACACTTCATCTCATGTCACTGTCTGGCTGTAGGGCAGAGGAAGGTGCTTTGGCTATACTGTTTTCACTGATGACACGCCATAACAGCTACACACGGACAGTAGGTGAAGTGGGTAATCCTGAACAGGAGCCATCTGACCTGAGGCAGGGCCCAGCATCCCAGAAGAGGGAAGGTTGAGGGCCATTCTCTGGAGGCAGAGGATAAAGATCCAGACATCTGCAGGACCTAGAGGTGGTATGGGAAGGCATGCTACCAACAGACTCTGCTGGCATCCCAGTAGCCTGGGCAGCATGGTTTCATGAGGACTCTTGCCGAGGCCACTGTAGAAACTAACAACGATTACATATACCAACAGTCGTCCTGACACTCTCCTTTGCACTGAGTGTCACTTCCCCAAGTAGACCTTGATCCTGAGGACCCCTCAAGGGCCTTCAGGCCAGACTTGTGAGACCTGTCCTGTCACTCACTGCCCTCCTTCCCTGCCAGTACAGCAAACGAGTTTGACCAGCATCATGTCTCCCACTGCAGCTGAGGCACCTACCCTACTAAAGCCTTGGTTTTCTGGCCTATGCATTGGGAGGAGGAAGGCTAACCCATCCACCTGGGAGCATGTGGCACAGGTATTAGCTCCAGACTCTGGGGCCCATGCATCCAGACTTGACATGGCCAAGGAGCAGCAGCAGCACTCAGTCACCTACCTGTCTCTTCCTCCTGTTGCCTGCTGTGGCCTCTGTGCTAAGCTACACAGCAGGGATGCTTTTGGAGTCCTGCTCAGCTCTAGACCAGTGTGCCAATGCCATCCCATGCTGGATAAACATAGAGATGAGGTGGGGGGCAGCAACTTTGGGGTCACAGAAAAGTTTCACTTCTGCTACCGTTTCAGTGCTGCTCTTCCTTCTGCTTGCTTATTCACAGAATGCCATGATGGGAGTATGTCATGTTCAAGGTTGAGACAAGGGTTTTCGGAAAACCACTGGTAGCCCTGCAGAGGAAGCCAGCAGCCAGTACCTGTCTAGCCTGTGCCCTGTTTCTGGGGACACACCTTCTCACATCCTTCTCACATATTCTGCTGCTGCTCGGGCTGCCTCTGTACCTGCAGCCAACAGCTGTTAAGCACAAGCTGCCAGGGGCCAGAAGCTCAGGAGTTGCTGCAAACCCTCTGTGGAGGCCACAAATGTAGAGGCTTGGACAGTTCAGGAGGACTGAACCACCACTGTCTGGCTTCTTGGTGAATTTTCTTCAGACCTTCCTGGTGGCATGGATGATTAGCTGGTGGAAAACCCAGCCTTCCAGCCCTCCTGCGTCCTGCAGATTACAAGAAACAGAATCTGCAGGACCACTGCCTGGGATGGAGGTCAGATTACTCTGCTCACAGTGAGGAACCCTTCTCCTTTGGAAAAGGTCTTCCACCAAGGCGCAAAATAAGCCCATGAGAAATAGTGGTGTCAACCACAGACTCATGCAGCTATGAGCCCTGTGACAGAAAAATCTAAAAAGGAAAACACTGAATCTAGACATAGACTTTATACTTTTCACAGAGAAATTCAAAATGCCTAAGAAACCTAAATATAAAACACATTAACGTGAAACTTCTAGAAGTAACACAGGAGAGAAAAAAATCTATGCAAGATTGGATTTGGTGACAAGTTTTTAGATAAAACACCAAATTCAAAATCCTTGAAAGAAGAAAATGTGACAAATTAGACTTTGCTACCACAGAAACATCTGCTCTGCAGAGAGACTGTGAGGAGGAATGAAAAGACCAGCTGAGACAGGGGGATGATATCTGTAAGCCACGAAGCTGAGGATGAAGGGTGTCCAAGACATTCCAAGAAAGCCATTAAAATGCCAGAGTGAGAGACAGATCAAAGACGGCAGACAAAAGATTGCAATAGACACCTCACCCTAAGTGGCAAACAAGCCACCAGGAAACATCAAACCACCACATACCGATTAAAATGGAAAAATTCCAAGTCTTCCCCAAATACCAAATGCCAGCCAGAGTGTGGAGCAAAGGAGTCCTCAGCCACAGCTGCTGGAATACAGAATGGTGCAGCCACTTGGAAGACTGCTGGCAGCTTTGACAAAGCGAGATTCTCCCAAGCAGACGAGACCACGCCCCCAGGGACTTAGCCAATTGATGTGGAAAGTTCTGGGTGCACACACGCGCACACACACACACACACACACACACACACACACACAGAATTATAAACATTTACTCCCACTGGAACCATGGAGGTTGATCTCAGGCAGAGTACATTTAAAAAAGAAGAACAAAACAAAACAAAATACCCGGGGCTTAGTCTTCTTAAGGAACATTGTTTAATAGTAAATGGGGCAGAGCTGCAGAACCATGAGAGGGCACAGGCATGAGTATCTGTATCTGTCTCTAATAGAGGATGGGCAGTGGAGAGAGCCACAGACCACAGGAGTCTAATTATGACATTCCTCAAAAGGCACAACCACAGAAAAGGCCAAGCAATGAGGGGTCATCACAGGCCTGGGGGGGCAGAAGGAGGGAGGAAGAGATGGAATTCACTGGGGATGAGGACTGTGTGACTCCTGTACAGCACTGTTAATGGGGACACACAGCACTGTTGGCTGTGCCCAGACTCTACATCACTTAGGAGGCTGAGGAGGACAGCAGGACTCAGGTGGTGCACAGAGGCACCTTCATGACATAGCAACACTGGAACCCAGCAGAACCTGGGAGACTGAGAGCAAACAAACTGGCCCCCAGCACTGTGCACTGGGTGGTAGAGCCGTTTCCATGGGGACACACTAGCCGTCTGACACCCGTGTATGTGCATACTTGAAGACACAATTGTATAAGTGGATGGCAGCAGTGGGAGGCAGCCTTCTGTACAGGAGTGGGAGGTTGCAGATAGGCAAGAGGAAGGGACAAGATGATCCTGGTGGTGACAGGTTAGACTCAGAGTGGGCAGTGTGAGGTCACATTTGTGTGAGAGAGATACAGACAGTTACACACACAGGTATCATATCAGTCCCTTCGTCTGGCAGCTGAGAGGGCTAAGAGGCAATGACACTCCATCAGCAATGGGGCCCCTAATCCACTGGGTTCAGGGCTTCTCTACAAGGAAATGGAACATGAACTCTTGCAAAGTGAGTGTATGTAGGACAAGGGCAGAAAAAAATGGAAGAAAAATCCAGAGACCTGGTTGCCCCCAAAGTAAAGAAATGTCCAGAAGACAGAGCAGAATTGTGGTGAATGTGTCAGGGGACCCAGGAACCACAGGATAGACTTACAAAACCAAAGATAATGGAGAAAATGCTACTGGTTATAACTCAAAGTTCCAAGATGCATGATGCCACATTGTCCTGCATAAATGAACCAATAAACATGTGGATGGGATAAAGTCTTCCACGAAGAAATCCACATCCTTTGTGGATACTCACCCTTGCCAGCCCAGCATCACCTCCAGTGAGACTGTATGTGGTGACTTCCCTACACAGAGCTTACTGTGGCATGGGAAAAATCAACTCCCTGGTGCAGAAGCCTGGCAAACAGAGCCTCATGCAGGCAGTAGAGTCAAATAGCTCATACTGAATGTATGTGGGGCAAAGGTGGCTCAACCCTCTTCTTGCCAAAACCCTAGGACCCCAATCCAATCACAGGAGTAAACATTAGATGCGGACTAACCATGTGAGATATTACCAAAGCTCTGACCAGTACACAGCACAGTGGCCAAGGTCACAGCCATCAGGATGCCTTGGAGGCTCACAGTTCCCAGGTACCAACAGGACAGGATGGTAAAACGCTGGGTGGTGCTCCCAGTGGGATCCAAATACACAAGGACACCAGGTAAGGAACAAGGATTCAGAACTTAGAAACAACAACACGCTGGTGTTGTTCCTTCCATGGTAACAAATGGGCCACACCAAGGTCAGGATTCTTGCACTGCTGACTACTGGCCAGGACCTCAGTAGAGGGCACATGGAGTTTTTTGAACTATCTCCACAATTTCCCTATAAACATCAAACTTTTCGAAAGAAGGAATAAGCTCAATTGAAAAATCCATGACGGTATGCAGGATGATGGCCTCTGTGGCGCACATGCTGGGGAGCTCAGCGAAGGCTTTGTAGGGCCTGCGCCAGCATCCGATGCTGTTAAATGGGGCATGCACGGGCCCGCTGGTTTGTTCCTTCTTCACACCTGTCTCTGGATTTCCAGGAAATGTGCTGAGCACTGGGAATTTCACATCAGCTGTGTGCTTAGCAACAAACGGCCCATTTCCCTTCTCCTGTGCACCAGGAGTCCTGGCTGAGACATCTCTGCTCAAAAGGCATGGCCAGGCATAGCCACATCCGGTGGGGCTGCTGCCCATGAATAGCTTATAGCAGACCTTGTAGATCCATGCAACAGGCTACCAGGGAGCTCTCTATCTATCTATCTCTCTCTCTCTCTCACACACACACACACAAATAAATGAAAACAAGAAACCTGTACTATGTGAGCTTCTTTCAAGGTCAAAGGTGACAGCTGCAGTCTGAGCTCACCCCACACAGCATCCAGAACACGTTTCCATGGAGCTGGGCTCACCTTCTGCTGGGGTAATTAGGGAGACACTGGGAGGGAAGTCTGGAGATGAGACCTTCTGTTAATGAGCATAGCAAAGAATGGAGACGAGAGTGTGCAGAGGTACAAGTCCTCTGTCTGCACCTGCTGCTAGGATTAAAGTAATTCCAACCATTGTCCAGCTTAAGACCTCAGCCCAGACCCTGCCCACTTCAGCCAACCCATCAGTGCCATTTGTCCAGCCTTTCTTATTTGCTCCAAGAAGTGCCCTATGGATGAGCTATTGTCTAGATCTGTGGTTCTCAACCTGAGGGTCATAACCCCTTTGGGGTTTTGAACAACCCTTTCACAGAGGTCGCATATCAACTATCCTGCAGATCAGATATTTACATTACAGTAGCACAATTACAGTTATGAATTAGCAACAAAATAAATTTGTGGTTGGGGGTCACCATGACATTATGAACTCTGCCAAAGGGTAACAACATTAAGAAAGTTGAGAACCATTGCTCTAGAAAGTCACAGCCACAGCCCCACAGCATCAAGCTCTGATTAGGCTCCTGGAACTTCCTTAGCAAGGCCTCAGCCTCAGCATGGACAGCCCAGCACCCCACTGAGTCAGTGCTCCAGGCTGGTGTGCTCTGTTTCTACAAGTGTTCATGGGTTGGAAGCTGGTTCCCAATGTGGTTTTGAAGTGGAGGTCTCTAAGAGGTGGTGGTGCATAGTGGGGCATGGATAGGTCATGAAGGAGACCCCCCCCCCAAAGGGGACTCAGGCAATTCTCATGTAACTCGAGCTACTTCACACAAAAGCGAGTTGATACAGAGGAGGGGACCAGGACTACCTTTCCACTCTGGCTCCATATGTCATTATAAGATCGACTGCATGTGATTACACAGGGATTCAATGTCATGAGGCTCATCCATGACAGTAGTTTGTACTTTCGGCCTTTAAGACTGTGAGATGAATAAGCCCCTTCTATGCACACACTCGGCCTCAGATATTTTGTGTAACAGACACTGGAAGAATACACCCATTTCAGGCACACTCTCCACATCTTTGATGCACATCAAAACCCTTCACCCATCATATGGCTGCCCAGGGTCCTCTCAGTGTCCAGGTGCTCTTAATCCCCTAAGCCTCACTTGTCACTACATTAGGTTAAGCCCCCCATTGTAGAGTTGTGGTCAGAGCCACCCGTGTTTTTTCTTTAATAAGGGGTCTATAGCGATTAATCTCAACTGTCAACTTGACTGGAGATCAGTAAACTGTGTTCCTGATGGGTCTCTGAAGGCACTTCAGGGGACCGCTGGCATGTGGGCCAGAAGCTGGGAGAGAGACCATCCAATAGCCTGGGGACCCGGGATGGGTCAGATTGGAAAAACAGGGAAACCAGCCATGGGCCTGCAAGTGTCACCATTGTCTGTGAACATCAGACCCTGGCCTTTTTAGCTCTTGAGCATGGACTAAAAGTCAACAGTTCCAAAGAGGGTGAAGCCCTTCAGCCTCGGAGGAGGCTATATACCATGCGCTGAGGTTCCCTGCTTCATGGACTAAGCAACTACAAAGTTCCCCGAGTCTTCGGTATACATACAGACATTGCAGGACTTTAATCATTTAAGACAATACAATAATGCCATCTCTCTCTGCGTATAGGGGTGCTCCTATAGTCAACCGAAAATAATACAAGTGTTGTATATTTTATTAAAACACAGAAGTGACAGGACACAGCCATTGTAGGTACAGAGGTCTTAACCCCATGTGTAAGTTGCCAGTCACCACGGCCAAGTATCTCCTCATTTCTGGATCAGTGAGAGATGAGCAGAGTAGCCAGTAGGACTTCAGAAGTTTCTAATCCTGAAAGGCATCATCATGACATTTCAATGTCACCCCATCATGCAGATGGGTGTGACACCCTACCTCAGGGTCCACTGCTCTCAGCAGCCATCATCAATGGAACATACCAACCACAGGTAGAAGAAGATCTCTCGGATGAAGGATGCATAGGTGGAATGGTGGGTAAATGGATGGATGAGTGGGAAGGATGACATATAAAAGGATGGACAGATGGATGGACAAATCGATGAATGGATAGATGATGGATGGATAAGTGTGAATGAATAGTAGATAGCTGGATAAATGGGTAGATGGATAAATGAGTAGGTAATAGACATGTGGATGAATAGAAGAAAGGACGGATGAATAGGTAGATGGATGGGTTGATAGTTCAGTAAATATATCGATAGATGGTTGAATGTGAGGGTAGGTGATCAGATGAATGGTTAGACTGATGGATAAGGGGATGAATGAATGAATGAATGGATGGACAGATGGAATTTGGATACATGATGGATAGATGAATGTCCTTGTGAGTAGGTAAATGGAAGAATAGGAAGCTGGATGGGTAAATATGAATGGATGAATAAATAAGTTTGTGAATGGGTAGTAGATATCTCATAAGTGGATGGATAAATGGATGGATATATGGAGTTGTATAGTTCAGAAGGTGTATGGAAAGGATAAGCAGATAAAGAGGGAAGTTCTCAGAGTGCATGTGAGCCAGCAAAGATACAGAGATAGAAGAACAGTTGGACCAATGGATGGAAGAATGGACAGATAGCAACAGCTGACCATCAAGCACTCAAGCATTAAGGCCGTTCCACATTCGCTTCCATGTTTCCTGATGGTGGGCCTAACAAGGCGTTAGTGTCCTGAAATAGAAACTGAATAAAGAACCTTATGTGCAAACAGGATTCCATCCCTGCAGAATCCAAGACATTCATGGAATAGAGGCTTGCCCCTAGAGACTGAGCCAGCATCCCTTGCAAGCTTTGGGACACACACAGTGGAGCTGGGAACACTCACAAGAAAGCAAGCAAAGACTTTGCAACTCACATTTGGAGATCAAATTAAATTATTCTCAGCAAAAAATAACAAAAACAGGAGACTAAGGAAAAGTGTTCTCTTCTTTCTCTGAGGAGGCGGCTGCTGCAGAACTAACTGATTACAAACCACCTCCCAGATTCCATGAGGATCAGAGAAGTCCAACTCCAAACTGGGCCATTTTGAGATAATGAAGTCAAAATATGTGCATTGATTTGCATACATGTGGGAAGGAAAGGAGAGCTCGAGGCAAGACGGAACCTTGATGATGAGGGGCTCACAGAGCCCCAGGGATGAGGCCGGAGATGCAGATGAGGTCAGGGGCCTGGGATGCTATGGAGAAGATGCTGGGGGCTGTGGAACACAGGAGAATATGTGGGGTCACTAGACAGACCAACAAAGTGGGAACAAGTAGCAGTCTGGGACCTGCTGGGAGTGAGAGTAGAAGAGATGAGCAGTGTACTCACGGACTAGAGAAGACACAGAGAAGCTTATCACAGCCTGCTACCTGCAATCCTGGACCACTCATCAGTCAGAGGAAAATGAAAACTATCCTGCTCCCCACAGGCCAGGAGCATGCAGGGCTAAGCTGCAGGCCCCGCTTACATGGC
>LOEQ01001356.1:304130-319632 GCA_001685075.1 Bramus lutescens
TGTGTCTGTGTGTGTGTGTCTGTGTGTGTGTGTGTGTGTCTGTGTGTGTGTGTGCTGGGGCAAGTCCACCTTCACATCACAACCAGTCCTTAGCACAGCAACCGATAGCTGGGAAGTGGGGCCCTGACTCTCCTCCATGGGCATAGCATCCAAAGTCATGTATATACATGGAATCACCTATGTGCCATCTCACGCATGTTGTTGTACTTAATGCTGATAGCATACCAAGGGGATTCCCTACATGTATGCACCCCAAGGTCCTCTCTGTTCCTCAACTCTCACACCAACTTTCACCACTTTTGTAAAACAGATACCAAGAGGCCAGCCAGGTTTTGCTAGACAGTTCACTCCCTGAGCCTGGTCTACACTCTAGAATGGATCAGTTTTGTGCAACTCTCTGGCTTCATACACCATTCCCAGCATGGGAGGATACATGCATTGCTCTATAAGCAGGAATAGCACAGCTCAGAGGTCTAGCATCATGCAGGGAGGCTTTTGTTTTCTGTCATTTCAAATGGCCTCCCAGGAAACAATGGCTATCAAAAAGAATATTGGATATACATGAACAATAATACCAAAAATCAACTAAAGTAGTAGCCAATGTGGGCCAGGAACAGAAAATCTTACAGAGAGACACCCTTAGATAACATGGCCCATTATGATGCTTACAGACCAGCAGAGTCAAAAGAACTGATCCTGACAGTTAAAAGGTGTTATGGTGGTGGTGGTGGGTACGTCATAGAATGCTATTCAGCAAGGATTGGATCTTATAAGATGCAAGCACTGCCCGGGAGGCAATCACCCCTGTCTTCAATAACCTAGTGGCTTCTCATAGTCATTCTGAAAGATTCATCCCCAATGCAATAAGATAGGAAAAGAAAATAACATTTCAGAAGCATTTTACTTCACCTGATAAGAAAAAAAGGTCGCAGGATCCAACCCCCCACCTTATATAGTACAGCGCCACTAGTGACATGAATCAGACACTCAGGCTGGACTCTAGGTAGGAGAGGGGGGACTGAGAGTTCCATGAACACTGGTTATGGACATGCTCTGGCACTCACTGCCTTTATATTGTCATTTCTGCCTAGGTTTCACAGGGACATCATCCCCACAGCTGTGGATGGAGCCATCCTCCTGTCTACCATTCCCGCCACTCTAGCCAGCTCTGAGGACCCTTAGGCTCGGTACCCAGCACTAAATATCATGATGGACTGGCTACTCCATTGCCTGTATCCCCCTGATAACAGTTCAAGATCGCAATACTGACTACCAGAGTCCACACTGAGTGATGGTTTTCACTCTTCAGCCCAGTCCTCCACCCCTCTGTGAACCCTGGAGGTCAAATGCAGCGGTAGGATGGAGTTTTAACTGTCAACTTGATACATCTAGAATCCCCTGGGGGGGAGGGGAAGAGCCTCTGTGACTGATTATCTTAAAGGTATTAATAGACATGAGAAGACCCATCTACTATAGGCAGCATTATTCCCTAGGCTTGACGATCTCGGACTGTGTAAGGCTAGAGAGGGTGCTGAGCAACAGCATGCGTACATCACTGCTTCCCACTGACTTTGGACTTTAACCTGGAATTAGAGATTAGATAAACCTCTTCCTCCTTAAATTGCTTTTGTAAGAGTATTTTAATCACAGGAACCGGAAAGGAAACTAAGAGAAGCAGAAAAGAGGGATGGAGGTTCATGACTAGGAAGAGTAGATCTCAGTAGGACTGCCCCAACTTGGAACCCCAGATAACACCAGAGCCCTGACAGATGGCTGCAGTCACTCTGGAAAATTCACCTTGAACTGCCGGGGCTCCCTCCTCCTTCCCCATTCACGGACTTTACTGAGATAATGGAAAATAACCCACACAACCAAATGCTTAGTTCTCACTGCCAGGCTGCTGGCTTAATGGAAAAGAGAACTATCTCACTTTCAATTAATGAGAATTAATGAATGAAGAATAAATCACAAATAAAGAGAATAAGCATTAGGAACACATTTTTAATAACACACCAAGTAACTCCTAAATTGGCCACAGTCTCATCCAGTTGGAATCAGAAATGCCTGTGGGGAAGCAGGATACAAATGTCAGGCTGCTTTTTTGCAATTTGATTTAAAAAATAAAAAGAAAACAAGAAACGGGGGAAAAACAAGCTTCCAAATGAATATGGGCTCCTGGGCTCCCAGAGGCACTGTCCTGGGCCCATGAATAGAATACTTAGTCCATTTAACAGATCCAGAGGATACAGAAATGACTTCATTGGTGGCAAGAAAATGGCAGGGGAGCAAAGGGCAGGATCCGATTTAGAGGACACTACAGATGAGCAGGCACATGCAGGTGGCAGTCCCCTCCTGGCCTCACAAAACATTCTTGAATATCCCATGGTGAAAAGTGGCCACCTACGTTACTAGGACCCCAGAGCTGGCTGGGGCTACAGCTATAGGCACAATTCTTCATGTTCCCCCATGGTGAGCTGAAGAGTGGCCTCAAAGATGTGTCCACTGAACCAGCCCTCTTTGTAATACAGTAGAGGATCTAGAGATGAGACCAACAGAGATTGAATGGGTCCTAAGAGCCATAAATGATGCCCTTGCCATGGAAATAAAGGACAGAGATAGCAGAAATGCAGCCAGGAGCTAGGAAGATGTATATGTGCCTGCTGGCAGCCAACAAAAGCCAGGAAAGACCTACAACAGCTTTGCCCTGGATCCCCTAGAAGGGCCGCTCTGCTGATGCTTTGGTTCAGATGTCTGACTTCCAACCCCGCTCTGCTGATACTTCTATTTCAGATGGCTGACCTCCAACCTGCAAGAGGGTCAACTATTCTTTCAATCTGCCCAGCCTGTGGCCATTTGTCACCACATCAGGACTAGCCCACCTTTCCATTCCAGAAGGTGCTTGTAGAGCCCTTACCCATTAGTCTTCTATGGTACATCAGTTCATCCTGTGCATTTGCAAGGGCTGAAGCAAACCTCCGCAAGGTCTGGTCCATGTTGCCCTCCACATACCTATTCAAAACTTCCAGAGTACCTACTGCCTACAGCCAAAGACCAGCTGTCTACCACATTAAACCATGGCTCCCTTGTTCTGCCCACCTTGGCTCAGTCCATTCTGAGCACGGGTGCCAAATAAACATGTTCTTCCAACGAGTCCCACCCACACTGTGATCAGGAACTTCACCATATCCATGCATCACTTTCCTATGAAAAAGACACTTTCCATCACCCTGTAAATAGAGCCAGTGCCATTCCATAAATAGAAGGCAGCCATAAAAGTAAACTCATGTCATTAAAATGAAAAATGGCATCCGCATCTTGTGTAAAACCCTCTTTCAGGCTAACAACAGTATGTGCCCTTGATTTGAGAGGAGGCTGCATTTGTGTGCGGAGGGATGTTAGGATTTTCTGAATTTCCCATCCCAACTCCACTTGATGGGAACAACAACAACAGTCTACCTGAAGCCCCACAGCAAGAGGTCACTCCCGTGGGGTCCTACCTCTGTATCATCAGGACGTCATACCTTCATCTTCATGAAGATAAAGCATCTGCCTTGTCAGGACTTCCAGGAGGTACATAAGAAGAGATGAATCAGGCCCTGACCTGACTCATGAGCCATCCTGCTCAGAGCACACACACAAGCACATACAGAACACAGAGCACAGCACAAACATACACACACCCAACCGGCACACCACACATATGCATACATGCACACCATGCATACATGAGCATGTATACACGTCCCTCCTGCCATATACATACACACATCACACATCTCTCACATACATATCCTCCTGCATCACACATGCACACCACATACATCACATACACACACCACATATCCACCACATACACACCACACATACACACACAGTACACATATATCCCCCACACACTACACATACACGCCATATATCACACACACCACACACATCACACATATACACACCCCACATACACATGCACATCCACCTCACACACACACCACATACATAAATACACCATACACATATCATAGACATACCACACATACATCACACACACCTACACAACACACAGTACACCAAATATACATGTACACATATACCACACATACCTTACACACACCACACATAAAATACACACACACCCCACATACACATATACAGAAACATATACCACATATACATATACATGCATACACATATACCCCCATACACAGGGGCAGGCTGTAGCTCCTGAAACTTCGGATCCCTCCATTGTTTGTATATGCTTCCATTGTTTCTTGAAACGAGCCCATAATTTCCCATAAACCCCTTGTGTAAAACAAGCCACTTTTGCCTTGGTTATATAAGGCCTGATCTGAGATCAAGGTGTGTGCTTCTCCCACATGTCAGACATGCTTTCACCACAGGTTCCAAGGGACAGTCCTCTCTGTAGCATGTCCCCAGCACTGCTTCTGGCTTTACGTGTCTCTTCCAGTGGCTGTTGTCTACATGAGTGTTATCTGTGTGTACATTTTGTGGCAGTAGGAGGAGGGTGTCTACACAAAGGCTTCTTTTGGATTTTAGAAACATCTATTGTATCCCCCAATGTTATCTGTGAACATTTTAACCACACAAAGGGATGCTGAGTTCCTGGGTTCACCTGTTTGAGGACCAACCAGTCGCTGATCCCTCAAGGCATCCTGATATCAGAGTACACAAATTCTCCTCCTGTTCCATCTTCCACATGTACCCCAGGGAACCCTAGCCAGAGACCCTCATTGCCTTCCCCCAACACACATTCAGAGCCTGCATACAGTAAGCACTCAATACTTTTACACTAAAAGGAGTCTGACATACTTATTAAGGCTGTTCCCACGGCAACAGGCAGAAGGAACACAAACTGCCACTGTGCAGATGTTCCCTGGGGACAGGAGGTCTGAGGATGCAGTCCATGTCTCTGTGAAGGTGGGGCTATTTATAAGGAGGGCTCAGGCTGTATCAGTGAGGCGGATCGGAGGGCCCGCTTCACTGCCTCTGTGCTCCTGAGAAAGGATGGAACTGGCTAATAAAATCTACCTTCTCTGAGGCAGGAGCTGGCTTTGAAAAGTGTGTGTTTTTAAGGCCGTATGACCTCTTCTAAATATACCTGGAAAGATCACATGGGCCCAGCAAGCTCCATGCAGGACAATCCTGGGGACAGGTCTGCCTATGGTCTCCTGAGGCTTTTTCTGGGCCTTGTCCTAGAGGGTAGTTTATTGCCCCAATTTAGAGCTTCTAGACATACCAGGTCATGTGTTGCCTGAGACAGGACAAGGACACAGAGAGGAATGGGTAGGGGGCGGCATAGAGGAAGGAAGACAGCATTGTTCCCTCTTCTGGTCCCTGATGTCAGAACTAGAGACCATTAATCCAGAAGCCAGAGATCAATTTGCCACAGCCCACAATGACTCAACTTGAGTCCCACCTAGGGGATGGTCAAGGAACCTGATTTCCTTTATGGGTGGCCTTACGTCTTGAAACTTCTGATGGGCCCTGTGTCTTGCAGGCACATCCCAGCCATGCAGGCAGTCTTTCAGGGTCCCTGCTTCCTCACTAAATGCAGGTCTAGAAAAGGCCCAGGCATAGTTACCTGGCCCTTGCCTGGGCTTCAAGTTCATACCTCTGGAGCTGTGGCCAAGATTCTGTGCCTCTGTCCTAGAGTTTCCTCAAGGGCAGAAACAGTCAGTCTCTTTGAAGGTAGGTTGAGGACTAAACGAGGTGACAGGTAAGAGCCATCATTTTGGTCACCTGCCAGACGCGTGTACATGCTCAGCACCCCCAGAACTATGCCTTGCCTCTCTCTATCTATCACTGCAGAGATGCCCCCACCTTCACTGCAAGGCAAATACTGACCCTGCTCCAACTGATTTCCACAAACTCATCCTGCATCCCTCAGGGGTCCCCAGTGAGCAGAAAGAGTTTGTTCAGGAAGACCCCAGAAGTCCAAGCTATCAGCCTTTCTCCTGAAGCAAACAACCAGGGAAGGGGTAGATGCCTATATCCTCCTTACAATCTATAAAAGGCTCTGCTAGGAAGGTCCACCTTTGAGAAACTCAAGGAGCCAGGAGGCAGGCAGGCTATAGCTCCCGCTGGGCACCCTGGCTCCAGAGAAGCATGACAACCAGATCAGTCTGTAAAAGCATAAATACAAATGCCATAGGTGTGAGGGCATCCCAGAAGCATGTTTGCTACCTGACTATACAGAAAGGCCCCCAAAAGGAAGGCCACTCTTGCTGACATCATTCACATCCAGACCCATTTGGGCTCCATGCTATGGACTTTGAGCCCACAATGCTCAGCTTAGGTTAAGTTAACAGTCGCCACTGTCCTGAGGCCTAAGGTGAAAGTATCGAGGCCCACACCTGGATGGCCCATCAGTCGTCCCTGCTGTACCAGAGTCCAGGAGCTGCATGAGAAATCAGGGCCTAATGGGTCCTCTGTCCACACAGAGGGCATAAGACAGGCGAAGGCCCCTATCTATGTACTCCCCTGGAATAGCCAACTGGCAGTTCCTAAGAGCAAGACCAGATATCGAAGACCATTTAGACCTTCGACAGAATGGGCTGAACTGAACTGGGGGTGGGGTGGGAGCCCATTGTCAACAGAGGTTGTTCCTTGACAACCTTGGCCTCTACATTCTCTGAAGAATTACACACAACAAAGAGAAGAACACACAAGATGGAGCAAGAGAACCATCAAGGGAGCGAGCAATAGTGAACGCATGAGACACAGCTGGTCTTAGTGTGGACTTCTATTGCTGTGCTAGAACACCATAACCAACAATGGGGGGGGGTGTTTCATCTTACACCTCTCAGGTCACACTCCATCACTAAGGGATGCCAGCGCAGAAAATCAGAGGCAAGAACTGAAACAGAGCCATGGAGGTATGCTGCTTACTGGCTTGCTTGGGCTACTTTCTTTTAGTACCTAAGACCACCAGCACAGTAAGTGGAGCCTCCCATGTCAATCATCAGTCAAGAAACTGTACCACAGGCTTGCTCACAGGCCAATCTAGTGGGAGCATTTTCTCTCAACGGAAGTTCCGTCTTTCAAAACGACTCTAGCTTTTGTCATGTTAACATAAATTAGTCAGCACAGTTGACCCCTCATCAACTTGACACACCAACACTGTTAAAACATAAGTAAGATCTCAATATTAATATTATCGTAGTGTAAAACATTCCAACTTTTACAAGTCTGAGAACCTTTAATAATTCAAATACTTTAAAAGTTCAGTCTCTAAAATGCCCAGTCTCTTTCAAAGCTCAAAGTTTGTCTAAAACACCCAAAATTTCTCTAAAATTCCAAAGTCTTGAGCGAGGGCTTCTATAAGAACAAAAATAAGTTACTTACTTTCTTACTCATAGAGGGAAGAATCAGGGCACAGGCACAATCAAACCAAAGAAAACCAAAGGCCAACAGTGTGAAAGGTTCAGTGCTAGCTATCTTCTGAGCTCTTCCATGGTACTTAAGTCACTTTTTCAATCCTGCCCTTTACAGCCTACATGGCTTTTCCCCTGGGCCCTAACGGCTCCACTCCATGGCTACCATTGTCCTTGGCAGTCATGCCATGGTACCTCTAAAGCATGGTATCTCCAAAAACACGAGCATCTCTGCAACTGGGATACCTTCACCAGCAGCCACTCCTCGCCTCTCTTCAGGAACTCACTCTTCCACATGGTACCAAGCCTCAACTTCTCTTCATGAGACAGTCCTGGGGCTCCCACTGCAATGAAGGCTTTACATGCACTAATGGCCTGTCCTGGCTTCTCATGGTGTCAAGCCTCACCCTGAGCTCTCTATGACCTCTTCAAAACCAGTCCCCCCTGGGAGACTCTTACACCTTGCAAGTTTGGCTGTCAACAAGAGGTGTGGCTGTGGTCCCCTCTGGACCATACCCTCTATGTGCTAACTCTGAGGAAATACTTCTCAGAAGGTTCTGCCTCGATGATGTTGGTCTCTTCTTAGTTACAAGCTGATTCTCTAGCCCAAAATGACCAGAACCACAAATTCTCAATTCAAATATCACACAAATAGCCCCAGTAGAGTCTTTGCTTCCTTCCAAAACTTTAAAAGCCAGACATCCATCATCTGTGCTGTTCTCAACATTATTGTTCCAACTCTTACAGCTTCTCATTAAGCTCTGAGAACTCAATCACTTTTCCAGGCTAAAATCCTCCCTTAATTCTCTCCAAAAGACAGAAAGGCTCATCACAGCAATACCCTACTCCTGGTACCAATTTCTATATTTGTTATAGTTTCTATTGCTATGATAAAACACCACTATTATAACAACTTGGGAAGGAAAGGGTTTACTTCATCTATAACTCTAAGGTCATAGTCTGTCACTGAGGAAAGTCTGAGTGGGAACTGATTGCCGAGGCCACAGGAGCGCTGCTTATAGGCTTACCCCTTGCGGCTTGCTCAATCTGTCTTTTTATATCACCAAGGACCACCAGCCCAGGAAGAGCGCTGCCTACGTAAGCTAGGCCCTCCTACATCAATGACCAAGCAGGAAGATGCACTGCAAGCATGCCCACAGGCCAATCTAATAGGAGCATTTCCTCAATTGAGGCTCCCTCTTCTCAAATGACTAGCCTGTGACAAGGTGACATAAAACAGTGCATCTCGTCAAGGATCTGCCTGTAGTCATCTTCACATGGGCGGACTGGACTAGTTTGAAAGTTGTGTCCTATTACCCAGTCTAGACCCATGTCTGCATGTGCCCTGTCCACAGGAGCAGAAAAGTAATCAGCGGGGAGCTGAAAGTGACTAGGGACATCACAGCTCCAAGGTCTCCTCTGTCCTTCCAGTCGCACTAAGTATCATATGCCATCAGTCACATGTACAGTCACACGGCTACTCTAGAGTAGCTAGCCTGATCTGACTCACTGGGAAACTTTCTCCAAAAGATAGGGACCTCGGAGCTTGTTTGAGGCAGTGAACTCATATTCCTGGAGATGGGGCTTGGGATGTGTATGTGGGTCTGGCCCCCATTTCTTGCCACACTGTTTCAATAAATTGGCTGTTTGCTAAAGAAAAGGCCTAAGATCTCTTGGGCACTGTGAAGGCTGCCAGCTGTGTACAGCGGCATCTAGATGGGGCTTTAAGAATGCATCCAATGGTGTCAGGGCTAGTAACCAGGAGTTGAGCAGGATGCAGGCACCATCCATAAAAGTCAGGCCTTCCTGAGGGACAGCATTTCCTCCAGACTGCCAATATTTGCGTGTCCTTCCCTGAAGAAGGTGACAGTGCTTTAGGTTTTGTCATCTCCATGGAGGCACAGTGAGTTTCCAGACAGGATCTACCCTTGAACTTAGAACAAGGTCCAGCTGGGGAGTGGGGCAACCATGGGTCAGCCGACGTCAAGCACAATGACTAACCTTCCTCCCCCACCTATCTACACTGCATGACCTTTGCAGCACTACCCATATGGATGTGGCCCTTGTTGTCATCTTGACAATTAGTAACCAGATCACCAGCCTCCTGGAAGAGGTCTGTGGTTTCCATCACCCAAATCGCTAAATGAACCCTCCAAAAGAGCCAAAGTAATGAGCTTAAGAACAAGGTATCCCCTATAGGCCAATGCTCACATCTGTTCTAGCTCCTCTGTGTGACCTAGATCCCAGGTTTGGCCCCAATGCTGAAGTGCACCAGTGTGGAAGTGAACCTGTGTAGCCACTCCAGGTCACCTGTCCCTAACACTGGTCACAGAGTTTCACTTTCTTCATAGGAATCCCTTCCCTACAGATGAGATTGGAGAAACCTGCCACTGTCAAAGGACACCACTGCCCTTCCCCCTCCCCCTCCCCCGCAAGACCAGAGAGGATACAGGATGCAGCCAAGCCAATCATGATGCTAAGAGGAGACAGAGGCAGAGCCAGGCCTTTCCATGGATGCTCCAGCATTCATCTAACTTGAAGAAGGCAGGAGTGAAAGGGACCCAGGCAGAAGGAACAGTGGAGCCAGGACCATTGTGTCGTGGTTGCTCGGCTGAAACCCTGCTTTCCTAAAAGGGCCTGGGTTACTTCACTTCATGCGCCACCTGTCTGCTAGGCTTCCCAGTGACCATTGAGTTTGTCTTCTATTGACCTCCTGTTCTAGCCTCAGGAATCCAAAGTCACCCTTTGTTCTCACTAGGCCACACTTGTCTCTTCATCTGCAAAAATACATTGTCTGCCCTTCCTATGGACAAAGTCGAGCCTTTGTGGTATGCTGGTATGCAGACTGTTCTGGGAAGGCCTGGCTGCTAGGTGCCAGGTGCAGGACGGGCAGCAACAGCAGAGAACAGGCCTTGGACGGGTCCATTTTCTACCATTCTTGTTCCAGACAAGAAGACTGGAGGGAGAGCACGTGAGGTCTGCAAGTGTGGTGTGTGTTTACTTGGGATGTGTGTGTGTGTGTGTGTGTGTGCGTGCACGTGTTTGTGTGGCCTGTGTCTGGGTAGGGTGTGTGCAAAATTTCTTTGTATGTGTGGTGTGGGTTTGTGTGGGATATGTGTATGGTATGTTTTCATGTGACATGCTTGTGTAAGGCACATATTTGTGTTGATAGTGAATGGAATTGGCATGTATCTGTGAAGTATATGGTATAGTAGTGTGTGTATCACATGGTATTTATGTGCTTTACATGGATGTATATATAGTGTATATTTATATGTATTCTGTCTGTGGGAGGTCTGTACAGATGTTGTTTGCATAGAATCTGTGTAGTATGCCCAGAGTATGGTACTACAATGTATGTTCATCTGAATGTATGTTTGAAGTTCAACATGTGTGCAAATGTGAAGTACTCATACATGTGTTTCCACTGTATCTGTATGCATACAAGGCCAACATACATAATATATGTATGTACATGGGGAATGTGATATGTTTGTGTATGTTATATATGTGTATTCAGTATGTATGATATATACACATCATATGTGGTGTGTGCTCAGTGTTTATGTATTGTGTTTATGTGGTATATGGTATATGTATATGTTCTATGTATGTGGTTTGTATGGGTGGGGGTATTACATGTGTATAAGGTATTAATATATTATGTATAGATGTGGGATGTACCTGCAAGACATGTTAATATGCATACATGTAGGCTAAATGTATATGAGCTATTAATATGTCACAAATATATGTGGGGTATATATGAGGTGTTATACATCACATTGCTATATGAAGTATACAAGTATGAGGTGTCAATGTGTCATACGTACATGTGGGTTACATGTATACATGGTGTGTGTTAACTTTATTTGTGCTTTGCTTACATGGTCTACATGTGTTTGGCATGTATTTATAGGTATATGTTGTGTGTGGGTAGCGTGAGTGCATATGGTGTTAAAATGAGATATACAAGTATATATGTCATGTGATAGAACAAAATGTGTGCATACAGAACATGTATTTATGTTACATTGTAGCACATATTCTAATTATTCTGAGTTATAAAATCCTGAGCCAGATATTAGGGGGTGAAAACTGAAAGATAAGAGCAGTGTGGCCAGCCACTAGAGACCTTTTACCTCAACCAATGCTCAGACCGAAGGGGCGATCCTGCTCAGACTGCAACTGTCTTCACCAAACCTCAGTCTGCCTCGAGCTCCTGTCTCCTTCAGTCTTAAATCATCACTCTCTCCACCCAGCCATAGCACTCTTGTCTCCACCTCCCTAGTTAAAGGTGTGGGATCCAAAGTGCTGGGATCACCTCTATATGATCCCAGTTCTCTTTTAGACAGATTCAATCTTATGTAGCCCAAGGTGGCCTTGAACTAACAGACATCCCTCTGCCTCTGTCTCCAGAGTCCTGGGATTAAAGATGTGTGCTATCACACCCTGGCCTCTAGTGGCTTACCTCTGCACTCTGATCTTCAGGCAAGCTTTATCTGTTAAAACATAAACAAAATATCACTACAGTACATTAGATGTATTACAGTAGGCATATGCTGTGTATAAGTGTTGTGTGTACTTGGTTTGTATGCATGAGGTGTGTGTAGTGCTTGTGTGTAGTCAGGTGGTGCAGTGCCATGCCTCATGGACAAGGGTGAGTTAAGCTGCACATGATATCCAAGTGGAAGGAAGAGAGAAGACTTTGGGGGAGGGGTTGCAATGTAGGCAGGACGGGTATGCAGATGGAAGAGAGAGATCATAGGGGGCAGACCCGACTTAGTAAACAAAATGTTTGCTAGCATCAATGTCTCACAGGCCGACTTACACTTCTGTGAGTCACAGTGAGTATTTCATGTATGCTCAAGCCATAGGAAGCCACAGGCTTTCACACAGTACCAATGGATCCATTTGTGTATAAGCAGCGAGAGGGAACGGCCCCCACCATCACCCTCATTACACAGCTGTATCTTTAATCAAGTTCATAATACATGTTCATAAATTAATATGCTTATGTAAATTACAACCGTATAAACATCTCGGTATTTAATTAAGATATAATCATATGCATAAACACAAACACCTTACTTATTAAAAGGTCAGCGGTGGACATCCTAAGGCCACCCACTCTGACACCCTGTATACACAGATATTAATACCACATATACACATACCACCTGGGCTGAACAAGCAGCCAGTTCACCAGAGTCAAGGACTGGGCCTGGCTTTCCAATATCAAGTTTACATCAAAGCAAGATAGAAGACTGGGCTTCCCAGGATGCACAGGGAAGACCAGTCATGTCATTATGCAGCGAGGCCCAAGTAAGTGTGTGTTCAGATGTGGCCAGTGTGCTCATATCCCCTAGCACAGCCCATTCCTACTGCAACCCGACTCTCAAGGGTCTTCCTTCTGGCTCTGTGCTGGAGAACTGGGAAACTCAGACTCCAGACTCCTGTTCGGCAAGCAGCAGTGAGCCGGCGTGCAGTCACCTCTATTACCACCTCTTAGTGCTGCAACCTTCAGAGTTGTCAGCCATGCAGCCAGCGAGACTCCCAGTACAGTGAATGTGGGTTCTATTTAGATTCCATGTGACACAAGAAGTGATAGTAAATGATGATAAAGAAGCCGGTTCTTTTCAGCTCTTTTCCAACCCCACCCTTCCTAGCTACCATCCATTCACTTGGTCTCTCAGTAAAGTATATGGGAAGGCAGGGGAAAGCAGCCTTCGGGCACTGGGAAGGCACAAGCCCAGTCCTATAACATATCCTTACAGAGCTCTGCATCCTAAGGAGGGAGAAGGCAGCACTGGGGAGTCCTGGGGCTCCCCTCTGCATGCAACCCTGAACCTTGGAGGAGAGGTATGAGATTCAGGTCAGCTGTGGGAACTTAGGAAGACACAGGTTTGGGAAAAAAAAAAAACCTTTCCTGAAACATTCAGGTTTCATCCTTTCATTACATCATAGGATCCACACAGGGGCCAAGCACAGCTCAGCCTCTATCAAGAACAGCCAGGTTGTTCTAACAGCCTCAGGCCCCTACCCAACACCAGTGGGCCCCACCAGTCCCTACCCACTGCCACAGCCTGTGCAGGGAAACAGGTATTTATAACAGAATATATGTGAACATTATGCCTGAATGTATGCCTGTTTGCCATGTGGTATGCCTGGTCCCATGGAGGTCACAAGAGGGCATCAGATCCTCTGGAACTGGAGTTACAGATCCCAGGCTCTTTGCAAGAGCAACCAGTGCACTTAACAGCAAAAAAAAAAAAAAATCTCTCCAGCCCCCTCAGTGAAAAACTTTAATGATTTCTTAGTGCCAGTAACTGTGTTATGTTGTTCAAATTCTTTGTCAATTTTTTTAGAAGCTGGTCTACAACTGGGAAGATAGGGTGGTTGGTAAAGTGCTTGCTTTGTGAGTGCGAGAGCCTGAGTTTGATCCTCAGAAACCATAAAATAGATAAACAAACAAGCAAATCAATTGAAAAACCAGGCTTGGAACTCTAGCCTGTAATCCCATGCTGGAGAGGCAGACAAGGGGTCCCTGGGGCTCAATCAATGTTGACCTCTGGCCTCTTCATACACAGGCATATGAGGATACACACATGCACACACACACACACAAAGTCCTAAAAACAAAAGTAAATAAACGGATCAATGTCACAGATGCACAAGTGTACTGGGATAGCTGTAGGGCTTGCATGGATGGTGCTAATTAGTGTTCTCTACTGAGACACAACCTAGTACCAATGCACACCTGCACAGGGTTTTAAGTGCATCCCTTTCAGTCTGGCCACGCCACACAGGCTCACAGAATGTTCTTGACTTCCAAAGTAGTAAGCTAACTATATAAATTAAAGTGGGATCCTATTTGCTCAATCAACAGTCAGCCCTCGGAGCCGCTGAGGAAGATAACACTGGGTGAGGTGACTCTAAGTTCTTGGGAATTAAGATGCTGGGACATTGTGCTGGGGCAGCCAGACACAGGCACTCAGCTCATCCATGAGCTTTCAATATTAACCCGAGAAAGGCTTTTGAATAGCATACTCAGTTAATGCAATACCCGTCCAGCCATCCAAAGGATTTACAAGGACAGAGAGCTAAACCTTAAATCCATAGCTAATGGAGACACACAGGGATGTCTCCTACAGACAAATCCTACTCCTGTCTCGTTTGGATCCGAAAAGCCACAAATCCATGGATCACTATGGACCACTGCAGGTATCTCTGTACTGGTACTGTTTTCCTATCCTGACAAATATCCAAAATAGAGATTGGGCTGCTGTACCCTGCCCGAGGTGCTTCTAAGACTTCAAGAATGTTTATAAACCCAGCTGTTACCCTAACTCTACGTCCCGAGTCCCAAATAAATAAGAAACTGTGGGCACTGCCTCCTGTTCCCTTCTCCTTCCATCCCACACCCTTGTCTGCTCTCACGAGGCAGCTGGATCCAAGCAGGCTTCCCAACACATCACCCTTTCCCTGACCTGTTCTAGCTCTGAGAAACCAGACTGCACAAACCCTGCACAAACAAGTAGGACTGATGATGTTTCAGGAGGGTAGTTAGGGCACCCTACTGATGCCTGAACCCCACGCTTTAGTACACACACCAGCCCCCAGCTCTCTGCCTGCCTCCACTGAGTAGACACGGTAGGCAAGGCTTGTTCTTACAGAAACTGGACAAACCAGGGCTGCAATTAGGACCACAATTCTCCTCTCTCTGGGTTCACAGCCCTATTCATCTGTGCAATCGCCACAAGACAGGCTGGCCAGAGGGGGATAGATTAGCCACGGGGTGGCCTGTATCTCCACACAAAAGGGAAAGTGTGGAAAAAATGGTTCCTGGGGCCCCTCATTCTTCACCCCTGGAGGGGGAGGGGGACCCAAATTCATGGAAGTGGCTATTTATACAGCTCTTTCCCACTCCATTCCCAGGCAACAAGTAACAATTGTCCAAGCTGCCTAGCTCCCTCTCCCCTAGCAGATTTCAGTCTGCAGCCCAATTCTCCAAGAAGGACCCTGTGCCTCCCCTGGGAACCACAGTCTCCAGCCTCTCACTGCACACCCTAAGGCCTATCCTGAGGCTCCTGCTTCTGATGCCAGAGACAAAA
>LOEQ01001356.1:323679-333817 GCA_001685075.1 Bramus lutescens
GAGAGAGAGAGAGAGAGAGAGGAGTTAGTCAGAGCTCCCCACCCCCAACCTGAAGGGGTGGCCCAGTCTTGCACCAGCCAAGCAACTGAACGATTGAGGATCTACCATAGGAGATCTACCATAGAAGAGACTGGGCATTCTCTTGTGCAGTTCGTTGGAGCCCCTCCATCAAATAACTGCCCCACCCCATCCATTTATGTATTCCCGTACATCTTCCAGCAAAGCCATCCATACAGCAGCCTCAGGATCCTGCCCAGTCCATCTTAGGAAGTCTGACCTCCGCCAAGGTCGCTGGCCTACACACCTCACCTGGAACAGTGTGCTCCACCTCAGAGGGCTCAGAGTCAGGCAGATGCTCATCACACACAGACTTGACCCCCAAAAAGACAGCAACCAGGAGAGAAGGCCCCACTCCTGACATTTGCTCTGCCCCCAATCAGGCGTGCATTATTTGAAATCCTGAAAACGGATTACTACCTAAAAGGAACTAACCATTTGAAGGATCCTTCTGTAAACTGAATTTATAAAAGGAGAAGAAAGTTCCTAAAGAAATGCATGGTCCACCAATAAATTCATATCCACTGGATAGAATGGGTGTGTACCTCCAATTTTAAGGACCCGAAGCATCCTCCCCAGGTGCCAAGCTCTCCTACTAAGCTGGCAGGCAGTGTTGCTGGTGCCCTTCGCAGAAATCACAGGTGAGAAACAGCATGCGCTTGGCACCCAGAGAAGCAGGTGCACTGTACAGACAGGGGAGCCCACCGGGCATTCAGCTTAAGCCAACAGCTGGATAGAGGAAACCACCACAGGCCTCAGGAGGGCACACCAGACCAGTGCAGCGGACACAGAGGAAAAGACCCTTTAAAAATCATAAGACTATGACAGTGCTGAGATTGAGTATCAAGAGCTAGCAAGCCAGGGAAATCCTGGTGCTGGGGGCAGAGAAGAAGAGAGGGCCATGAGGAATGCCCCTTCCTCCAGCCATAGCACCTGGAATGCCACAGAGTTGGAACCATTTAAGGGGTCTCTTCATCCAGTCAATGGAAGGGTACTTAGCCAAAGAGCAGCCTCGCCGAAGATTCGTGTGAGCGAGGCTCTGTACCCCAGTAACTGCTGCTGCCAGGGAAGTTAGCTGAGTAAACCATGTCGTGCTGCCCAAAGAGGGGACAGTCCCTACATGAAATATGCCCCAGGTACGGGAACCCAGGTGGGAGGAAGGGGTATTTTATTTTACGTATCTCTAGGCAAAAATGAACTTGCCTTCAATTAGGCATGGGAGCAGTAAACACAATAGTTGTTACTGTGGCTTTGTCACCAATAGAAATCACAGGTATTTTCATATCAAGTTACAGATCTATGGCTATTGTAGTACATTGCTTATGTTCACCATTATTTCAAATTACAGTCATTCTACAGCTAGGCTTTTTATGTAATGCTTTAATAAAGACACAAACATACCCTTGTATCAAAATGGGTTTTTTCTTTTACACTTGATAACTACATTTAATATAATTGGTTTTCTTAGTAATCTTGCATATGTTTATGTTATTCTAAGACAGGTTATTCAGACTTAAGCAGTTAGCCAATTATGCCCATGACCTCTGCCTTTGTGAATAAGTCAGGGCTACATACATAGCTGGTGTGGAGTGGGGTGGAATGGAGGGAGTGTCTCTATGCAACACAGCCCAAATGTCTGGGCACCACAGTGCCCTGGATATGAAATTCATCAGGCCAGTCCATTCCTAGACTCCATGCCCACTTCCAAAGAGGCCTATCTATAAACACAACACTCTACTTACAGAGAATACAGGCAGTCCTCTGACCAGTCACTTCGTACTGGTCCCTTGCAGTGCGCTGGCAAATTCTACACCCCGATCATTGCTGTGCACTGTCCAGTTATGGCCCCTTACGGGCACTAACTAGTCACTGCACGCAGACCATTTATCGTGTGCTGACAAATTATAACTGTATTCTGATCATATCCTGCACACCAACCAGTTACTGCCCTCTGGCTGTATGACTCCAGCTCCCCCTCCCATGTAACATGGACTGGCAGACGGGATCACCAGGTATCTCCAGAAAGCCAGGAGAAAATATATAAGGGAGGCTGAAGACACACATTCCACATCTAACTCCAAGAGGACAGAAATAATTCAGGAAAGAATAAAGGAACCATAATAACCCTAAATTTCATCACGCTAAAAACACAAGAAAATACTGTAGCTATCACACAAAGCCAGAAAACGGAGGCTTAAAAGGAATGTCATGGTCACGCCTTAAGATGCTGGGGTCAGGTCTTATGTGGTAAAATATGTGGAAACACACATTTAGGCCAGGGGTGGAGAAACTATCAGGCCAAGAGTGTGGAGCCTATGGAAGAGAAGCAAAGAAAAGGCCTGGGGGTGTTAAATTGTGGAAAGGATACCTCATACGTCCAAGCTTCCTATTAAACATTGAGAAGTCAGAAAAGAGAACATAGAGGGGGAAGTGGTAAGAAATGGAAGGGCTTGTTGTATTCTAAACAGATCTGATGGGCAGACCCAGAGCCAAGCAGCCATGAAACCCTGGAAAATCAAAGAGTAAATCAGTTCTGACCCACCAAATCTGAGGTGAACCGATAATGGGCTTTTGTTCAAGATTGCTGGCTTTCCCCTGAGAGCAGAGCAGTGTCCTCCCACGCTGGTGGGGAAAGAGAAGGTACCAAGGTACTGACCAGCCTCTGTTCACAGAGGACGTCANNTGTGACTAATGGCAGCTGGAGGAACCTTTCCACCCACCCCCACAGGGAAAGCTGACCGGGGCTCCAGCAGAGAAAGGAATCACAGGGAAGAAGAGATAACCAGGAGATTTTTGAGATGCAGTCAAGGCCTGCAGAATATGCACAAAGAGGCACTGGGCCCTGAAATTGGGAAGAATCTCCTTCAACCGGCAAAATCTTTACACTAAAATACCAGGTCTCTCTTTTCTCTCCATGGTTCTAGTCACTGGTCTCTTCTGTGGGAAGCTCCATGGGACCGTAAACCCTGTGTTGCTATGCAAGTCTTAAAACCAGCTCGCAGACAAGTCTTAGAAAAAGTCCAGCAGCTAGCCAAATGTGGAGTCCTAAACTCATCATTAAAGATGCATGTGCAAAAGGGCTTCAGGAACAGCTTCTTGGGTACCAGCACTTGCTCTACAAGCAGAGGGACCTGAATTTGAATGCCCAGCATGTTTGGAAGCACAGAGGTGGATTCCTAGAGCTTGCCACCTGGACAGTGAGCTTCTTGTTCACTGAGAAACCCTTTCTCAAGGCAGTATGGTGGAGAGGGATAGAAGAGGACACCCAGTGTCCTGCTCTGGCCTTGGCATTCACACATGTGGGCGTGCACACACATGGGTATGCACATCTGCACACTTATGTGTATGCACCACACACACACCACCCACCATGCATAGAACACAATGTATTCGTACATGTATGTGGATGAATGAATGAGTGAATGAATGAATGAAACAGTTGGCCTGGCTTGGACACCAACTTGAACAGAGAGCCAGGGGAAGGCAGGATGAGAAGAGAATGGGTATAGGCTTGCCCTGGGAGGCACCCATGGGCACAGGTCAGCGAATTAGGGGGCAGCAGGTGACATGGGAAAAATGAGTTCCCAAGCAAGTGCTGCAGTCTTGAAGCAGAAAAGATGGGTCATCTTAGTCACTGCAGCATAGACTGAGCCTCTCAGAGATTCAGGCCTTGCATGCACGGACTCATGAAGACATCCAGATGCATAGAGCCTGGACTTGCTCCTGCCCAGCAGGTTACCTAGGTTGCTTACAAGCAGCTTATCAGCCATGTGTTCATATTAGTAAGCGTGTCTTTATCTATATGCAAGTCTAAAGGTATGTGGTCACAAGTTTCCTTACATGCTCACATATGTTTGTGTATACCAAATATGCAGATATATTTAATTTGGTGTTCATCCATGCACACATGTCTAGGTATATCCTTATGTGCACATCTGTGGCTGTTTGCATTGAAGAGAGGTCGTTGTGGATCCCTATTATGTTCATACAAGTATGTGCCACCATACTTTCTCTAGAAAGCCACTCGGATATTTTGAAAGCCACCTGGAGACCACGGGCTTCCCTACGACCTTTCATCTCAACCACAAGGTGTTGGCATCCATAGGATAAACATTTGTTGTACCTTCCCTATCCATCCACCCACTCCTGATCTCCTCAGCACTGTGTGTGTGTGTGTGTGTGTGTGTGGTGTCTTTCTCAGACTTAGGGGGAGGCCAGCATGCAGAAAGCACAAAAGTCTTGACCCGTTGACCATTGCTGGCACTAAACAAAAATCCAGGAACATCTCTGCACCCTCCTTTACTCAAAATGGTCTAGAAACACAATTATCTCTCCAACTATTGTGGGCAGGGTAGGTCGGAAGGAAGTCAGCACCCACTTATATGCACCTGATATCCCCAAGAGCATTCTATAGATGGAGGGCACAGGCAAAGGACACCAAGACCCATTGGGAGCCTGGCTTAGACACCTATCAACCAAGACTTTCTCAATCTGAGGTATCTAGGTCCACCTTCAGGTTGGCTAAGCCCCCAGAGCATCTTTGGGGAGGATGGGAGGGACATGGCTCAGTTCTTGTAGTTCAATTTTTCTCTCTTGATTGTGTTAGTGTAGCCATTATGGAGACCACTATGAAGGAACCTCAAACAACTGAACACATACCTTCTGTAGGATCCAGCTGCCCCACTTCAGGGTCCATATCCAAAGGGAAGACATCAGGTAACCAAGGAGATGCCAACATTCCTATGTGTCTGAAGCCCAGTTCACAACTGGCTTGAAGAAGCCAAGATGCAGACTTGGCCTTGGAGCCCATAGATTTGTGTGCAGATTAAGGAATCAAGGAAGAATGATGTATGTGTGACAGAGTTGTATACTGTTGTACAAATTAGTGCATTAATACACGTGTTAAATACCGGTATATGTGAGGGAATACTACTCATCCTTGAAAAAAACATCCTGAGACTTGGGACAGAAATGAATGAGGCTGGAGGATAATATCCCAAGTGAAATCACTTAGGTACAAAGAGAGATGTGGTCCTTACAGATTTTTTTTAGTATAGTAGATTTGACCTCACAGAAGTAGCTAATGAGCTGTGCCCACAGTGGCAGGAGAAAACAGAGATGGGGTGGAAGGAAGGGTAGATACAAAACCACAGGCAGAAGCAGGGAGTTCAGGAGAGCTGCAACACACAGGGTGGTGTCAGAAAGCCTCCATCACCCAGAGAGAAAAGTGAGCACTTTCCCTGCTGCTCAGCTGGAGAGGAGCTGGGAGGGCAATGGGACCAGAGATGTCTGATCTGGCACTGGGAAGGTTACTGTCCGATCCCCTCAGTCCCACATAAGACTCGTCACTGGCATTCTGGCTACTGCAGGAAGAGACCACACTGTCAGCTTCAATGTATGTTTTTATTCTTTCCATTTTGCATAAGTACAGGAGCCAGTTTCCTATCCCAAGATAAAACATCTCCATAGGTTCCTACAGGTCTCTACTCATTTCACCTATCCACACATCAACCTGTCTATCTACCAACCATGTATTCATTGATCAATCATCCATCTATCTATCGACTCACCCATCATCCATCTACCAACTATATATCCGTTGATAAATCACTTGATCTATACATCCACTCACCCCTCACCTATCTACAAACTCAACTACCCATCCATCCACTGTCTATTATCTATCTATCCATCTATGCATTCATTCATCATCTATCCATCCATTCACATAGCCACAAATCCCACTAACCTATCTACCATCCACAGCACATCTGTCCATTTACCAATCTATTTATTCATTCAATAACACATCCACTTGTCAATCCATCGTCCATTCATCTACCAGTCTACTAATCCATCTACCCTCCATCAACACAACTGTCAAATCTATTAGTCCATTTATTTACCCATCCATCCATACATCTGTCCATCCATCCATCCGTCCATCTGTCAGTCCGCTCACCCGTCCATCCGTTCATACACTTAAGTGTTTTGTAGCTTGCCTTTTCCATCTGAATTGCACCATTTCCTTCTGGAGGGAAATGGGATATCGACAAAGATCAGGAAGGGCCAGGAAGCTCGAAAGTTATATAAGCAGCAAACAATCACCAGGGAAAAGGAGACTCTCTGGTGCAGCAACCTGCAAGTTGGGTAGGTATCTCCAGGGATGTAGTTTTCATAGGTTATCTCCTGTGCTGGGATGAAGCAGATGCTTTTGAGTTACTCACTGTCCTGTGACTCCTGGGAATTTGTTGGCTCAATAAACTAGATTTGAGTGAAACTGTTTCATTTTGGACTATGGCTGACACCCTATTTGGGATGAGTAGTTGTTTGCTCATGTCTCTCTAGAAATCACACAACACCCATCAATCCACTAATCCATCTCCCCATCTGCTCACCTTTCCATTTACACTTCTGTACATCCTCCATCACCCTTCTATCTCTCTATCCATCATCCCTCCCACCCATCCACTCACCTTCCCTGGATCTACCTAGGAAAGGAGTACTCTTGAAGTAAAATCCAGACCTGCCAAAGGAAGACTACAGCCTGAAGTGGATAGTGCTTGGGGCAATGCTTGCCTTGAAGGGCAAGCTCTGTGGCAAGGGTAATGTGCAGGTACCTAAGGGTTAATCTCAGGCCTGAGTAGGGGCCAGGCTCTGGAAACCCTTCAGAGATTGGGAAAGAGGCAGAGCTCTCAGCTCAGGACCTGGGAATAGCAAGACTTCTCAGCAGCTACCTAAAAGCTTCTTCTGAAGGGGGAGTCTGTAGATTCTGTCCAAAGTCAGTGCAAATAGGTAGGTGTAGCTAAGCAGAGGGATATGGACCAGTGGCTCTGGGTTTTTTTTTAATTCTTTCTTTAAGCATCACAGGGAAATGAGCTTTCTCTACTCCCAAAACTGGGACAGCATCATCACCCAATGCACTGCAGCCTAAAAGGGCACTGAGGTCTTTATGCTAGTTCCTAGGCCTTAGACTTAAGGCTCACAACTGAGAGAGTGAGAGAGCCCCCTTCACCCTGATAGCCAGGGAACATGAGAAGAGTCCCACTTGGCCCTGCAGAAAGGCCAGGCTAAGCAGGCATGGAAGAAGCAAGGCAGAGTCACCATGCCCTTGAGATCAATTCCATGGCCACTGGAACTCCTGTTAACTCAACACCCTGCTTGGTGAGTCAAACACATGCCATATAGTCATTTGAGGAAGGCAGCTAGCCACTCCTCCCAGAGTAGCTATAAGAATGAGACTAAAGCACCCGTTGCTCCAGCAACTCCATGTCTTTGACTCCCTTCGCACCTTGCAGAAACAAGAACCTGTCCCAAAAGGCTGCTGCTGAGTTCCTTTGGAAACTAGCACCTACACTTTTCAGGAACAGTGAGGACATCACCTGCATCTCACATGAAGACACTCCTGCACACAGCCAAAGCCAGCTTCTTACATTCCCTGTGAATTCAATGCTGATCACCAAGCTACTTGTGAGGCCAGGCATTCCGAGTCAATCTTCCCTCTAACATAAATGTCCACTGTTGTCCCCATGGGTAAACATGACGAACCCAGGGATAGTGATGTGCTACCTGCCTGCAGAACCTAAAGGATCCATGCAAAGGCTAGGCTGAGAATCCAGGAGAGGCAGTTGCACTGCTTACTGAATATTAGAAATGGTTGAAGGTGAAGAACCAACACCTGGCTGCAGGGGAGTATATGGGCCCAGGGTTCGATGTAAGAGTTGCCCTAGGTTCCAGTCTGCCATGCATCCAGACATCCCCAATATCAGAAGAGGAATTAAGCAGCAAAGATCACAAGGTCCAGGAGCATCTCCTATGTTTGCAAGGATTTCCCTTCTCTGTGGCTGATGTGTCCAAGAAAAGCAGTGTAGAGGACCAGGTCCCAATCACCTTCACCTGACATACCAGGTCCTATAGTGGTCCAGACGGCTCTCTAATAGTCCTGGAAAAGCATGTAGAGCCAAGGGCTCTATAAACAGAATCTAGAGGGTCCTGAAGCACTACCATTGGGTTCCTCATCAAAATGGAATCCTGGCATTTCCTCCTGAGACACAGGTCTAATGGAAAGGCTGTCCCCTCTATGTCATGGGCTGCTATGCAAGGTCTGTAGAGCTGCTCACCAATCAATCCCTGTGGTTCCCTTCTCTAAAAGGAGTCTGGAGTTGGCAGGAATGGTGGTTTGTACAGCTGACATCTTCTAGGGCTCACTATATGACAGGAACTAGCAGGGGACATAGATCAGTCCATGTCTTAGATTCATCCCCAGGAAGGGAAAGTGAGGCCAAGAGAACACAAGTCCTCAAGCTTGTGCTGGAGCTGGACACCGAAGCTATGGTCTGAGCCACTGCCCTTGGACCCCTCCCATTACCATACAGCAACGAATGGAAATGACTTTGGCCCCTTGTCACTTTTTTTCCCAGAATGTGGGCAGCTGGTTCAGTCCTGGGCAGCAGTGAGAACATCCACTTCCCGAGGAGGTCGGAGCTCAAGTCCACCGTGCGCCTCTGTCCTGAGCGTCAGAAATAGCTTATTGATTTTAAAGTCCATAGGGGATCTCAGCTTGCAAAAGTAATTCACTCCTGCCCGCTAGCATCCAGAACTTTCTAACAGGGATGTGGTGTGTGGGTTGCAATTATATCCCACTGGTGGAAGAGTCAATCATCTCAGTCCTTGCACTGGGGAGAGAAGGATGAGAGAGCGAGGATGATTGGTTTAGGAGCTGCCAAGTGTCCTGGCCCCAAGAGGGCAGATCAGTTAGGAACAACAGGCTTGAGTTTACTTTCAGCCATGCTTGTGGCTAGAAACAGCTGGCTGCCACCTAGTTGGGGAGAAGCTGAGATTTCCCCCAGCATACACACACCCATTCCCTAGCCAGCAGCCTGCATACTTCTGGGACGGCCTTCTCCCCCTGGAGAGGTCCCAGGATATTACAATCTGCAAAGGTACAGGGAGTGAGGAGAGGAAGGGGTGTCACAGAGATGAGGAGACTCAGCCCAGATGCAGGAAAAACTTTGTGTTCTGTGTGTCCTGAGTTGGATTTGTCATAGGCTGAGTGAGTTTCTTTTTAAAACAGAAAAGATGTTGTAGACAAGTGTGCTGGGCAGGTGTGCCACGAACACATCCAAGAAACATAGAGAAGGAAGAAAGTACCACTCATAGGACATCGTTAGCCTGCTGACCCTCTTGGTCGGGTGGCTTGTTGGCTTTCCTGATGGGACAGGTGACATGTCTTTTGCCACTGTAAACCCCATGGCTCCCCATGCTCTCCCTTGGGGTCCCCTGCTTCTGCCACCCTTGTTATATCATTACACAAAGCTACCACACCAGAACAGAGGACTCTGAAGAACATGAAGAGGAAGCCTGTATCCTCCATGGTCAAGTCTGTGTCCTCAGCTGAGATTCTGTAAGATCAAGTCCAGAAAGAGTAGTCTAGTGGGTATGGAAGGAAGCCCCAGATGCTCTTGGAGAGGCCTTGGATCACAAAGCATCATGGATAACCTCTTCAGATGTCTTCGCAGCCGTAGGGCTATGTTACAGTCACTGCTCAGTTGCCACAGCATCTGAGCTCTGTTGTCTTGGCCCAAGTGAGACAGCAGGAATGCCCACTGTCAGCTTGCATGCTGTCTCAAAGATCCATAGGCCAAGCCACCAATAGTCCTGAGGGTCTAACGGCCAGCCACAAGGTCCTGGCAATGGCCCTGAGGAGGCTCTCTGTTTGGGTCTCAGAAGGACCCTTATCATTTTTCTGTGTTCACACAGTAGAAACAGAGCTTACAGAAGTGTTCTCACGTTTCCTCTTTAGGGTACCAGCACCACTATCAGGGCCTGCCACGTGATCTAAATGACCTCTAGAGGCTTACCTCTGAGCACCATCACTTTCTAGTTAGTGCTTCTGTAGATTCATTTGCTGGGGCTGTAACTCCATAGATGAGTGGCACCTGCTCCTGGTGTCCCCTAAGATCCTAGCAGGTGAATGGCCAATTGAGCACAAAATGTCTCTCCTTTGTCTGACATAGTAGGCACCTGCATGTTTCTGGTTCAGGAACCACTACCCTCTCATTTTCATGGGTTTGATCCTGAC